>MNCI01007821.1:488780-574117 GCA_015680685.1 Gnetum montanum
GGATATCTTTATTGTGAAGTGTTTACTCGTGTCATTTTATCTTGTTTAAATATTTGAGATCTTAACACAAATCTGCTTTCTTTTCTTTTTATTTCCATTGAATCTTGCTCTATTTCTAGTTTTCTTGTGGAACTATCTCTTTCTCTGGGGAAAATTAGAAGTAGATTTGTAGAGTTGTGCTCAAATGTTTTTGCAGAATTTTATTTGTTACAAGTAGGTATTATAAGGACCACATAGACTAGGCAATTGAACAAAATAGGAACTCTCAACAACTCACAGGACTTGGCAAAGTTGGCTCAATCTCTTTAAGATAGGTCATTTGTAGTTTACACACAATGCAATCGTTTCATTTTTTACAACTACACACCATAATAGCACACACACATACTCACATTAACTACTAAGTCTATTTGGAGGTATCTAGGCCTTGGTGTTGCCAGAGACCAGCAAGCACCTAAATCTTGTTCAAGGACACTTGTTGGTGGTTGCATCCCAAACGGTCGCCAACAGATGGATATGCCAACATCAAATCTATACAAACTTCTCTATCAAGTGAAGGAGGCATCGTTAGAAGATATTAAATCCAAATCCTAAGCAAGCTGTTAAAGAACAAGTGGAAAAACTTCTTAAGGTAGGATTCATATAGCTTGTACTTGACAATAAGTGGGTAATCCCACTCATGATAGTACTAAAGAAAGTAGGAAATGAAGAGTCTTTATAAACTTTCAGCTATTAAATATGGAAATATTTAAAGATCATTTTTCATTGACATTTGTGAACTAGGTGCTAGATACAAATCTAGGGCAAAACTACTACAATTTTCTAGATGGTTTTAGTGGTTATAACCAAATTTAAATAGTTATAGAGGACTCGACCAAGATAACTTTCACAAGTCTCTCAGGAACTTTTACATGTAAGAAGATTCCCTTTGGCCTTTGCAATACCCCTACAACTTTATAACGCTTGGTACTTAGCATCTTCTAGTAACAAATTAGTAGTGGTGTGGAATTCTTCATTGATGAATTCTCCACCTATGGTACCAACTTTGAGCAAGCCTTGAACCATCTAAAGTAGGTGTTGAAGCATTATGTGGAGACAAACTTATGAATCAATTCACAGAAAAACCATTTGATGGTTGAAGAAGGCATTATTTTGGGGCATTGAATTTCAAGAAAAATGGATTGAGGTAGATTCAAAAATAGTAAGGGTCATCGAAAGAATTACTAGAAAATCTTAAACTGTAAAAGATGTGAGGTCATTTCTTGGTCATATTGGTTACTACAGGAGCTTCATAGATATTTTCTTCAAAATTTCCAAAACACTAGTGGAGCTTACAAAGAAAGATGCAACTTTTGAATGGACTAAGAAATGTACACAAGCATTCTAGAAATTGAAGAACAAGCTCATAGAAACAACAATTATACACATATCAAATTTTTCTAGGCCATTCAACATAATGATAGATATTTATAACTATATGTTGGGAGTTGTGCTTACATAATTGGATAACTAAAAACATCCATACTACATCCACTATGCAAGTAGGAGTATTGTGGGTACATAACTTAATTACATTATCATTAAGAAGGAGTTAATGATTGTGGTGTATACCTTGGAAAAAGTCAAGTACTTTGTGCTTGAATACCAAATTTTTGTACCCACTAACCATAGAGTGATTCATTTACTGATGAACAAGCTAGTGATTAGCCCCAATGTCATATGGTTACTAGTGATTTTATAGGAATTTGATCTTACACTAGTGGATAGGAAAGGAACCAAGAAAGTAGTTACCAATCATTTGTCTAAGTTATGATGGAACAAAAAGAAGGAAGAAGATCCTTTATCTAATCAATTTCCAAATGAAATTCTCTTTTTCAAATGCATCAAAGTTCAAGAGCCAAGGGTTACCAATTGGTATGATGAGTTTCTCTTATCTTCTCACATAGAAGACTTTAGTAGAATGGGATAATAAGAAGCAATAATAGTTTCCTTACCAAGTCAAGCATAACATAGAAATCCAAGGTAGTATTTACAAGGTTTGTACTGATGGCATGGTTTGATGGCGTATTCTTGATGTTAATTAGTTGCACATCCTCTAAGATGTTCATGAGGATCCTTATAGGGGCCACTACATAGGAAGGAGGATGGCTACAAAGATCATCATAATAGGATACTTTTGGCTAACAATCTTTAGGGATGCCCACCATTTTTTCTATTCATGTAAGAAATGTCAAGTAGGTGAAGGAATTTAATCATTGGAGCCTTTTAATCTTTGGGGTGTTAAATTCATGGGATACATCACTCCCATGTTAAATAGGAAGGCTTACATCATAGTTATTGTTGGCTACTAAACAAAATGGGTTGAAACTACAACTGTATTTGACTATATATGTTTAACATAGCTTGGTTTATATAAAAAAGGTAGTAAACATGTTTGGTGTGACTAGAGCACTCATTTTAGATAATGAAATTATACTTTACAAGATCTAAATTTAAAAAATTAATGTAATATAAACTTAAGATCCCCTATCATCTCCAAGATAATGGTTAAGTTGAAGTTACCAATAGGGAGATTACTAGTATCCTAACATGAACTATCAGTAGATATAGTAAGGAATGAAGTACAAAACTTAACGGTGCTCTCTTGGCCTATCATTCAAACTAGAAGCTTCCTATAGGGTACTCTCCCTATGAGTTATTGTATGGAAACTTGTCAAAACTTCCAATTCAAGCTGAACTCTATATACTCACAACTACCTATGAGCTTGACCTAGATATTAATATAGTCCAAAAAGAATATCTAATGATATTAAATATGCTATATGAAAATTAACTTATAACCTTTATCATGAATGAAGTGCACAAGGCACACTACAAACAACATTATGATGTAAGAATACAAAGTCTTAAGTTCCAACCTAGTGATAAGGTTCTTTACTAGAATCTCATGCATGTGCCACAGTGCACTAAGTTTCAAACATTATAAAAAAGATCTTACATCATCTATTCAAGTTTTTCTTTTGGGGCCATGAAAATTTATTACTAATCAAGCTCTCAAAAATGTTTTTTAGTAAACATACAACTTAGGTTGTTCCTAGAATTTCAAGTAACCAACAACATTGATATCTCTGCATAGGAATAGGTACACTCTATTTTTTAGATCTCCTCCTCTCAACATAGTCATGGAAAAGATGTCCATCCATGCTAATATCTTGATGAGGTCAACTAGTTTTACACATTTTTGTTTTAAAATTTTTTTTATACATATACCATTTTCTTGAATTTTTATTGATTATTTTACATATTTTCATTTTCTTTTCTTTTCTTTTCTTATTTATTAATTTCATCTTGCCTTGATTGGAAATCTTTAATTTTTTTTATTGCTACTATAAATTTTGAAAAGATATTCAAGGAAGCTATTAATATTATGATTGATTAGCCAAAAGGCCAAATTTTTTCTTTGGATTCTATTCTCTACTAACAATTTGTCAATTTTTTGGTGGCATTAGGAAGTGAGTTTACAAAATCCATCCCTTCCATTTGTTCCATGAGAAATTGGTATTTTGGAAGTAGAATGATTCTTTCACATTATAACTAAAAAGTAACCAATGATCCTGTTACCCAACAAATCAAAAAAGGATAAAGTGGGAATGGAAAAAGGTATGACCTAAAGGGGATTTGATATGACTTTTCTTTCAACATCCTTCTTAAGTTCTATGATGCTCCATTGGTATACTATCACTCCCATGGTCAACCATAAAAGGAAGCATGTCTTTATATGATGTAGATCCCTTAAAAAATGATAACAATAGTAGCATAGGAATTAAAAGCACATACATTAGACCTAATAATGAACTACAAGCATTGGTTATGTGACTGGAAAGACATGTTACCCATCCCTAAAGACATCCCTCTAGCTAAGGCCCTCTCTACTTCCTTCTTTTCTTTTCTTATTATCTTGGAGTGATGGTTATCCTTTGGGGTCATCATGAACTTTTTGATTAATTAAGAGAGGGTATATGTTAATACATAGTTACTATAAATGAAATGGACTTGGTCTTGAATTCAAATGGACCAATATCAAATCATCTTAATTAGAATTTTTACTACGAACCTCATGTAACCAGGATGAACATCATCTATTCATTGTTGCATCTCTCTCTACCATTTACTCACTTCATTTTCTACTACCTTACTACCTCATACCATAGAAAATTGTTCAATTTTGTTCAAGGTAGCATAACCCTAGGATAACTTCTTTCATAAGTATGGAATTTAGCTTAACCCATCCATTCATCATTATTAGGACCGATGGACTCTTTCCAATGAATGTATGGAAGGGCATAATAGGCATACACCTACTATAGGGAGGATCCACTTCCATTTCTTTGGTCTACCTTAAGTTAAATTCCCTAATCATGGGCTGCTTACTTGATCAATAATCTTGATAGCATTATAACATCTAGTTTTTCTCTCTTTGGCATCATACCATTCTCAAAGAACTTATCCAATCCACTTGAATTGCTTCATATTGGCCTAGCCTATCCTCTTTCATGTTATTGTCATCATTCTACATATTTTTGACTTCCATTTGGATTTTATTTCATTTCAAAACTCCTTTATTTCTAAATATGAAAGATAGCTAAAAATAGCTATGTCAATGTCTCCCTATTGATGCAGTGGGATGAGCCAATGAAGCCCCATCAACACACTACAAAAGGCCTATAAATATGCATGAAATGTAGCTTATTTTTCCAAAGTGTTAGACAAATTTTTACAATTTTTCATAACCAAATAATATTCTAAGCACCCTAACTTCCAAAATTCTTACCCAATTTTAACTATTTCTCAATCCTTAAGCTACTAGTGGTATGCATTACATTGTCAGGGACAAAACCTAGGTTTTTCATAGAAATTTTTTAAAAAAATTTCTAACTTCCCATGGTTAAACTATTAAAATAATATTAAATTAATTTCCATAAAGAGTTAAGACCAATAAATAAACTTTGTTAGCTAAGAATAAAATAATACTCCAAACCTATGATCATAAAATAAGTACTTAAATGATAAACTTCTAATGCCCAAGAAATTAACATAACCTAATCTAACAAAAGAAGGTATTCAAATGAATAAACGTTATGAACTAAAGAGCTAATCATGGGTTATGTTTTTGATCATAGATGCCATCCAAATAAGGACTGCAAGAGGATGGATCATCATGGCCTAAGAAAAAGTGTACTTGAGGAGGAAGGAGCCAACAACAACAACCTCAAGAACAAGTAGCCAAGGCCATGCATGCTACTAGGCCTTTTTAGGAATAACCCAAAGTGAAATTTGCTAGGCAAATTCCCATTGTGAAGGTGGACCAATGTAGGTAGGATGAGGCTTCTAGACTGAGACCTAACCTAGAGGTCATACTCATAGAGGCTTTCTTGGAAGAAATTAGAATCAAGATGGTTCAAAGTTCTATTTCATAGGAGTTGAACTTTGGATCCTTCTTGGAGTTAGCATTGGAAGAGGTCAGATTATAGTTATAGGGTCTTCTCTATGGCTCATTTTCTCCAACAGTGGAGAGTGGTACATGAGGAAAACACACCTATTTTTTAAAAATTGATAATGAGATGCATTAGTGAAAATCAAAGATATCATCATCTCTTATTAGTTGAATCCATAGATAAAGCTGTTAGTTTTTCCAACACTAGGATAAAACTTGTTAAAAATTTCATGTAGGTAGATTTGTAGGCAAAATGGAATGGGTCCAACAATGCTATTAAGTGGATAGTAAGGAGTATGGTGCCTTGACAAAGGTGGAATGATTCTACTTCAAGATCATGACCTATCACCTAAATCCAATAGTGAGGCTAAATAAGGTAATAGCCTTTTCCACTAGGACATGTGTGGATCTAAGTGAAAAATTTCTTGTCAATCTACCCTAGCTCATGTTTTGAGAAATCAAAAAGCATTTCACAGAAAATGAGAAGAATAGTAAGATACTTCCATTTCCATGCTTGATTAGAAAATTATGCAAAAGAGAGAAGGATAGTTGACTACTCAAATGATGTGGTCCACTATATTTCCACTACATTATGGTAAGAGATGATGAAGGATAAGACAAAAACAAATATTATAAAAAGGAGTAGCCACTACCATCAGCGGAAATCCTAGAAATCATACCAAATATGCTTGCAACTATGGAATAACTCAGGAAACTTCAAGAGAAATAGCTACAATAACAATAAGGGTTTGTAGGTTGTGGGAAGTCATCTATCTATCATATAGCCATGAGCCATTAGAATGAGGTCACAAGGATCATTAGCTAGTTGGGTAATAAGATAGTGCCACTATTCTCTACATAGTGGAATGAAACATCCAAAATATCCAATCCAAGTGCCAAGAAGATCATTGTATCCATTTCCATATAATCATTTCCTAAAATTTTTGGAAATGTAGTGGCCTTCTCTATCATGTTGGAGGAAGGCAAAGGGAAACTAGTCTTGGTGATGTTGCATAAGGGTTAAGAGATAGCAGTAGAGGTGATGGAAAATATAGTAACTAAGACCCTTAATGCTCTTGTGGAATCTATAATAGACATAGCTACCATTGTAGATATCCATGCATTAGGAAGAGAAAGAAGTGATCAGATGAGTATTGCCCAACATGAGAATATGTTGGAGAGACTAGTAGGAGTTGAGCAACTAATTCTAGAGATCTTTGATCTTCCAAATGAGATTACTACAAACTAGTCATAGTTACTAGAGACAAGGGACAAGTTACTAGTTGTAAACACATAACTTGAGGAGGCCATCATGACCAATTATTGGTTGGCCACTAAAATTTTAGAGTTACAAGTCCATATCTTTGATCCTACTATTATTAGGCTAGATCTTACATGAGATGAATCTTTCCAACAACTTTAATAAAAATACCAAGAGGCTAAAAATGCAAAATAGATGGTGATCTTTGATGCATCTATGTCATAGACCTTGACCAACAACACTAACAAGGACTTGTCACAAGTTTGCAAATAAAATTTGGTCCTCACATAAAAACTATATGGTTGGATACATCCACCAATAATATGAGCATCTTGCTAGGGTTAACTTTGATTTTAGGAGGTTGGTAGATGAAAACTAGAATCTCTCAATGGAGGAGGTTTGTGCTCTTCACTAGAGGAATACAATTGAGATAGCTACATAGAAGAATGAGGCCCTAAAATTTGAAAGAGGGAAAAATCACTAGAGGGACCATGTTGGATTACTCAAGAAAGTTAACAAAAAGGAGATAAAATTAGCCAATGCAAAGAAGAATGAGGCCATTCAACAACTCCAGCAAGGAGGTGATGCCTGACAGTCCATCTTTGATGGATTGAACACATACAACAAGTTAGAAATCTATGTAAAGAACTTTTAGATCAAGGAAATGACTGAGTATATGAAGCTCACTAACATTTGATATGCAAACTTAACAATGATAAAAAAAATGAGAACAAGGAGTTAGTTAGAGAAATAGATTGCTAGCTTCTACCTCATCTATTAGATAGAGTTCAATCTTCGTAAGAAAATAAACTAAAAGTTAGAGATAGTCAATGTGGAGCTTGAAGTTCTTAAAAGTAGGTTCACTATTCAATGTATTATTGTCGAGAACTTGGTGAGGAGGATAAATGACTACCAAAAGCTTAGAACCTTATAAAAATATTCGATATTAAATGTAAAATATTCACAACTTGGTTTATCAACATGAAGCAGATGTTTTCCTCAATGTTATGCTTGTGGTACATTCCTATACTAGATCATCTAGGTGAAGTAGCCTAGACCATTTATTATTCATGTAGTAAGGAGGTGAAGATTCAGGCATTCCTAGATTCCTTCTAACTTCTAGTAGTAGTAGTGGTAAAAACAAGGCAACCTTAGACTCTAATAGCACTAGGATGTGATGAAGGATCATCTAAGTTATAGAAGCCTCCACCTTTAGGCACCTATGAGATTTGATCACATCTCTATTAATTCCATAGATGCCCACTGAATTTTTTGACTAAGTGTCTAAATTTTTGGTGTAAATTTATAGTCATTTATATAAATTTATATAATTTGGCACTTAGATTTAGTTAGAGTTAGTTAGCTAGTATGTCTATTAATAAAATTTCATGCTTCTTCAAATATTGTAAGAAACTCAACCCCAATTTTTTTCACTCAAGGATGATTTTTTAGTTCATTATGGAGATATGATGAACCATTAATAATATAGGATGCATCAATACATGCCCATCAATGCAACCTTGTTGACATATCCTATGATGTGTTGATGCAAGCACATTGATGTTGATGTTGGTGTTTCCTATATACCTATATACATCCCTCACATTTATGACACTTTTTGATCATAGCTTAGCCAAATTATTTTAGTTTTCTTCTATTAAATTTAGACTATTTTTCCTTTGAGTTCCTATAGTATGTATTTAATAGATTTTATGACATTTTATTTGATTTCATATATACCTGGATTCATTTTCATGGATGGTAATAAAATTGAGATTTCCTCTATCCATTGTAGCACTTAAACTAGCATAATTTTACTTTTTGGAAATTTATTGTACATGCAATTTATGTTCTTTCTCTTAAGTAATTAATATTATTGTTCATAATTAATGTAAGTATGACCACTTCAAGCATGATATATTAACATTTGGTAATCCCAGCAATGGATACTTGGTACATCTAGTAATATACATTTGGTAACCTAGCGATGTTAATATAGGTTCAAGATATGTACAACAAATAGGAATGAATACTATACATTAGGATAGTTAGTTAATGAAGTAATTAATTAGTTATTTTATTTAAGTATTAAATCTTTATTCATTTAATTATTTAGCAAGTAGGATATATAACAATAAAAAGTATAACAATAGATATCTTATGCCTTAGTCACACTTAACTATACACAAAGATTAACACAAGTGTGAATTGGAAGGAAAATGACTTACAACTACATAATTCATCATTTAGGAATATCAGCCACTTAGGTAGTAGTATAACAAAATGTTCCCTAAGGGATTATGAAAGTTGTATAGCACTAATGCTTTGTATTGATTTGGATCTAGTTGCAACTTGAGAAATCATCCATGAAAGATAATAAGACATGTCCTAATATAGTATTTCATGAGTTTATTGATGTTAGAAAGAGGGAAATTATCTTTCTTTATTACCTTGTTGAGATCATGGAAGTATATCAAATTTCTAGTGCTACCATTCTTTTTAGGGAAAAAATCTTGTTGGAGAACTAGTCTAAGTATTCTAGAGGAAGGATGAAGCCTATGTTATAGAGATTAATGATCTCTTCCTTGATGACATGGGCTAGATTAGGTTTAATATTTCTACCCTTTTATGTGATGGATTTAAAAAAATTTTAAGGATGTTGTTATGCTGAACTAGGGATGAGTCTATTCTAGACATATTGTCATATCCCAAAGCAATAGAAATGTTGTTCTTTTGAAGTATATTTAGGATGGTTGCCTTAAGATATTTGGGAATATTTGTTGCTATCTATAAATCCTTTTGCATACCTTGGTAGTTAATGATAGAGAGATTAATTAAAGGTTCATTAGTGAGAACTAGATCGTGATATGGGAATTTGAGGTTCATTAAGGAATAAGGTCTTCTTCTCAAATGTTAAGTGAAGAAATAATAACTTCAAACAACATAACTTGAGATGGGTTAATTAATTTCTCATTGAGATTTCTAATTATGTGGCCATATGGACCATCTTAGAAATAAAAGTGTTCATGATGATGTGTAAAAGATAAGGAAGAATCAAATATGCCATGAAAAAAATGTAGATATCAAAACAAAAAATTAGCTTAGATTAACCATTTTATATTATATATTCTTATTTTTATATTATCATATATGTTCTTCTTCCTAAAAGTTTGAGTAAATAACAAGATGGGAGGAATTTTGTTAGTTTTGATAATAGATTGATGCTAAGGTGAAAGATTAAAAGCATGATAAATTTAGTTGATTTTAATAGAAATAAGTATGTCACCTAGGCCATCAATGATGATGTTATGACAACAACATAGAGGCATCCATAGTGATGTTAATAGTAAGCATTAGCATAAGCATAATCCATTGGGTCATATATATATACTTATTAGGCATATTTGCTCATTTCTTTTTTGTATTCTTTGATGGATAAAACTTAGAACTTGGTGATTATTCAATGAAATATTGACATATTGATGTCATGATGATGATACTAGAAGAATAATTGATGTGCATCTCTACACATGACCAAGATAAGAAGGTGATACATGATATGGAGAAAGAGAAAATCATGAAAAGGTCACCTAGGCATTAGTCTTGGACATTATTGATATGGAAAAAGAAATAAGAATTTCTTCCTATCTTACTTTTCTTTATAAACTAGATATTTTATTAAGGATGTTTATATTCATATATTTTATGTCTACTTGATGAGAAATTAGCTAAGAAAGTTTTCTTTGGTTCTAAGGGAGGGGTTTTGGGTTTTCTACATGGTTTGTAATGAAAATTATTATTTTCAAAATATGGCTATCATTATGATAGTATAATTTATGTTTCTAGGCCTTATTACATTATATCATTGGTCCAAATTTCATGCATAAATATGTAGCTTTTAGTTACTTTTTACTCTCTTCTTTTTTTTAGTTTGTGTTGAAATCAAGGTGTTAGTAAAGGGATTGCAATCCTAAATAGTTACCATTATTATTTGATGTCTTAAATAGATTAAAAATCAATCATGGAATAGGGTTTGGTAATGTTGACTATTTCATAGGTGTTGCATTTGAATTTCTCTAAGCTCACTTATATCACTTGCTAATTTTTAATAATGAAAAATGAAAGAAAAGGATTATCATATTTTATGCCTATCTAGACAAAGTTTAGTGCTTAGTGATAGAAATCATATGTTTTATTAACAATTTTGGTTATGTAATAAAGAACACTCATTTGATGAAATCTTAGATACTACAAAAATTTACAGTAAAAGTATTAAATTTTTTTATCAAGATAAATGATATTAATTGTGAGGTTATATTTAACTTTGAAACTTGAAATATATAACCTTTATGTAGAATAAGTTAGATAACATCATAATCTAATATTAATAACTAATGACTCTTAAGCAAAGGGATCAAATCCTTTTAATGTCAGTAATTTAATTATGTTTGACTTTCATGATGTTGAAATTTAGTGATTAGTTATTAAAGAGAAAAAACTTACTATGGTAAATAGGGAAAAGTATATGTTAATATTTTAGTTTTGGAATTTATGGTAATATTTTTAATTATGCTTCTCCATGAATTAAATAACTAAGGTTTTATCTTATAGCACATGTGCAAGGTGAAGACTAACTACTCTACAAATAACATTCTTAACTTAGTTTCATTGGCAAAAAGAATGATGATTATGTAATGGTGATTTCTACCTTACTATCACCATTACTTATTTAACATCATTTATTCATACAATTAAGCCTTATCATTCCTTGTAATCTAGCATTCCACTTATGAGGCCTTAGAGAAATTTTTGCTATTTTATGTAAATAAAAAGTTAAAATTCTTGAATATTTGGAGTCCATGATGCACTAACATGGTACATTATATTCTTTCTATGATAGTTGATGTCTTTGACATTGCTAATTTAGCTTAACATTAGAGGACTTACACTTAATATAAATTTAAAATGTTTAAATTTTTGTATATGCAATAAAGTTGGATCTAGGGCTGGAGATTTTCTTATAGGTTTCATTTGGTAAGGGGATACTTTGTCTATTGTTTAATAATATTAGAAAGGGTATAGTGAAGTACTAGCTACATTGGTTGTTGATATTGTCATAATATTTAATGATATGTTGCACTATCAAATATAAACTAGCTCTAGAATTAAGACTACTAGTTCATTGCCTAAAGTTTGTAGTATTCAACTATGGGCTTTCTTGACTTATAACACTCACCCTATGACATCTTCATTTTTCTCTTGTTCTTAGTGCCTTATCATGAAGACTTGATATTGCCACAATAAAGAAAGGTTAAAAATGACAATGTGATGATGATAAAGTCTCCATGACAGGATCTTTCTCTTGGAGTAAAGCTAATTGAGCTTAAAATCCACATGCATAACAACTTGATTTGAATTGTGAATTTAAGGCTTTAAAAGAAATTCTAATGAAAATGTTGCTCTAACCATTTCATGATGCAATGAATTTTATATTTTAACATAGAATGGATCAACTTTGACATTAATCTTAGGACCGAAAGTGATCTTAACTTAATGTTTTTCTTAGTAGAAATCTTCATGTACATGATCTTAATAACTAGAGTATGTTATGAAACAATGTGTAGGGAATTTTGAACCCTAGTTTGAACTCATTATATAGATATTTTTATTATGGTTTTTTATTTGTTATGAGGATGGCAAATAAGGAACCATTAATGACTTGACTTAAGGATGATAATGACAATGACACTAACATTTCCATCAGCATCATTATCAATGAAAATTTTGTTTTTGATCATATTTCATAAAGGTGTGAGTTATTCTAGCCATTTTAATATTGGCATAAGTATTGGAGATTCATGTTAGTATTTTCTTCATTATGTATAGGGATAAAATCATGCCAAGAATGCTAGTAATTGATATGCTATACTTTTTGGTGATGGATGCAATAAAGAAAGTAGTTACTATGCCTAAACATGTGAAGGCTACACTAAATATTGATGATTGGCCATTGCATTATACACAAGTTTGGGTAAGTAAAAGGGTTAATAGGTTCTCGGAATATTATTGTGAGCACTTTCATGTTCTAATACGGACCTTCATGAAGCTAGAAGCTACATCACATGCATTAAAAAGCATTTAACCTAATATCAATTTATGCTTATTGGGATGTATGATTGTGAAAAATAAGAATATAAAGATTATTATGGATGTAGATGACAATACCTACTAAATATATTAAAAAGTTCTAGGTCATATTTCGTGTGATTGTTCATACCATAGTTTCAATGTAGATGGAATACTACTAATGGCTGCACAATAGGTGGAATGTTTTTACAATACTTTTGGAATCCATATTACTATGGCCACTTCAAAATCTTGCTCATCTTCATGTTTAATGTATATAAAAATAAATGATGCATCTAGAAGCTATTGATTTATTTTTATTTAGGTTTGAAAACCTTGACAAGCTAGATACTTATTTGAAAGTGTTCAAGAAATTTGATTAGGAAGATAACTTGTACAAAAATTAGTATATTTTGATGTTAAAAAATTTATATATGGGATGATCTTGATAAGACAACATAGGTGGCACAACATCCTTATGGAGGAAAAGCTATTTCATCCATTAAATTATTATGAGAATTTAGAATTGGAGATAGAATGGTCTAAGAGCTCATGAGTAAGGTTACAACTAAAAGATAAGATTCCACCTTTGAAATTTTCATTTAATGATATAGTGTGCAGGGTAAAGGCTTTACAATATGTCATGACTTTACTGTAGATATGATTAGATTAGCTAAAATTATATATATTGATATGGAGCTAATGATCAAAAGATTAAGATTAATATTGATGAAGACATCAACCTACTTTTTGAGATAATTCTTATTCTTATGGTATTTTAGGAGTATTTTTAGTTATATATTTCTATTTGATTCTTTTCTAGAGTCATTTGAATTATTTGTCAAATTTGTATAGGCAACTACAAGCTTGCGATAATTCATAGTCAAGTCCTAGTTTGTTAGGTATTAGTAACTACTATTATAGGTTGCTATAGTAAGCTATTCTTGTAATTTCAAGTGTTTGAAAGAATTACGAGGATCTACAAGTTATAGGGGATCATAGTTTTAAAGTTTCTAGTCATAGTACAATCATAGTTGGTAAAGAAATAGTAGCTAAAATACTTAGTTTTCACTAGTATGAGGGGGTGCAAGTCACAGTCTAGTTGCAAGATGGCTATTGTGAGGAAGTTGCAACCCATGGTTACTTGTAGTTTTATTAGAACTTAGTTTTCAATGATGTCAAATAGCCAAGAAAGACCAATAGACACTTCTTCATCTTTTCTTCTCTTCATTTTCCAAGGAAGGGAAGCAAAGAACTATCTTTAAAGCCTCAAAAGGTATCCAAGTAAAGGAATTAAGCTTACTCCTATTAGAACTTTTAAACAAACTTTTAGATTGCATCATGTTGATTCAAAACATTCAATGAAATGGAAGGTATTAAATCTTTTCTCTCTTGACTCAAGATCATGAAAAAATATTTTGAGCTTGAAAAGGTTGAAGATCATCAAAATATATCATAAGCTAAATCCAAACTTGAAGGCATGGCACAAGTATTGTGTAAGAAAGAAATTCATTCTTATGTGGTAAGTAATGGTACTTCTATCGAATACTAGTCTATTATGTAATTTATTCTCAAGAAGAGATTTGAGAAAGCTCATCATAAATAAGAAGTAATTCATAGGTTGAAATATCTAAGATAAGATACAAAAGTATTAAGAAATATTATATGGTTTTTTTAAAAAAAAATTAGAATCTAAGATCTATTGGAATGAATATGAACATGATTCTAACTTTCAAGGTAGATTGAAGAAGGAATTTCACAAGAGCTTACATTATATGAACCTTGAACCTTAGATGAGGCTTTTCACTTGGCTCTAAAAGTGAACAAAAACTCCATGCTTCAACAATGATTCCAAAACACCTAAAGGTAAAGACGTCAAGGCTTTTAAAGGAGAAAAAGAAGAAAAGGATAAAGGTAATACCAAAGAAGATTCATATGAGAAGGAAGAGAAAAGCAAGAAAGACCAAAATATCAAGTGCTAGCAATTTCAAGAAGGAAAATGATTAAAAGAATAGTGATACTTCTAGGACAAGATGCTTTAATTGTGAAGAGCTAGAAGATAAGAAATGAAAGTTTAAGAAATCTAAATTTTCTAATGTCAAGGAACTTCAAAGTTTTAATAAAGAAAAATATTCAAATAAAGGTAAATAATAATGTCCCTTTGATTAAAGATGTGTTAGTGTAGGGGAATTTCCCTAACAAAAATATCTTAGTTACTTGTTTTAGGTAGCTTTTGGTCTCTAGCTCTACCAAGACATACATACCTCTAAATAGGTTTTTTTTGGTTTGTTGAGCTAATTATGGCTTATTTATACAACCTTAAGTTAATATTTTGAGAGTTTCAAGTTTTTTTATTTTTTATAATAACCAATAATAAGCTTTCTCTTTTAGCCACCTCTTAATTTTATTTAATGATATTTAATATTTTCCTAATCATTAAGTTTTAAATTCCTTCATATCTAGTATACTAAATAATAAATTTTATGGAATTTCTCATTTTATGAATTTGAGTGATACTCTAACACCCTTCCCAAAAGCTATATATTGTAAAAGTTATCTTACACAGAGCCAAAACCCGATCTTATATGATTTATTAAAAAGCTTAAACTTATAGTAAGAATAGAACTAATTCCATGATAAACTCATTAAGAACTAATACTCAGAAAATAAATTTCATTTAATAAGTATAACAAGAATAAGCTAGAACTCTGCAATTTAAGGAAATGGCTTATTCCAAAATTTCTAATTATTGACAAGTAGCTATACTTAAATCTAGCTAAATAATTAAGAAGCTATATAGAAAATGATAAAATAAGAGGAAAGCTAAAAGATAAATGTGAAACCTTTTTAGAATTCCATTACAAAAATATCTTACTTACAAGTTTTTATATCTTTCAAAATTATTTCTCCTTTTGGTTTTATTTGCTTGAACCTTTATATAGTAGCTCTAGTAGTTAAAATAGTTATAAAATCAATTAAGGCTTAATTAATTTGATAGTTTCTTCATATAGTTGTAATATATTTGATAGTTGTTGAACTACTTTGAAAGTTTCCTTGATTCTTTGAATTTTCTAGTCCTCCATTAGTAACTACATCAAAATCCTACCATAATTGCACAAAAATTTAATTACTTAGCTTAATGTATCTAACTTTGAGTGATCTAGATTCCTTATGACTTCTTATACTTCTACTTCATTAGCTACTAATTTAGGCAATCAACTAGTTAGCTCATTTAGTGATACTCCTACTATAGAATAAGCTTGCTCTAGCTCTAGCTTTCTTTGATTAATATCAAAGATTTTTCTTGAAACTATGGACCTTTTGGTATGTTATAATGTTAAGAAAAATGGAAGACAAGCTTATTTGTATGTATTTATGATTATTGTGCTTACAGAACAAACCCTTGGATCAAGACAAGAAGGTTGACAAAGAAAGGAAGGTTGACAAAGAAAGAAGGTTGACAAAAGATGTCTGAGGCACAAAGAAGATGTCTTATGTGATCATTATCTACCTTTAGCTAGCCATTACACAAGTTCCAAGATGGATTTGGAAACATAACAACTATAAGAAGACATCATATGCATTTGGAAATAAGCAAGCTCTTGTATAATCATTGTTTAATCAGTTTTCAACCATTGTAATCATTGGTGCTCTTCATTTTATTATAATTTTTCCATTGTAAAGTGTGCTATACCTCAAAGTACAAGGATCAGCAAACTAAGTTGCATTCATCCCTTGTAATTTTTGTTCTTCCTTGTTACCTTGTGGGGTTGATGTGCTTCTTATGAGAAGGCATCTTAATTAAGCTTGCTGAGATCCTACAATATTGAGTGGTTGGTGTTTTGGGATAACACTCCAAGGTAGAGCTCAAAATTGTAAAGTTTGTGGAAGGTTGAAAACCACATTCCGAGCCTGATGGGACCTTGTGGAATTGAGTGGTTGGTGCAACATCACAACACCTTGGATCAGGGCTTGATGATTGTATAGGATGTGGAACCTTCAAACTACATTTGAGAGAAATAAAGTTTGAAGGTATGTCTGCGATATACCCTTTAAGTGTGGACTACCCAAGTTGGGGAACCACATTAAAATGGATGTGTGTGCTTTGTTTCAAAAATTTTTTAATTTGGATGATCAGACTAATTCATTAGACAATGATCTTAATGATGATGATAAGTTTTATTTATTATGTAATGAAATTTTAAATTTTTAAAATAATTGCACAAATTTGAATAAGAAAGTAAAAAAAAAAGGATAAATAAATTCTTTATTAAATAAAACAATTTTAGATCTTACTAAGAAAATTTTAGACCTCAAGGTTGAGAATAAAGGACTAACCAAGTCATGTAAGTAGATGAAAGAAGAGCTTGCAGATGTAGAGCTTGTGAATGAAAAGTTGGTTAAAGGGAAAGAATCCCTACAAATGGTTCTTGGTCAAGGAAGAAGTCCACAAGACAAAAGTGGACTTGGATGTTGTTCCCAAGAAGAAGAACCTACATAACTATCATCCCATCTAAAGGAATCTCCAAGGAAACAAGGTACTACATTAGAAGAAGCTTCTATTCATCAAAAGACTACTCAAAGATTTGATCATTCTAATTTCTTTCCCTATAATATGAGGGCTAGATGTTATTATTGTAATAAGTTTTTGCATAAACAATGGAAGTGTAAGTTTAAGTTTAATCATATGAGTACCTGGTCATCTCATAAGACTCCTTGGTTTTCTCAAAGTGCATCAAGAAATGGTTTTATGCAGGATCCTTGAATGTCAAATCAAAAGACCAAAGCAATTAGAAAAGAATGGAAAATTAAATGATAGAACTAAGGGAATAAGGAAAATCTCACTAACAAACTTGTAAGAGGAAGTCATGCTTTGGACATTGAAGAAGTTCGAATGAGAGGAGAATCCTCAAAAGAGGAAACTCATTCTCTAGCTCTATAAGCTCCATCACTTTTTAATAGTATGATAGGTAGGTAGAGGTAAGTTTTCTTTTATTTTTAGGCTTTCATTAAGACTATAGCCTATTGACAAATTTTCCAAACATCATTCTAATTTTGACAAAAGATGTCTTTTACAAGAAAAAAACATCTTTGAAAATATGTCTTTAGGAGAACAAAGATGTCTCTTTGATATTTTGAGTGTCATAGGCAAGGAATCCTATATAAGTGAAAGACATCTACTCTAACTTTAACATGTGTGAAAGACATCTTGTCATAAAAGATGTCTTCTTTTTTGTTCAAAGCCCTTATTTTCCCACTACTATAAAAGATAAAACCCTCATTTTTTTCTTATTCCTTCAAATCTACCCCACAAAGATGACTACAGCTCCATCATTTGTAATGATTTTGTTAGAGATTATCCACAAGAAGATTGGAACATCTAGGTTGCCATCTAAGAAATGTTCAAGGGGAAGATCTAGTAGTGTGCCACCCTCTTACACATCTTAGTTTCAAATCATAATCACCCAGCATAAGTTTGAGGCAACTAGAATCACTACTATCCTTTCTTATCATTATCTTTCTTTTCTAGCTCATAGACAGTAAGCTTTGTTAGACTAATTCAAGCTTTTAAAATGGACCACTTTCATTTCCATGAATTTTCTTGTCCTTGAAGTGCTAATTAGGGAATTCTATTGTAATATCATTATCTTTGATGCTATTGTTAAGGCATTCACATCAATTTTTGGAGGAATTATTGTTGAGATCTCTCCCTAAATTGTGAATGCAATTTTGGGTATCTCTAGTTTTGATGTCTTTCGGGTTACCATTAATACCATGCATCATATTTAAAAAAATGGTATAATGCCCATAGGACACAATGAATTTTTTGATGTTTTATTTAGTAGAGATATGTCTTTTGGTAAAGGTCATATTGAGAGGAGAAGTTGACTCTTGATGCTTCCACATTGTCACATATTGTTTTGTAGATACTCTTATCTATTTCCACCCTAGGGTTTTGTATTATATTGTCTTCTTACAGGCTTACCATTGGATCTAGGACACATACTTTGTTGAGACATTTTAAGCTTCTATGCCAAGGAGAGAATCCTTGGACACCCCTACATCATCAACCTGTTGATTCGCCAGAGGGATGTACGTATTCTAGAGTTGCATTTTCTTAAAGTTAAGAGCAGTCTTGACAAGTATGTGAAAAAGAGGAGCACTTCCTATGCAGTAGAAGCAAGACCTAGCACTAGACCTTAGAAATAAAAGAAGAAAGCAACTCCACAATTAATAAGATCCAAATCCACTAGTGCTCAAATTAGTTCATCATTGAAGAAGCTTCTTTGGACCTTTGCATGAGCCATTGGGAAGCTTGGGAGGAACCTCTCTTACTTGCATAAGAGTTTGGATGCAACTAGGATTCTTCCTTCCTCCAATAGGTAAGTATTTGAGGAGGTTACTACTTCTCCTATCTTTGACAGTGAAGAGAATGTTCCTACTCCAACATGACCTTCTTTAGCAACTAGACCCTCACATACATATGACTCTATGATGGAGTCAGATTTAGAGCCTGAGGTATCCCCAGTTGGTCTCCAAGGGAGCATCATGATCCCATGTAGTAGCTAGAGCACCATGATCTAGTCTTTTTTGATGATGCTCCTATCTCTTTTAAGCAATAGGCTATGAAGAGCATCTTTGGGACCATGTCCCAATGGGTCCAAATTTAGTAGCTGACAACTACATCAACTCCACTAGCTTCCTCTTAGTTTTGAGTAAAGCTTTGTCCTAGGCAGGCTTCAGTGCAGTAGGTTGAGTCCTCTGATTAGAACACCTAGATATCTAGCCATCTTAGCATCAGTAGTGAGAACAATGAGGAGGAGAATTATTGTCCATCTAGAGTAGCAAAAAATTCTGAGTCTAAGGATGCTACCAAGGTTAGTGATTAAGACATTAGCTGATTGTTTGTTATCTCATTTTGATGATAAAAAAGGAAGAGATATCTTTTGGACTCTTACATATGTGATTTTGGAACTTTGTACATATGTCACTAATGAGGTATGACTGTTGCAGATAGTTGTACTCTAATTTGATTCTAGACATTATGTTTTGTAACAATTTTTAGATGACTATGGATAGATAGTATGTTTCCCTTGGTATCTCTATGTGGTCTATCTTTGCTATTTAATTTTTGCTTTTACCTTGATTTACATACCATTGAACCTCCATGCTTATCCAAATCCCTAGTTTCCATAGGAATTTATATGTCTTAATGATTTTATTAGTATATTTTTATACACTTTATTTATATGATTTATCCTTTTTGGTTATGTCCAAAGATGGGGAAGTAATTATATGTTATTATGTATTAGGACAAGACTAACCAATTTTCTTAAGTTTTGGACATTACCAAAAAGAGGAAGATTATGGACCTTTTGGTATGTCGAAATGTTAAGAAAAATGGAAGGAAAGGTTGTTCGTTTGTGTGTGTGATTGTTGTGCATGTAGGATAAAACCTTGGATCAAGACAAGAAGGTTTACAAATGTTTGATGAGCATGGACATGGAATGCTAAATTTATCATGCAAAGGAAGGTTGAAGAAAGACATCTCTAAGAAATAGTAGACATCTTGGCAAAATTGGAGGATGCAAAAGTAAAGATGTATTCAAGAAATAACAAACATCTTTCCTTAGGCAAAGACATCTTCCACTAGGCACAGGCATCTTCACCAAATGCAAGCCAATTTCAGAAAGATGTCTTTCACCAAACAAATACATCTTCCTATAATGAAGATTTTAGAAAGATGTATTTGCAAAACAAAGACATATTTCTAGAATAGAGGAAAAATATAGAAAGATGTCTCAAGCACGAAGAAGACATATTCCATGATCATTAGCTACAGTTAGCTACCTATTGCACAATTTCCAAAATGGATTTGAAAACATGGTAGTTACAAAAAGACATCATATGCATTGGAAAATGGGCAAGATCTTGTACAATCATTATCTAATCATTTTTCAATCATTGTAATCATTGTTACTCTTTACTGTATTATCATTTATACATGGTAAAGTGTGTTGTACCTCACAGTACAAGGATCAACAAACTAAGTTGCATTCATCCCTTGTAATTTTCATTCTTCCTTGTTACCTTATGAGGTTGATGTGCTTCTTACAAGAAGACATCTTAATTAAGCTTGTTAGGATCCTACGAGATTGAGTGGTTGGTGTTGCAACACAATATTCCTAAGCAAATCTTAAGCTTATAAAGGTTGTGGAAGCCTAGAAACCATATTCCAAGCCTGATGGGACCTTGTGGGGTTAAGTGGTTGGTGCAACATCACAACACTTTGAAGTGGGGCTTGATGATTATACAAGGTGTGGATCCTTCAAACCACATTTGAGAGTAACAAAGTCTGAAGGTGTGCTTGTGATCTACCCTCCAAGTATGGGCTACCCAAGTTGGGGAACCACATTAAAATTCGTGTGTGTGCTTTGTCTCAAAACGTTTTAATTTGGGACACTTATTCATCCCTTCTTCTAAGTTCAATGATCCAAAATAACTACCATAATTATTTTATCTAGAAAAGTCCTCTTAAATGGAAATAGTCTCTTCCTCATTTCTATAGCTATTCTTACCAAATCTTGAGCTCTATGATCTATTTACATGAACACATCTTGATTTCTTTTGGATTCTTTAATTTCCACTTGCATCTCTCTAATTCCTTCTTTATGAAAATCTAATTCTAAATCCAACTCTTGAAAATTTGGTTGCAGTAGATAGGCATGATAAAAAACGTTCACTTTTTTGGCTTGTTCTAGTTCTAAACTTACAAAAGCTAGTATTTCTTCTAATTTAAGGCTAGCTTACTCTTTATTCTCTAGCAATGAATCTTTGATTGAGATTGTGTCTTTATGCTATTAAATTGAGTCTTAAGAGTATTTTAGCTCTCCCTTTAGTTTAATGATCTCTTGCTCATTGTGTATTAAGAATTTTACACCTTACTATTCTAGTATCAGCCATTTTTTCCATGTCTTTAATTAATATAACTATTATTTTTAACATGTTCTTGTGCATCATCACTAGCTTTTGTCCCTCATTTAATGGATCATCTTCCTTGTAGGCAAAAATGCCACTTATTTATATTTTTGGATTAGATTCAAGCTTCTGAATCAAAATGATTCTTTTTTCTTTATCCTTCACTTTGAAGGATCAAGCTACTCCTTTTACTACATACCCTAAGGAAAAATTTGGTATGGTTAGAGTAAGTGATGAGTTTTCACCTTCTATCTACTATTGTTGTTACTATCTAGGTGGCTTCTACTATTGCTCTAGTAGCTATTATTGTTATTGTTATTGTTACTTAAGTAGCTATTACTGCTTCTTCTTATTAGCTTTGATTCTTTTAGGCCTAATTTTTCTAGCTCCTTGAACATGTGTATACTCAACATTATTAAGTGGAAATCTCTAATTAGGAAGAGCTTCTTCAAGATTATTAATTTTTTAAGAGAGATATTTATTTTCCATCAAAGCTATGTACTCTTCTAGGAAATCTATGCCTAAAAAATAGTATCTCCTCTTCATCCACTTACAAGATTCTATGGTATGTTGATCACATGAAGATGCTAAGAGATTTATTGATAATATTTTTCTTAGTTATTCTGGCATCTCATATAAATTTTAGTTCATATTCCTATCAAAATTTCTTTGAAAGCTAACATCTATCTCATTAGGATTATGCATCTTTCAAGTCTTTGTGTTATATAAATTCTTTTAGGAGATACTGAAAGATCATATTGCTGCTATCTTTTGGCTATGTCCTTGAGATGTC
The DNA here is from genome assembly GCA_015680685.1 of Gnetum montanum. Taxonomy (NCBI): domain Eukaryota; kingdom Viridiplantae; phylum Streptophyta; class Gnetopsida; order Gnetales; family Gnetaceae; genus Gnetum; species Gnetum montanum. The sequence goes on from MNCI01007821.1 coordinate 511,434, forward strand.
ATACACTATTGAATTCTTAGAAGCCAAATTTTAAAGGAAATACTTCTTTATGCTTATAGTCATACCTAAGTGGACTCTTCCACATTTTCCTTCCTACTTTCAATGTTGTCAAATAATGAGTCATGAACCTTTGTAGCTTTCAGGCCTAGACTTTTTGCAAGCTTTGATTTGTTTTAGTTACCTCATTTAATATGTATGAGTTTATAAATATCATCTAACATTAGCTTGTAGAACCCTTCTTAGGCCTCTTTGTAATGTTGATATTTAGCTCTACGAATCAACTTTATAATAGGATTTGACATCGTAAAATGAATTTGAGCTTCTTCTTTGAAATGATTCTATGTTGTGTTATTCCTTTTTGCTAAGCTAGATTAAAAAGAAAATGTGCATGTATGTCATTCTTGGCAAGCCTGAGATCTAACATGTTTTGTAGAATCATTTTAGATTTTACAAAGAAGGCACATCTTTCTAAAACTAATCTACATTATATGAAGACCAAATGCATCTCTAAAATGGTTTTGTAGAAAGACATGGCTTATCTTTCTTATGGGAATGCATCTTAATAGAGCTTGTTATGATCCTGCAGGATTGAGTGTTGGTGTAGCGCCACAACACTCTAAAGCAAAGCTTAAGATTCTAAAGGTAGTGGAATCCTAGAAACCACATACTAAGCTTGTCAAGAACATGTTGGATTAAGTGGATTTGTAGTGTCAAATAACTCCAAAGTGAAGCTTAGTGCTTGTATAGAGTGTGGTGCCTTTAAAGCACATTTGATAGGAATAAAGTTTGGAGGTGTGCTTGCAAACTACCCTCTGAGTGTGAACTATCCAAGTTGGGGAACTATGTTAAATTTCATGTATGTGCCATCTTCAACAAATTTGAATTTAAGAAATTTATTTACACCCAAGTGCTATCAAAGCCTGGTACTCTTCTTTTTCATCATCACCTTTAAGAGTGAACAATGAAGAGGACATCTTATACAAAGCCACCCATGTTNATCATCACCTTTAAGAGTGAACAATGAAGAGGACATCTTATAAAAATCCACCCATGTTGGATGAATTTAACTTCATCTATTGAAAATTTAGAATGAAAGGGTTCTTTGAATTCATGGATCTTGGATAATGGGAGTCAATCATTAAAGGCTACACTCTACTTATCAACAGCTCCACTGATATCATCAAGCCTCAAAAAAATTGGACATAAGAGGAGAAATATAAGTTCATGTTTGATTCTAGAGTAAATAATTTTTTATATTTTGCTTCAAAAAAATCTAAATTTAATAGAGTAGAAAGATGTAAAATGGCCAAAGAAATTTGGTAAATTCTAGAAGCTACATATGAAGGTACCTCTATGGTTAAGCAATCTAAATTGTTAGTCTTGCAAAGTGAATATGATAAGATTAAAATGAGAGAAGGTAAAAAGATAAAATATTTCTTCTCTAGAGCAAATGATATTTTTGTAGCCATTAGAAGTACTGGTAAAGACTTGTTCAAAAGTGATGTGATCATTAAAATGATCAAAACTCTTCAACCAAAGTTTAGATTTAAAGTCATAGCCATGGAAGAAATTAGAGAATTATCAACTCTAAAATTTGAAGAGCTTTAAATTTCTCTCATTTCTTATGAAATGAATCTCATAAGTGAAGGAGCTATCCAAGAGAGACCCATTTTCTTGAAGACTATCTCCAATGATAAGGAGCTCAGTGAGCATGATGAGGGTAGTGAAGATGAGATTGTAATTCTCACTAGAAACTACAATGACTAACAACTAGGAGAAATAAAGGAACATATCAACAAATATTCAATCAATTTAAAGGTACAGAAAGAGGTAAGAATTTTTTAAATTCTAATTTAGATTTCCCTTCTATTGAATGTTGGATTTATGGAGGCCTCCAAATGTCCTAGTAATTTTGGGATGCAACCCAAGAACAAGTCCACTGAGAAGTAAAAAAGACCAACTTCTATACAAGTTGGGATGATGGAAAGTAGAGTGAGGAAGAAGTGGAGGATGATGCAAAAAATTCTCATCTCATCTACATGACCCTCATTGATGACAATGCTAATTCATCATATGATGATCTTAACAATGCTAAAAGGTTTTATCTTTTATGCAATGAACTTTTATCATTTCAAAGTCTTTCCACTAAGTTAAATAAACAAGTCAAGTCCAAACATCAAGAAATATCATTGTTAAATTTGATTGTTTCTGATCTTACTGAACAACTCTCAAACCTAAGGGCTAAGAATGAAAACCTAACCTCATCTTTAGAATAGGATAAACTATAAGTTGTAGACATCAAATTAATAAATGAGAGATTAGCAAATGGAAAGGAATCCCTTCGAATAGTCCTAGGACAAGGAAGAAGTCCATATGATAAGAGTGGTTTGGGATGTTGTACTCAAGAGCAATCATCACCTACAAACACATCCAAATCAAATGATCTTCCAAAATAAAAAGCTAGCACCTCAAAATTAGAGAAAACATCCATATCTTAAAAAGGATTTAAAAGTTTTGATTATCCTAATCGCTCATGCTACCATGGTGCTATTATTGTCACAAGTTAGGACATAAACAATGGAATTGATATCTTAAATATTATCATATAAATAATTGTTCACATTCACTACCATGGTGCATCCACTATCATTATTTTTGAACATTCTATTACTTTTCTAGCTCACAAAAAATACACCTTTCTAGATTTTTTCAAGCTTTTAAATTGGAATAGTTACATTACAATCAATTTTCTAGTTCTTGAGGTGCTGATTAGAGAGTTTTATTGTAATATCATTTTTTTTATCCTATTGTTGGGCATTCACATCAACAGATGGGGAAATTGTTGTTGAGGTCTCTCCCCAATTTTTGAATGCAATTCTAGGTATTTCTAATCTAGATGTCTTCTAGGTAACCATTGATACCATGCATCACATTTACAAAAATGGTATAATGCATGTAGGACATGATGAATTCTATGATATATTGTTTGGTAGAGACATGTATTTGATAGGGCCATATAGAGAGAAGAAAGATGACTCCTGATTCTTCCACCCTATCTCTTGTTGTTCTCTATACCATCATGCTGAAAGAAGGTAGTTATAGTTATTTGCTACCACCCCAAGGTTTTGTACTCTATTGTCTTCTTACTTGTTTACCATTGGATCTAGGGCATACTCTCTGCCAAGATATTTTGAGTCTCTATGCCAAGGAAAGAATCCTTGGGCATCCCTACCTCATCAATCTATTGATTCAATAGAGAGGTGTACCTATTTTAGAGTTTCCTTTGCTTAAAGGAAAGAGGATTCTTAGAAAGTACATTGAGAAGAGGAGTAGTTCCCATGCACTAGAAGTAGGATTGAGCACCAAACCTCAAAAGCAAAAGAAGGAAGCATCTCCACATTTAAAAAGATCAAAATCCACCAGTGCTCAAATTAGTTCATCACTAAAGAAGCTTCTTTAGACATTTACACAAGCCATAAAGAAGCTTGGGAGGAACCTCCCTTACTTGCGTAAGAGTTTGGATGTAGTTGGGATTCCACATTCCTTTGATGGATAAATGTTTGAGGAGGCTACTACTCCTATTTTTAACAATCAGGAGAATGTACATGCCCCACTAAGGCATTCTTCAATAGCTAGATCCTCATGTACATATGACTAAGAGATGGAATTAGATTCAAAGTCAGAGGCATCCCTAGTTGGTGTCCAAGGAGAGCATCATGCTCCCATGTAGTAGCCAAAGCATCATGATCCTCTGCCTCCTGCTCCTCCTTCTACTAATGCTTCTATCTCTTTTGAGCAACATGCTATGGAGATCATCTTTGGGACTACATCCCAATGGGTACTAGTACAAAAACCTCCAACTACATAGCTCCACTATCTTCCTCTCAATTTCAAGTGAGGCTTTGTCCCAGGTAGGCTCTCATGTAGCAAGTTGAGTCCTCTAATGAGAATACATAGATATTAAGTTGTTCCAACACCAATAGTGATGACAATGAAGAGGCGACTTATCATCCATCCAAAGAAATATAGGATTCAAAGTTTAAGGATGTAACTGAGGTTAGTGATTGAGACCTCAAGTATTTATTTTCTCTCTCCTTTTTTTGATACTCAAAAAGGAGGATATATTTTTGGTTCTAACATATGTTATTTTTAGCCTTTGCACATATGTGATATGATAGTTGCAGATAGTTGTACTCTAATGTGATTATGGGTGATTATGGATAATTTTGTATGTAAGAATTTGTGGATGAGTTATGAAAGGATGATGTTTTTTTTCCTTTATATACCTTTTCTCTTTTCTTTTGCATTTGCATCATTTTACATACTATTGAAACTCCATGCTTATCCATATCCCTAGCTTCCATTGGAATTTATATGTCTTAATGGTTTACTTGGTATATTCCTATGAACTTTAGTTATATTATTTAACCTTTTCGGTTATGTCCAAAAAAGGGGGATAAGTAGCTTATATAGTGTCATGTACTAGGAAAATACTAACAAATTTTCTTAAGTTTTGGACATTATCAAAAAGGGGGAAATTGTGGACCTTATAATATGTTCAAACACTAAGAAAAATGGAGAAGAAGGTTTTTTGTTTATTTTTGTGATTTTTATGTATGTAGGATGAGAAAACTTGGATCAAGACAAGAAGGTTTACAAAATTTTGATGAACATGGACAAGGAACAAAGATTTTAAAGCACAAATGAATATGAACAAAGATGTCTCCAAGAAATAGTAGATGTCTTGGCAGAATTGAAGGCAACCTAGGCAGAGACATCTTTGAAAAATCACAGACATCTTCCATCAAGCAAAGATGTCTTTCCTTAGACAAATATGTCTTCATAGAATGTAGGCTAGTTTCAAAAATATTTCTTTCACTAGACAAAGATGTCTTTCTAGAATGGAGACCAAATGCCAAAAGACATCTCAACCATGAAGAAGACGTCTACCATGATCATTAGCTGGCTATTCCATGAGTTCTAAGATGGATTTGGAAAAATAATGACTATAAGAAGACATCATTCTCATTGAAAAACATGCAATCTTTTGTACAATAATTTTTTTAATCATTGTAATCATTTTTTCTCTTTATTGTATTATCTTTTGTCTATTGTAAAGTGTGATGTACCTCAAAGTACAAGGATCAACAAACTAAGTTGCATTCATCCCTTGTAATTTTTGTTCTCCCTTGTTGCCCTATGGGGTTCATGTGCTTCTTGTAGGAAGGCATCTTGCTTGATATTTTCAGGATCATGCAAGATTGAGTGTCGATGTAGCATCACAATACTCCAAAGTAGAGCTCAAGATTGTAAAAGTTATGGGATCATGAAAACCACATACTAAGCTTGTCAAGACCTTGAATGGTTGACTGTATTTATACTATCGAGTCACTCTGGAGTGGAGCTTAGTACTTGTACAAGGTGTGGTACCCTTCAAACCACATTTGAGAGCAACAAAGTCTAGAGGTGTGCTTGCAAACTACCCTCNTATTTTTCTCAAGGGACTGACATGGTAGAGCCATTTACTAGACTTATTTTATAAAACCATATTTTAGCTCTATAATACTTAAGTTCAAATTTTCCTCTTGGCTACATAGAATATTTTTAGCTTTATTTGTATAGTCAATTTTTCACACTATAAAACTCCTTCAAATCAAATCCACTTGTCATATATGAAGCAAGTTCTACTCTCTCTCCTTTTTCCTATGATGTTTCAATGCTAATCTAGGTAGAGCTATCTTCTAGGACTATTTTTTTAATTCTACAAGTCTTCCTAACATGCCAAATGATGATGTAATTCATAGGAATATTTTATCTTTCCTTTGTAGAGACATTTTGTAGAATCAATTTTTGTTTTATAGATAAGGTCTCCCTAGAAACTAACATGATGGGTGCTAACATGAAATAGTTTTTTTGTAGAAGAAAAATGTAGTTCTACCAACAAGCTCTTCATTAAAATGTTAACATGGTAAAGTTTATTTTATAGTTAGTTTGTAGAGACATATTTTTAACTCTATGGGAAACATCATTTTTCTAACTTCAATGTGGAGATATAAAAGTGGGGCTTCTTAGTAAGGCTAAATTTTTAGCTCTACAAATAGTCCTCTTTTCCTCAAGGCTAACTTAGCAAAGCCAAAAACCAAATACCATGTAGAACCATTTTTCCACTTTAGAGTTAATCTAGTAGTCATTTTTGTGCTCATAGGTAGAACCATATGTAATGACAGAAAAGGTCAAACCCTGGAAAATACCAAACAAAATTTCGTGTAAACAGCTTTAACCACAGATCTGTACGAGGGCTATGCTGGAAAAATGGATCCATGGCACCCTGAGTGGTCTTGTCGATCAGACAAGGACTTACTCAATCAGTAAACTGATGACGATTGTAAGTATTTCATGGAACAGTTTGATTTGGCAAAACCGCAAAAGGAGAGGAATAGGATGTGGATAAATTATGATGATGGCAACATCAATACAACAAGGCGGATTCAACTTAGAGAAAAATTGTGTGGTTCAAAGATTTGTTCTTTGACCGGAAAACTGAGTATGTTGAGTACAAAATTCCAATTGGAATAAATCCCACTTATGAAGCGTACACAAAAATACAAGAAAGCTGTTCAAAAAGGAGTGCAGAATTAAGCTTGGTCTACCTTGTGAGCCACAAATGGAATGCAAGGAAATTCAAGCATAGTTTTCTATCGATCAAATGTGTCTGAGCAATAGATCTTGCCAACTACACTAGATGATTCCTCGATCTCTGATTTGTCCTCTTTTCTTTGGATGACCTCTGCTCAAAACTGCCAAGGATCACCAATGGGAGAATTTGTGTTTCTGCCCAAAAGATTCGATTTGTCCTACTACCAATGCTTGAAGAAAGACTTCTTATCTCTGCTCAAAGATGATAACTGCCAGAATGTCTAAAAATGCCCATCGCGTTTTTGATTTTCCAACCCTTGTATCTTTGTGTCAGCTAGAGTATGTATAGGCTATGACATCATCTGGAAATGGCATAACCTTGATGACATGTGTCCCAAACTTTTCGGATACTGTTGACTTGACAAACTGGCTATGTCACGTCAAATTGCAACATGCGATGTCTGCACTTTTGCCGAACCTACTGCATGATTACGCGTAATACGCTTATCAGCGTATTGCGCGTATGGATAGCAAATGCATAACCACTTTGACCAGCTTTATGTTGTGTTACATTTTTTTACACTGCATTGCGTGGCGGAGCGTAACAAGGCATGGAAATAATGGGTCCAGCTGTTTTACGCTCATTTATGCAAAAAAGCGTAGTGAAGCGTAAAATGATCAAGTCGACGATAAATTACATAGATGTACGCTACGTAGCATAACCAGCGTAAAGTGATCAGTCTGCAAAAAGAAAAGAGCCGATCCATCGTACTTTCGTTGGTCTTTCCCTTTTTGACCCTTCTTGAAGCTCATTACACTGCTCGGGCCTTAAGACTCACCAAATTTGCTGAAGTAAGCCGCCCTTTGATGTCCGACTATATTAAGCCATTTTATGCTAAGCATCATTATGCAATGTTGCGTAATGTAGTGTAAAGACAGAAAACATAGTAAAAGTTGGGATCTATAAGGAACTTGGAGACTTGATGTTGGGTGCCGTTTTGCCTCGCTTTGCCTCGTTCTACCTTCTAAAAGTATTCCGTGAACTTTTGCCCAAATCGTGAATCTTCTCCTTAGGCTGATTCGTGATTTCTACAGTGTTTCAATGGCCCCTCTTTGTTGACGGTTAGAGGGATTGCCCAAAAGACGTCGACAAAGAATACGAAACACCGGGCTGATGAAAGTACCAATAGCATCCATCAACAGATACTCCAGTATAATCCTATCAACATAGAGGTGCAGGGATAAGGAAGCTTGGGGATAGACTGGTACGGGAGCAAATAGGTTCGAGGAAGACTCAAATGTGGTTGGGATAGTATCTTCATGCATAAGCACTCAGGAATTCTCTTGCAATTCCGTTTGCATGGAGTTATGCCATAATTTTGTATCAAAGGGAGTTGCATAGACGAATTGTGTTACATCTACACGACCTGGGTGAGATGTGTTTCACCCATTTTTCTGGCCCCCTTTTTTTTATGTCCATTAGGTGAGTTGTGTTACGCCAGTTCATGGACTTGAGTGTAATGAAAATGCGGAGAGTATTTCACATTTTGCATAAGGGAAGCATATGGATAGTTGAGCATAGTGATAAGAGATAGGGGAAGATTACGCGGAACACAGGGATGCACTTTAGAGTGGATAGATTAACTCAAGAAACCATCTCAAAACGCTATCGGTACTATACTAGTCAGATGAACGCACCTTCGAATGACATCCTCGTAACAAGCAACCTACAACCAAGGAAGGAAACAGAGGCTACCATCATCCCTTGATGCTTAGCCTAGCATATCGCCGCCAAAGAACATCAAACTCAGTGAATCTGACTGGTTATGCAAAGAACCAGCCAAATGAGTCTGTGAATCCTGAGTCTGATAGTGATGATGGGCAGAGATCCCCAAGGTCATAATTGATGATAAGTCCTTTGCAGCTCCAGGCAACGCAACTAACCGCTCAGAGGTACCTTCGCTGAAATGGGTGTAGTGACAGTATCTCCAAGGGGTTAGTAGTATGCCCTTCAACACATTCGAGGAAGCAGTAGAATTTCAGTGAGGTAGTGGCGTTGGGTCTGTCTCAGCATCCCACCCCATTTGTCTTGCAGCTACACAGAGATGATTACGCTCACTTGAATTGCATGATGGCAGTTTGTGAGTCCCAATTTTAAGTCCTAGTTGACTGTCGTTGCTGGTTTTAAGTCTCAGCAGACCATGGTCCTAGTTTAAAGTTTGGGCAGACTGAGAAATGCTAGTTTTACGTCATAGTGAACGGTGGTGAAGCTGATTTATGGTCTCAGCAGACCGTGCTATGGGTGTCAGTTTTGTGTCATGACCCAAGGACAAATCTATGCTATTTTTACATCTCAGCAAACAGATGCTTACCTTTGCCAGTTTTATGCCATGGTGGACGGCCAGTGCTAGTTTAGCATCGTGGCGGACACGTGCAGAAAATACCAGTTTTTCGTCTTGATAGACCTATACAACACTGCCAGTTTTTCATCATAGTGGACGATTACAACTTACCAATTTTACGTCATGGTGGACAGTTAGTGCTAGTTTAGCATCATGGAAGACACGTGAAGGGAGTGCCAGTTTTACGTCATAGTGGACGGTTGTTGCTTGTTTAGCATCATAGCGGACGATTATGGCCATACCTGATGTTCACACTGAATATGCAGCTATATGTAGTACCGCTTCAAATATATATGGTTGACAAGATTTGGTAACTCATTACCATCGATATCCGCTAACTTGAATGCTCCGTTGCCATACACATCAGTCACCAAGAAAGGGCCTTCCTAGTTTGCAGAGAACTTGCCTACTGGTTCACAAACGGCCTTGAGAACTAAATCTCCTTTCTTGATCAGATGTTGCTGAAGATTGTGATGATGCTTTTGCCTCTGCTTATCTTGATACTTTTCAATTATATCAAGTGTTTGTATTCGCTTCTCCTCTACTAAATCCAAATCCATGATCTGAGACTCGGCATGTTGAGCCTCATTTATAATCGTGGAAAGGACCATTCTTAGAGAAGGAATTTGCAACTCAAGGGGTAGCACTGCTTCAGATCCGTAGACCAGGCTATAGGGCGTACTATCTGTAGCCGTCCTACATGTAGTATGATATGCCCATAGCACATAGAGGATTTTTTCATGCCACCGCCTCTTGTTGCTGTCAAGCATTTTCTTGAGCAAATTGATGATGACTTTGTTTGTGGCTTCAGCTTGACCATTCGCTTGCAGGTAATAGGGAAAGGAAAAATATTGTTTAATGCCAAGGCTGTCACAGAAGGATTTGGTTTCTATACTACTAAACTATGGCCTGTTATCAGTCACGATAGTCATCGGGAGACCAAATCTGGTTACAATGTTGTCTAAGATGAAATGGAAAATTTGTTGAGATGTGATCTTCCGTAGAGGAACAGCTTCTACCCACTTCGTGAAGTACTCAGTAGCGGTAATTATGAAGCTATGACCTGCGGAAGATTTCGATGTAATAGGGCCTACGATGTCTAGTCCCCATCGTTGGAACAGCCATGTTATCTAAGTCATATGTAACTCCGTAGGTGACACGTGTATAAGATTTGAGTGACGCTAACATGTGTCACACGTTTTAACCTTTTTTAGATAATATTTTTCCATGTAAGGCCAATAATACCCTAAGAGATGGATTTTTTAGGCCATAGTATGTGGTGCTACGTGTCCTCCTCATAGTCCCTCGTGGACCTCGCCAACTATACGTTGCGCTTGGTCCTTGTTAATGCAAGTAAGCAGCACACCATCAAAAGAACATCTACAAAGAGTATTGTCTCCTATGATGACGTACTGCCTAGCTCGCTTGTGGATTGCATCTTTCTATGCACGTGTTAATTCATGTGGTAGTTTGCCTTGCAAGAGGTAGGTTTTGATGTTATCGTACCACTCTGGCATTCTATCCTCGAGAAGGGAAGATATTTGCGTCACCTGAATGATGGGTTCCATGCAATCTATTATCAATGAGAGACAAGTGTCAAGCAGGTGTGAAGGCACGTTTAAAGCCAGTGTAGCCAGTGCATCGGCTAGTGCGTTATCAGTTCGTGGCACGTGTTGGGCATCGATGGTCGTAAACCACCGCAGAAGATCTTTAGCCATATTGCAGTAGGGCTGTAAGTCTACAGCTTTGCAAGCATAGACTCCTGTGACCTGATTAATGATGAGCATCGAATCACCCCTGATTTCCAGGTGTCAAACGTTGAGTTCGCTGGCAGTTAGTAATCCTCTGAGGAGCCCCTCATACTTTGCCACATTGTTCGTATAGAGGAAGGTCAAGCGATAAGCGTGAAGATGCACATCCTCATGTGATTGTGTAATAACTGTAGCGATGTTGCCACCCCTAATAGTTGAAGCTCCGTCGAAGTATAACGTTGCTTCGAGGCTTGTCAAGATAGGTTTAACCTATGTACATGCTCATCCAGAAATTCAGGCTCTATGGTTGCCTGACTGACAATAGGTGATGTTACTAGTTTGTCAGCTATCGCTTGGCCTTTCATAGAAGATTGGCCAATGTAATGCAGATCGAACTCTGCTGTGATAGCTTTCCAACGAGCTATTTTGCTACTTTCGTATAAGTTATGTGTAATGGCCCTAAGGATATTATTTTTACAGATGATATTGACTTTACTACGGAAACGATAATGCTTGCACTTCTTGAGCATAAATACTAATGCTAAGCAGTTACGCTCTACTTCATTGTACCTCATTTCATACGCACATAGAGCATGACTCAAGTAGTAGATGGGTACTTCTGACCCATCATCCCTCCTTTGACAGAGTAATACAGCTAAGGCTATGTCTGAAGTTGCAAGGTAGATATAAAATGGTTGATCCCTTTGCAGTGGGAAAACTATTGGTAAGCGTTGAAGCTCCTACTTCAAGCTGTCAAATGCACACTGAGAATTGTCCGTCCATTCAAAATTAACCCCCTTTTTAAGCAAATTTTGCATAGGGTGTAACTTTTCGGTTAGTCTCGAGATGACCCGCCTGATAAACTGTAACCTCCCATGTAATCTACATAATTTCTTAACACTTGTAGGGGGTGCCAATTCAACACTGGCTTTGACCTTGTCAGGATCTATGTGTATGCTAGTTTCCAATACCACAAAACCTAGCATGCATCTGGTTTTGACTCCGAACACACACTTTTTGGGTTGAGTCAGAGATTGTACCTAGAACATCTTTTGAGGACTAACTCCAGATCCTCTGAATGCTCCTCTGACTTTATAGACTTAACAGCTATATCGTCGACATAATCATTCAATTTCCCTAGGAGGTAATCGCTAAAGATGTACGTCATGGCTCGTTGGTACGTTGTTCCTACATTTTTTAGTCCAAAAGGCATCATCGTGTAGTAAAATGTTCCCCAAGGCATCATAAATTTTGTTGTTAACTAGTGTTCGAGGTTAATGCATATTTGATTGTAGCTCGAGAAACCATCCATGAAGGACAAAAGCACATGTCCAGCGGTTGTATCCACCAATTGATCGATACTCGGCAATGGGAAGTTATCTTTGATTGTAGCTTTGTTCAAGTCCCAGAAGTCTATGTAGATGCATATTCTGCCGGCCTTTTTAGGAACCACTACAATGTTAGACACCCAATCTGAGTAATCAACTGTGCAAATAAAACTAGCCTAGTACAGTTTAGTGATTTCATCACGTACTGCTAGAATGACTTCTAGCTTGATCTTTCATGCTTTCTGTCTGACAAATTTGATATGGGGATCTAGGATTATGTTGTGTTGAATTAACCTTGGGTCTAGTCTCGGCATATCCTCATACGACCATGCAAACACCATGATATTATTCTAGAGAACTTCTTTTATGTCATCATGTACCTTTTAGCCTAATAGAGAACTAACCTTGAGAGTTTTACCCTCACCCCTATGCGTAATCACAGAGACCTCATTGAGTGGATCTTCGGTTACATCTCCAGCTTCCAGATCTAGCGTGCGCGTCGATTGCTCTGGCCAGTCTAGAGATGTTTCCGACGTGGCTATGATTACGTCATTATGGGCTAGGGTAGTTTCTATTAGTGTGGGATCAAGATGTCTAATGATTTTACCATGTAAGCTTGTTAAATCTAACGGTGCAAATAAAATTTTGTCCATCTGTGAGTTATCCTACAAAATTGCCAAATACAAGAGTAATTAGAAAGATACTAAGTTTGATGCGATGGGTGTTTAATGAATAATTCTTAGTATAGTGTATAGGACGTGCTGCGACGTTATTGAGCATAAAACTAACTAAATTTTAAATTCCATGAATAGCTTGTAATTAATGAGACCTGATTACGAAGAGATAAGATATAGTAGTTTAGGGTCATTTCAGACCATGGTGCGTGCGATATCTGATGCAATTAATGCCTTGATCTTTGGGTTCCAGCTCATACTGACACCAACATTTGGGCAAGTTTTCAGTAAGAACGGGCTGTTGGCTATCGTTAATTCAAATTCCTTACTATTACAGAGCGAGAGGAAGAGAAGCAGAAGATTTGAGTGTGTAGTTTGCAAAGGCGTGAAAGTATGAAACTATGAAGGTTTTGAAGCTATGACAATGGCACCTAAAGTAAAAAGAAAGAACACAAAATTGGCTAAGATCGACGAGGTGCAAGGGAATCTGAAACGCGCTTCGCAGGTAGTGGTCGAAGTGAGGGAACCTACACCTTTGAACCGGTAGGTCATTCCTTGCATACTTGTGTTGCTTTAGCAGTGTTTATTTTTGTAGCATCATTTGTGTAAATGAGGTTTTTATACTATGGATCTTGCGTTAAAACAAGGGTTTAATGGGGTTGCGTCTATCACCGTTGTTGGGGACAAACCTTGCACTGTTGTAAGGGTTTGGGCAATTTTGGCATGAATAGCTAAGCGTAATTTGTAGGTTTTCTGTATTTAAACATGCAAATGTGAATCGAGACATTGATCTGTTTATTGTGTTTTCTGTATAGTGTTATGCTAAAACTTGTCTTAATCATCTTAGATATCGTTGGGGTTTTATGCTGCATAAACCCAATCGTGCCTAATGTCCCTCCCCTACAAACTCGGTTGCATGGGAGGGCCATATGGTTTCGAAAGGATGCACTAGAGTTTCTACAGTTTTTACTGCGTAACTACAGCATTATTATATGGTCTAATTTGTTAGGAGATATTGCTGGTGCCATTTTGGAACACCTGTTAGTGGGTTCTGTGCAGGGAATTCTGGCTTTCTTGACAAACGGGGATATCGACACTAGTCGTCCCTAGGATCGAGAACTTAGCACCCAAGGTTTGCGGTGCTTAAGTTGGATTTGGGAAATGGCCCAGTTTAGTTGCTACCATGCATACAACACTTTGCTCATGGCCCATCATGTCTTGACCTACTTCCAGAACCCACCAAGCACAATGTACTATTCAGGAGAGTGAGTGATTTTGTTGGCTGTATTTGTCATTATATGTCTATTGTTTACGTTTTGTAAAGCGTAAGATAAGCCTATGTGGTATGGTATAGGTTTTTTATTCATGAGAACAAGTTAGTAGGGGATGGAAATACTTTGTCATGGACTAAAACGGTGATAAAGGTGTTTACCTCGACTAGCAATGTACGCGCTAGTGTGATGGGGTAGATCAGCTTTGACATTCATGAGTACCCAACCCGTTATACTGATGCTTTCAAGAATTGCTAGAATCTCAGGTAGCTACATGACGATTGGACCTTGGATCCGCCCCTTATTGTTGTGGATGTGCAGAGCAAACTTCCTCCATTTCCTTTGCCATTTGGACCTGGTAAAACTGCTGCGTATTCTATTGTTGTGTAGTGTAATTGTAAATTGTGAATGTCGCATAATAGTATTTTTTTTTGGCATGTGTCTTGCATTATTCAGTCATGGAATCCTGGGAGATTACCCTTACAATTTCCGACCACAAGACGAATACCCTTTTCTTCTGCTACGGTGACATCAAGGAGGCACAACGATGGCTCGGCCATGCAGTGGCCCCGGTTGCGGTGGTCACAAAGCTACACCAAGCGAGGCTAATGCACTTATTTTTAGCCATAACCCCTAATGTCCATGCTAGTGAAATGTTAACCCTAGTCAACTCCTTCAGTGAAAGGGCTAAGTGCTTTAGCATGTGCGTGCATCACGTACGTGTATATTTTGATATTAATGCTCAGTTTTTTGTAGACCTTTTCAGCATCCCCTCTGATGGTCTTCCCATAGAGGAAAAGGTGAAGAGGAGTCTCTCCTATCAGGAGTGGCTGGAGAAGTGGGTAGGGGTCAAGAAGGAGCCTAAGGGGATCCCTTGTGAGAGGATTGAACTAGAGATTGTCAAGATGATTTATCCCCTGTTCTGGGCCCAGGCTTTCCCTAAAACACTCTCGCAGGGGAAGTTCTTTTCTACAGAACAAACCCGTATCATGCAAGAGGTTATGGAGAAAGGGACCTAGTTCAATTGGACAAGCTATTTTGCTGAGGGATTATGCACTGAGATGATCAGGCTTCACCAGAAGCTTGAGTCTCATTTCAACGTGCATTACACCTTCTTCATAGCTTGCCTTCAGCGTTTTGCCAAATTTTTGGTCGTCCAGAGGAATGGGGTTTGGGTGCAGGAAGACCAAGGCCAGCTATCCAAACCTTGGATTACCCACATTTTTAGCACTACTCGTGGACAGGATCCCTCAGAAGGGATTGGAAACTCTCTTCTATCACGACAAGGGATTTGGCAGCTTCTTGAGTACGACGCCCTGACATCATAGGCAGAATAATGCACACTTACACTGGCGATGCCTCGCGAGGTAAACGTTTGGTAATAGAAATTGTAGAGCTTTCAACTCGGCGTAAAAGGCTTCACTTAACTGAGGCCCCTGTGGAGCCCAGGAGTGGCATAGGTTGAACCGTGCAAGTCAGAGTTCAGCGGAGTAAACCTCCACCTGGTAAGCGTAAAAGACACATAGTGAAAGTTATTGTATTACGCGATTTTTATTCAAGATATTTTAAATTGTCTAAATACATATATGATTGGGACAATGAAACCTACGGAGCAGTTGACCCCTGAGACAGGGGTAGTAATCTTAAGTCGTGGGGAAGGAGTCCCAATTTTGGAAGGAGAGGCCCTAGCTATTAGGACGAACGATGCACAGGCCCTTGTGCATGAGGAGAGGGAGGAAGTGGGAACTGTTGACGCACTTCCCACTGTACCTGGCAAAGGTGGTAAGTGTATTGGATGTCTTAAGTAGTTTTATTAATAATTAGGCTTCTTAACTAAATTTTGCTACAGGTGAATAAGATGCATCCATGCCCGCCTCTGTGAGTAGAACATGGAGAGAGTTTCCTGACAAATTCACCTTCATGGAAGGCGTTGTCAGCGATATGATCGAGCACCTCGACCGCATCGATCCTGGAGCTAGTATGTTATTACGTCAATGAGTTTATTTCATTAAAAAATGATAGTATTTCATTTATGTTGATAATGTTTGCTGTCAGGAGCTCACCTTCGATGGGACCCAACAGAGCCCATTGATTTGGACATAGTGGAGCCTCCATCTGACGGGGTAATCATGCCACGTAGCATTTATGAAGAGATGCATAAATGTGCATTACGCTCGACTCACTCCTTATGGGAGAGTAAGAGTGTGAATGACGACCTTTGGAAAAGAGTGCAAAGGTTAGAGAGAGAGAAGGAGTCTCTGGACAAAAAGATCACAGACCTAACATTGTGATGCGAGTTCCTACAGGCGCAGGAAACGGGTGACGAAGACTGGCCTACTGCTGTTATTGAGTACTCTTGCTATTGGACTATAATCAAGAACAGCATGCACACCAGTCGGGCGTTGGTGATGCAGTGGATATAGATAGAGTTGTTAGCTCAGAAAAGCCAAGACTAGAGGGATTTCTATGCAAGTGTGCAAGAATGGGGGTAGAAGGAAAAGGATCACAAACATTTGTTTATGTGAGAAAGTATCGCTTATCATCAACATTACCATGATTCTGCCATCAAAGCTCAATCCTTGCGAGTTTTCCTTGACATCATTGGGGCATCTAAAGCCTTCAAGAAATTTCAAGAGCAGGTGATAGTAAGTGTGTTCCCGGAAAGGGAGATAACTCTTCCTAGGGGTGAGACCACTGTCCCTACTTTCTTCCCTGACCCACCTCGCTGGACTAGCATGGAGAAAGGGAAAGTGAAGGCCAGATCTACTTTGGGAGATGGTGTGTGATCTGACCTAACTGAGGATGAAATCATGGAGCACCTATGGGCCAGCTTAGAAAAGCTTCCCTTTGCTGCGGAAGCAGGGCCATCGCGAGTAAGTTTAATCATGACTAAACCTAAATTTTCTGATTGTGTTATCTAGTTTTTTTTGCTAATATCTTCTCTGTATCTAGGTACCAGAAACGAATAGAGAAGGTGAGCCAAGTGAGAAGCAAGTACAAGAAGAAGGGCGTAGTGATGAAGAGCATCCTCTTGTGGAGCCGGTGCTAGAGCAAGAGCCTCATGAAGAGGGAATTCTTCATGAAGGAATACTTTCTAGAAGAGAAGGCCCACTAGAGGATGATTTATTAGGTCTAGAGCTGGACCTGAGAGATACAGGTGACAGTGACATCAGGGGAGATGCGTAATTGTAATTTATGCATGGTTTTATTGGTTGGAGTCAAACATTGGTTATGTGAATGGCTGAAAGACTAGCTATAAGATCTTCTGGTGGTTTTGAATGTTATTTATTTATTTATTATCTTTTATGTTCTCATCTACAACGTGTAAGCATAGTTGTTAATGATTTTGCTTGAGTTATGTTGTAACGGAATGGAATTGCTAGTTAAAGGCCATAGCGGACTGTCACTAGTTTTAGGCCATTGCGGGCCATCATGGGCGTTTGTGTAATCTGGAAACTAGTTTTAGGCCATTGTGGACCATGGCTAGTTTTAGGCCATTATGGGCCATAACTAGTTTAAGGCCATTGTGGGTACTTTGCATAATATAGAAAGCGTAATTAATGGTAATGTACATTTCTACGTAATTGGACTAAAGTGATCAAGAAGCATAAATGGCACACATAAAAGAAATGCAGTAGCATAAGGAATGGCAAGCATAAAAATTGAAAACTTCTGCAGCATAAATATGTATTGAATGAAAACGGACTGCTAAGTGTAAACAGCGATAACTGGTAAAAACATGATAATGCGTGTAAAGGCCATTGTTCAACCACTAATTCGCAATTGTTTCTTAATGGCCTTTACGTTGAGTGTTGCGTAAGGGGGAGGGGATTGACGATCTGACTCCTCCATGCCACCGTCCTAAAATGGTAGGTTGGCCCAGGCTAGACTGTCATCATTGGTTTTAGTTTGTTGAGGGATTTGGGGATGGGTTTGATCATCCGATGCTTCTATCTCCGAACCCCGTTCTTCTTCAATGTTGTTGACAGTCCTGGGGGTGATTTCATCACTGCGTATTACGACCTCCCCTCCTGCATAGGGTAGGTGTATCTCCTGATATATCGATGATGAAACCACCCTCAGCTGGGCTAACCAGGACCTCCCTAAGATCAAGTTAAACCCAGGCATCTCCTTGACGACTAGGAATGTGGCATCCTTTGGGAATTGGTCCCCTACCACGAACTCGATACGCACCATCCCCTTGACCTGAACCCTTACTCCATTGAACGACTTTATGCATGTTGTCATTATGGGAATGATCTGGTCGACCAGGCCCAACCTATCCACGATGGGATAAGGAATGACATTTGTAGCTGTGTCGTCATCCATGTGTACCCTCCGGATCCGGTACTGACCAACTCAAATGGTGATGAACATGGGTTCAGTTATCCCCTAACCTTTCTCAGGATCATCTTTGATGGACTCGTCATGAAAGGTTAGCGAGGTAGGCTTAGGTTGCTTAGCTTCGGAAGGAAACATGACAACGTGTATAGCTTCCTCCTCCGCTGGTAAGCTTTCATCCATAAGTATGGATGTCAGCATGCAGACCATAGCCTCATGGTGTTCTTGGGATGTCATGAGCAGGTCATAGAGGCTCAGCATTGTATTTTTTGTTTCAGAGCCCGTTTGACCTACGTAAACGCGTTGAGGAGATCCTTCTCTCGACTAGGTTGTTTATTCCCCTTGTCTTCTTCCATTCGTCCCAAGAGATGAATCTCCCGAGGTGGAATGCTATCAATTGGGGGGTTGTTCTTTTTCTTTCCAAGAGGAGGTTGTTGTGTTTTCACACCTTTATCATGCCTCTGAGGTACAGGAAAAGGCGCAAAGGCCATGAGCTTAGGTTTAGGGAAGCCGAGCATAAAATGGTCTTTTGTAGCGTTAACAGATGTGTCCTCTCCCTTTTGTTTTTCAAGTGATGGTTGGCAATTTTGGTTAGAGGTCTGCCCCTACGTGAGAGGAGAAGCTAGTGGTTTTGATGCCCTAATGATGAAAGGCACCCTAGGCATGGGCATGGATGAGGCTACGACTTTGCTGTTACTATGTGGCTGAGTGGCATTCTAAGAAGGTGCCCGAATGATGAAGGGTGGCCTTAAGACACCACTAGCTGTGGATGAAGAGTTTGCCCCCCTTTGTGAGTTGGTAGATACACACAAAACAAAAGGTTGTTTGGGTGGTACTTTCCTCTCACTGTTCGTACTCACCACGTTGATTGTATAGGGTGCGTTGTTTGCATTCAACGGATCCTTATACACATGCAACGCTTGGTTTCCTGAACACGTCAGACTACTATCGTCTAGTTTGAGTGCACCATCGTCAATGATGCATTGAATATCATCTTTCAATGCCCAATAATAATCTGTATCATGACCACACAACTGGTGGTAGTCACAGAAACAGTCCAGCCTGAAGGATCTCAGAACTGGTGGTTCGTCAAGTAGGGCACAATGACGTCTATGACGCTTCAGAGCTTCCTCGGATACCTTCTTAGGTTGAGTGTATCTTGCCCCTAACAATTTTTTCAACAGTTCCGAGTGTTTTACAGGCAGGGTTGTATACTTTAAATGATCCTTACGCTCAAAGTTTGGTTTTGGCTAGGGGCTTTTCAGGGGGCAACTGTGTCTTGGCTGGTGCTGCCTGCACTAGCCATGGTCTCAGGAGGCACCATGGGTACCTTCTTGTTTTTATTCTTTGTGCCCTCAGCTAGTGTAGCTACTATCATTGTCATCTCTTTACCTTTGTCCTTGCCCTTGTTGTGAACGTTTTTGTAGGTGACGTACGCTGGGTCTTTACTGGCTTCCGCAGCATCTTGGATGCTTTTAGTTTGGGTGAAGGCCTGATGTAAAGAGTTAGGGGAAAGGTAATATAGCTTAGACTTCATAAATTCATTGACTGCTCCTTTGAAGATAGCCAGTAAGTGTGGCTCCATGATTGGCTCATGGATTTCATTCAAAGTAGCACTCCAGCACTGTATGAACTTTTGGACTAGCTCGAGCAGGTCTTTTTTCACTCCCATGAGTTGATCTAACGTGACTTCTAGCTTTAATTTGTATTTAAAGCGCATCACAAATTGTGTCATAGACTCTTCCAAGGTTGATATGGAAGAGCGAGGGAGAGCTCGATACCAATCTAAATCTTTCCATGTCAAAGACATAGCAAAGATGTGGATAATCATGTAAGGCCACTGTTGTAACAACAAGGATTTAGATCTAAAGGTGACCAAGTGAGCGTTAGGATCTCCCTCCCCATTATACTTGGTAAAATGAGGTAAGGACATCCCTAGGGGCAACAACAGCATGGGGACCACTGAACTAATAGGATCATCTTAATAGAAGTCCATGATCTTTATGGTGTCTGAGCCAACAACCTTGAGGCATCTACCCTCCTTGGTGAGGGTTTGAATAAGCAAGAAGGCCTGATCTAAACCTTTCAATGAAGATGTTTGTGTAGAAGTCATAGGGGGTTGAACTGGGAGAGCAGTGCCAAGGAGTAGAAATGAAGGAATGGTTTGGCCGACAGATGGTGCAGTAGGGATCCCTGCAAACTGGGGTGCCTGTGAAGACCATCACCCACTGGTTTGAGAACAGAGGTTAGCCGCCGCTGGCTGCACGGGATAAGGATAAGGATATTATGGAACCATCTGTGAAATATGCATTGCGGGTGCAACTGAGGGTTGCACACCATATACCGCAGATTGATTATGTTGTGCCACGAGGATGGTCCACTGACTCACGGTGGGTTGTTGTATGGACATCTGTGGCTGAACGATAGCAGTGATCTGTTGGGTTGGATGGGGTGGCAGCGATAAATTCTACACCGAGCGACTGGTAGATATGGCATGGGGTTGGATCTGAGGGATGAAATGGGGAACGGTGGACGCTGGAACCACCGATGGAATGCTGATGATGCATGGTGATGAGACTGCCCCCATGTTATTTTGGGGTATTTGCACCTGCAGCCCAAATGGTTGCGTAATGGCTTACGGGACAACAAGCATGTGAGATTGTGTGGTCACGATGGGATTAAGATGGACGGCTTCTCTGTTGAAAGGGAATAAGGGATTTATGTAGGTATGAGGACTAAGAGTGTGATATGAATTTTCAAACTAGGCTGCAAATTCATCATCCTCTTCCTCCCCATTCTGGGGCTCCAGCATAGCCTAGGTAGCCTGGCTCTTAGCCATGACCAACTGCGTTATAATTTCATGGTAATGTTCTGTTAAAGGAATGATGTCATAGGTTGTTGGGGTAAAATCATGATCCCCTCGATGGATCATCTCAAAATTTCGTTTTGGCTCGGCTGAGAGCAAGCTTTGCCTAGATCTTGACGTAGATGAAGTTGTATTCCTCAAGCGTCACAACAATGAAAACAGGATCTTTGCCCTGCAATCTTAATGATTGATGTGATAGCCCTGAGGTCTTGCTACACTAGAAACTGGTCTGGTGACAGCAATGGGGTTCACAAATGTGGCACCCGAGTCAATGGCAATCATAGCGGATGTGGTTGTGGATGCGAAATCCATTGATCTAGTAGGTTAACGGTGACAAATGACTGGATCTAAAAGGCGATGAACAAATAAGATTGTTATTAGGCTTTCTACCCTATAGTATTCCAAAGGAATCATTACTGTGACTGATCTACACCGCACGATGTTTCATAAAATTCCCAGAGGTATTACATTCATGTTTTTTTTGGCGACGGGGGTGTAGATTGCTAACAGGGCTACCCATAAAAATACGAATCGGAGCCTAAGCCTTCCTTCTAGTGCCAGAAAATGTAACGATAGAAAAGGTCAGTAGCTAGAAAATACCAAACAAAATTCTGTGTACACATCTTTAACCATGGATCCGTGCAAGGGCTATGCTGGAAAAATGGATCCGCAGCGCCTTCAATGGTCTTGTTGATCAAACAAGGACTTACTCAATCAGTAAACCGATGACGATTGTAAGTATTTTGTGGAACAGTTTGATTTGGAGAAATTGCAAAAGAAGAGGAATACAATGTGCATAAATTACGATGATGGCAACATCAATACAATAAGGCGGATCGAACTTAGAGAAAAATTGTGCGGTTCAAAGATTTTTTCTTTGACAGGAAAATTGAGTATATTGAGTACAAAATTCCAATTGGAATAAATCCAGCTTATGAAGCGTACATAGAAATACAAGAAAGCTATTCAAAAAGGAGTGCAGAATTAAGCTTGGTCTACCTTGTGAGCCACAGATGGAATGCAAGGAAAGTCAAGCATAGGTGTCTATCGATCAAATGTGTATGAGCAATAGATCTTGCCAATTGCACTAGATGATTTCTCGATCTCTGATCTATCCTCTTTTCTTTGGATGACCTCTGCTCAAAATTGCCAAGGATCACCGATGAGAGAATTTGTGTTTCTGCCCAAAAGGTTCAATCTTTCCTACTGCCAATGCTTGAAGAAAGACTTCTTGTCTCTGCTCAAAGATGATAACTGCCAGAATGTCTAAAAATGCCCGCCACGTTTTTGATTTTCCAACCCTTGTATCTTTGTGTCAACTAGAGTATTTATAGGCTATGACATCATGTGGAAAGGGCATAACCTTGATGACATGTGTCCCAGAATTTTCAGATACTGTTGACTTGACGAACTGGCTATGTCACGTCAAATTGCAACATGCACTGTCTGCACTTTTGCCGAAGCTGCTGCATGATTATGCGCAATATGCTTATCAGCGTATTGCACGTATGGATAGCAAATGCGTAACCGCTTTGACCAGCTTTACATTGTGTTACATTTGTTTACGCTGTGTTGCATGGCAGAGCGTAACAAGGCATGGAAATAATGGGTCCAACTATTTTACGCTCATTTATGCAGCAAAGCGTAGTGAAGTGTAAAATGATTAAGTCGACGATAAATTACGTAGATGTATGCTGTGTAGCGTAACCAATGTAAAGTGATCAGTCTATAAAAAGAAAAGAGCTGATCCGTTGCACTTTTGTTGGACTTTCCCTTTTTGACCCTTCTTGAAGCTCATTACGCTGCTTGGGCCTTAAGGCTCACCAAATCTGCTGAAGTCAGCTGCCCTTTGATGTTTGACTATATTAAGTCGTTTTACGCTAAGCATCATTACGCAATGTTGTGTAATGTAGCGTAAAGACAGAAAACATAGTAAAATATGGGATCTATAAGGAACTTGGAGACTTGATGCTGGGTGTCGTTTCGCCTCCCTTTGCCTCGTTCTGCCTTCTGAAAGTTTGCCATGAACTTTTGCCCAAACCGTGAATCGTCGCCTTAGGCCGATTCATGATTTCTATGGTGTTTCACCATATTATCCATCTATGAACCTATAGCTCACATGCCTAAGGTAATTTTAACCAAAATATTTTTGTAGATCTACATAGAGCCATTGTAGTAGAAATACCTTTTAGTTCTATGAGTCCATAAGATAAAGCTGACATAGCATAGTTAAATTGTAGAGCTGCCTTTCAACTCTATGACCCTATTTCATATGACCACTAATGCAACCATAGAACCATTTCATAACGCAACTTTTCCACCTCACAAGCAAGTTCTTCAAGCTAATGTCCCAGAGCTAATTTCTTGTTCACTTATAGAACCTGGACTCCACTCCATTAACTTCATCATCACGCTAATGTGGTAGAACTGATTAAAGTGTTCTTTGTACATCTACTTATTAACTCTATAATTTACCTTTTTACTAGGAAAGCTAATTTAGTTAAGACATTCATTTACTAACTAATATTTTTCCTTAACTAGATGATGTGATAGAGCCATTTTAAAATCTGATCCCTTTTCCATTTAAGCAAGGATTTCTATTGTTTCTTAACTATTTACTCTACTGCATGCTGTCATGAAACTAATTCTTAAACTTTATGATTCCATTTTTGATGAGCTCAACTTACTTATGATTAAGAAAATATGAATTTAAGCCTAACTAATTCATAAGTTCAATACCTAAGGTCCAATTTAGTCATTTTGCACCAAACATAACTTAATTTGAAAAACTCTTATTCTTTAAATTTATGAATAATAGATCAAAAAACCTTAGTAGAAAGGTTTTTTTGGCTTAATTCTCTTATCCCATAGACTTAAATTATGTTGCATCTCTATTAAGGATTTTTCCAGAATTTCTTGATTGGGTTTTATCTTTAACATTCTTTCAATGCATCAAACCCTAGCTCATTCTTGTGGTATGATTCCATTTCAAATGAGAAACTTAACCATAGCTTCATAAATTATGGAAATTTTATCACAAATTTATTTCTTGGAAAGAAGGTTTGAGCTTAAAGAAATCTTCCATTTGAGATTTTTCTAGACATTTACTCTACTTCCATCTAGAACTTGCTTTTCTCTAATGGAAGCAAGAGAAGAATTGAACCCATAATTATAATTCATGGCTATTTGTTGAAAATGGTAAACTATTGCATCAACAACCTAAACATGTTATTTGAGGATATCAATTTTAACATTTAAAATCCTATCACCATATTTTGTAATAATACATTAGCAATTATGCTCTTGAATGAGCATACTCTTCATAAGAAAGTAAAAAACATTAAAACTGAATTCTACTACATTAAGAAGAAAGTCCAAGAAGGAATCAACTCTTCTAAATTCATTAAAAGTGAAGAAAAACTTGTTGATATTTTTACCAAAAGGCTATAACCATAGAAAACAGAGAATATATTAATGAGGATTGAAAAAATATAATTAAATCCCACCTTATTCTAAAGGAGGAAATGATAATATTTTTAGTCTAATTTTTGTTTCTCTCATATTATTTTATTTTCTAGTTCATTGTAGAAGTTAGATTTCTTTTTCATGTTATATGAGTCATATTGTGTGTGGGGTCCAAGTCTTCATATAATATGCCACATGGAATAATTTTTTGTTTCAAAACTTAGAGGGAACCATAAGTCAAATGAAGTAAAAATGTAGGTTCTCCAATGTCATATGTCATGCATCTCATCCTTAGGACAACATTAGACATCATGTATCCCTCTTCCATGTGTTAGAGTCACTTATAATACATATGAGGCACATGCTAGAGAGTTTGGATCACAAGTCTCCTCTTTTCTTATTTTAGTTGATGATTAGATGGGATCATTTATAGTTATTTTTAGAGTTCAATTTGCTATTAAGCACCTTCTCATTTCTCATTTATATCATGTATGAGATTTTCTCAAATTTGAGGTACTTTAGTGAAGCATGTAAGATTGAAGATTAAAGCAATAAAAGAAGAGAAATTTATCTCCATTTTATTGGCTTGTTTCTTATCATAGTTATTTCATTTATTTTAGTTTATTCCAAGTTTTTCATTAAATTCATCAATTTCAAGCTTGTTTTATTTTCATTTCAATCTCAATCCCAAACAAGTACTAAGAAAGAAGATCAATCTTGGAGATAACCTCCATTGATGCTCCCTATCATTACTTATGATTTTTGTGAGTATGAAAATCATTCTAAGCTCTAGGAGAAAAGAATCCATTTGAAGAATAAATATCAAGTTTTTTTGAAAATTCCTTCATTCATCATAAAATTGATGTGAACATCAAGTCATCAAATCCTTTATTTTCAATGCTTGTGCTACTATAGAAGTTCCACCAAAAAATTCCAAGGCCTTGTGCATCATTACGACTTTTCTTTATGCAACCACAATTCAACCACAACTTGTTGTCTACTTAGATCCCTAACCACAACTTCGCCACAAGTCATTATATCCATATAAAATACAAGACCTATGTTTCTCAATTTTTTGATTAACCATGATCTTACCACAAGCCATGATATTACTATGAATCATGGTCCACACAAAATAAAATGGAAGGTAGGAGATAGTAGTTTGAACTTTTCTAAGGACAACATGACTACTCCATGACTCATAATTTCTAAACCACCATGACTACTCCATAACTCTTAATCTCTAAATCATAAGCTTGTCACTACTTGTGATCAAGGTTTCCAACTCTAGAATAGACCACAACCAATGATCACTCATCAAAAGAGCACCATGATTCATGATCTACAAAACCATGAGTCAATCATGACTTATTATCAAGTTATGATCTTACAAGTTTTCACTATGAGTAATAGCATTCATTTTTTCATCATGTCATGATTAATTTTTTTATTGATATTTGAAGTGAAGCTTACAAATTCAAAAAGATAACCTTATTTCCATAGAAGATATCATTAATTGGCTGATAACTAGAACGAATAAAAATAGATTAGTTTGTGATACCAATTGATTGAATGTTATGATGATTAAGAGAATCATTAAACTAATAAAATTTTACCAAGCATTAATTATAATAATCAAACCTAGAAAGTACACATGACAAAAAATATACATGATACACTAAGAGTAGGATGCTTACCTATTGTATGATTTGATGGGTGATGGTCGGAAAGAAGAATTTTTTTTACTATATTTTAATGAATTTTCAAGTTACACTTGTTTGTATATATTGATGTTTTATACAAGACATTCATCCCACATCCCTTTACTCCATCTCCACAATTCTTTTTTATAGATGAATCAAGGATATCATATAAGGGTCACCCTATTTAATCATGATAATACTAACCCTTATGATGAATCATGCTTTTCAGTAGCAAAGATATCAGGTATCTGATATCAGACATCCAATATCAGGGGTCCAATATCTTAGTCCCAATATTGCAGCATGTGTTTCATTATCGAATATCAGATATCATGGGGTCTATTTTTACCTATAAAAACACATTCTTTCACCATGTATTAGACATATTTTGGTCATGTTGTAACTAGACTCTTGTAGTTTTATTTTTTAGTCTTAGAGAATAGTAAGTGAGTGCCCATAGTGTGGATCTTAGTTAGTTGTATGACATCTTATTCAAGTGGCAATGTACCTGGACACATTTCATGAATAGCAATAAGATCAAGATTGATTCTTATTTATTGCAGCACTTTGACTTAGATTAAATTCAATTTCAATGTAATTTATATTCCATGTACTTAGTTAATATTTACATTTCCATGCACTTTAATCAATTGGCAAGATGAATGTGACTAGTTTCAAGCATAAAAATATATTCGCTTGGTAATCTTAGCAGTGTTATCACTTAGTTCATGCAGTAGCGTAGTGCTTGGTAATCCCAGTAGTGGATACGTGGGTTCAAGATGTGTACAGCAAGCTAGGAACAGACAATCATCATCCATAGGCTATTTTATACTTTATCTTCCCATTGTTAATTAGATTAAATAATTAATTTCTCTATTATCATTAGGAGTAGAATAAAGCCAAAACAACATCAACCATCGTATGCCTCACTTTGGACTAAACCATTCGTGACAAAGCTACCATTAGTCCAAGTGGGAAGATAGTGAACTATGATCAAGGCATAACAATCTAGATGCTACAACTAGTTCCATTCATGGAATTCAACTGGATCATGCATGAATGCTTGTGATTCATATGGTTGAACATATGGGATATTAACTACTCATCATTGGTGCCATTGCTAGGGATGGTGCTAGTTATCTAGATTAGTTATATTATAAACAATCATTGTAATAGTATTAATGATGTATCTTCTAGAAAACATTAATATTTTAACTCATACACATTATCAAAAAAAATCATGTCCTCTTCACATAGGGCCAATAATGTATCATATGATGAAAACTCTCATAGAAGAAATGATAGGATCTATACTGAAGAGAATTGGAGTGAACACCCTCAAGGAAAAGTTTCATATGCTCATTTCCATCCTTACTACATGAAAGGACTATGTTCAACTAGTACAGATAATCCTAGAGGAGATGAAGTATGTCCTAGATCAAGGAGGGTCTTAAGGCCTAGGACCTTGTCTAAACCTAGAAAAGATAGATCAAGGGACCATGGGGGATAATGTAGGAGCCATGGTGATTCTCCCAGTTTCTCATCTTCCTCTTCCTCTTCAATGTCTAATTCTAATGAAGATGAACGTAGGTATAGAGATAGAGCTCCACTATGGGGTTGAGATAAAGATAGAAATTGAACCCAAGGGTAAAATTAAATACATCAAAATAAGCATAGACAAGATCATCATAATTAGATGAATAGAAATATAGATTATCACCATGATGTGTCTAATATAGATGAACCCTTGTTGGCTACTAGGGGCCTAACATAAATTTGGGAGGCAATTCAAAAACCCAAAGGCATGAAAGGGATAGCCACATCAAAAAACTTGACATAGAAAAAATTTCTAAATTTAGGGAAGGCTATATTTTTTATCCACAACATCATTTACAAGCCTTTCATGATGCCTATGTCTTGAAAAATATAGAACACAAGTGGCAAAAGCTTAAGCTCTTTCCTAATACACTAGTAGACAAAGCTACAAGTTGGTATAGATCATTGGAACCAAATTTCATTTATTGATGATCCAAAATGCTAGAAATCTTCGATAAAAAATACCAAACCTATGCGAGAGTGTCAAACCTAAGAAATCAAATCCAAGGATGGAAGAAAGAACAACATGAATCCTTGGATTTGGCCTTGCATAGATGCTATTCTCTACTACATAGATGTCCAGGACATGATTTCTCTCAAAAAGAGCAACTTTTCCACATCATAGATGGGCTTCATAATTGAAGTAGGGAGACCCTTGGAATTTATGCCCAAGATCAATTATATGAACTAAAATCCCATTAGATACAAAGGCTAATCGAGCAAGTGGTGAAAGAAGAAGGAGAGCTATCTAAACAAGTGAATGTTGAGGAATATAACTAGGACTTAACTCTTCAAAAGAAAAGGGTCCATATCTATGATGAGGAAAAAGAGGTAGCTCTTGATAGATGATTTGACAATAAACCTTGCCAATACAAAAGTTTATCGATAAGCTTGAACCAAGAATAGATAGGATGTGGGAGTTGATGAATGTGAAATTCACAACTTATGTGAAAATCATAGAGGAGAGAGTAATGAAAAATAAATCTAGTGATCAAAACAAGAAGAGGAAAAAGAACTAAGAAACAACTAGGAACACTTATTGGCAAAAAGTGAAAATGGCTACAAGTGAAGAGGCTATAAACTCAACCATAGAAGAGGATGATGGATGTGACATATGCTTATATGACCATCCATAGGGCTATTACCCATTCATGTTACATTTACATGAGTATTGGGCTTTTGCTTTGAATCCCAAGTTCGTACAAAAGAAAATGCCTAGGAAATTACCTTTTTCACAAGGTAATTATAGACAATCCCACAACCAATTATACTATCCTAGTGGGACTTCTTACTGGCCTCAACACTACTATCAAATGCAGTGGAAAACCCACAGTCATGGGGGAGGCCATCATCAAACCAACACTACCCTTACTACTAGCTAGACCCATATGGATATTATGTTCAACAACCTTTTTCCCTAACTAGTTTTACTTCTTCCACCTCAAATCACTACTACCACTCTCCTAAATATCATCAACCTACAACATCTTTTGAAGGATCACCATCTCACACCTCTCATCCTCCATAATATCCTTAATATTCTCATTCTTCCCTTCACCATATGTCACCACCACCAAAATAGGAAGGTTTAACACCACAACATCAATGAAGGAATGCCACTTGTACTGTAAACATACATGAAAATGATAATGCTAGTAGATCTCAACCACAACCTCAAAAACATCATTTCTTTGGGGTAGTTTCCTTACACAAGCACAAAACTGGTAGACCTATTGGCACAACAAAACCCTCATGAGGCCAATCTAGTGCAAAAACCTTCCTCACATAAACAATGTCTCCTAATCATACACAAAAGTCAACAATCACAAGTCCAGCACAAGACATAAAATATAAACCTATCACTATGGAGAGAGAAAAATCCATGCATCACTAAGAGTAAAGGTTGTAGTTGTGGGCCAAAAATTTGAAATATTAAAACAACCCACAACAAAGCCAAGGAACAAAAACCAATCTATGTAGTAGCCACTAAACAAAAAGATACCTAGTGTCTTGAAAATGAGAATATAAAACTATTTCAAGGATGCATGGAAGTAATTGATCCATTTATTAGTTCTAGAATTAAGAAAATGGCCCAAAAAGAGGACTTAGACACAGATATCTTACACTCTAATTATACATCGGAAAAGGATATTAAACATGGAGACTTAAGTTTTAAAATAAAAAAAACAAAAGAAGAAGAAAATACATCTAGATCCTCCAAAATGAAAATATCTTCAAGTCCTAATGAAGATACATCTTCAAATGATCCAAATGAAACTATCACCAATGTTAGAAGTGCTACCACATGATTAATTGAATCAGTAACAATGATAAATGGAAAATCGGCGATGTATAACTAGGGGATTGTGTAGTTCATCTCCCAAATGTATGACCATAAGTTTAGTAGTAGGGGAGATGCTCCATCCTTTTTTAAGAACTAATAAGTGTTTTTCATCCTTTTTGTTTTACAATTTTTTTATCATTTTTCCATTTCTTTCACCATTTTCTAATTCTTAATATGTTTTTCATTTCTTAATATTTTTTTCTTTTCTTTTCTTTATAATTTTATTTTTTTCTTAAGTCATTTTATTTATGTTTTATAAATTTCTTTTATTTTTTTGTTAATAATATTTTCAATTCATGTTGTAGAAGTCAACCCTATATGTTGGTTGTTATGTGCTATGTTATTAAGCTAATTGGATAAGTAATTTTGTAAAGCAGTAAGACCACATCATCCATCCCTCAAATTCTCTAAATTAAAAGGTCTTTTGTCATGGAAGCAATTTGGTTCTTCTTTCCTGAAACTAAAATTCATCAATGATCATTGTACCTTGCAAAAAGAGGGAATGATCAAGTGGGAATGACAAGGGTGTGACCTCAAGGGGACTTGTTGTGTTCTCTTCTTGAATCTATTTGTGTGGGTTATGACTCCTCTAAGAATGTATCATCACTCCTATGTCAACCAATAATACAAAGTTAAAAGTATTTGCATGTTGTGGCTCCCATCCAAAATCATAAAAATGTAAAAATCAAAAATAATAATAATGGGAATTCAAAGCACACCTCTTAGACATAGTAACAGGCTACAAGCACTAGTTATAGGGTTGGAAGAACATGTTACCCATGCTTGAAGACATCCCTCTAACTAAGACCCTTCCTTCCTTCTTCTCTTTTCTTCTCCTTTTGGAGTGATGATCATTCTTTGTGGTGGTTTTGGACTCATGGTGGTTGGTAGGAAGCAACACATTAATGTGACATCACTATTAATGGGATGAACTTGGCCTAAACTTGGATGGATAGGTATGATGAACATTTTAATCACATTTAACACAAGAACTTATTGCAGACATGGTTAAGTACCTTACATTCATATCTTTGTAATCCCTTCTCATCTTATTCATTCACCTCACTACTGCATACAATTATGAGCCTTTTGGTTTTGTGTAGTATAGTGAAAAATCCCAATGAAGGTAGTTGTGTGTTGTTTTGAATAAAGGTATGGTTTACATTTAACTTCTAAGGTGCCCACGAACATCTATAGAACTACTTATGCAAGGGCATTATGGCAAGAGCCTACTATGAAGAGGATCCACTTATATAAATTTTGTTGATCATGGCTTTGAACTAACCTTCACATCTTCCATAACATAAGTGATGGTTTCTATGATTGTATGCATGGTTCTGGGACTACTTCTCATTAATTTTAATTAATTTTTCTTACTTCTCTATCTCAATATCCTTCAACTTCCAAAAAAAATCATGGCCATCTTCTGCATTGGACCTTTGGTTTTAATTCTTCAAAACCTTGTACACTTCCAGAGTTACACTTATTAGTTACGGGGACTAGGGATGCCCACTTTGAAAATTTTGAAATTTTTCCAACATTATATTTTCTAACATTATGGTGACTAATAGTAATTGACCAAAATAAGATGAATAACTTGATGATTTTAGTTACCTCCTAGCGTTGGGCATAGTATGCTATCATCACCTTATTCTTAAACACAAACTAAGGGGTCCAAAAAGGTTTAATTATCAAGGAAAATATACCAAAATTAATATTGATCCTTTGGTGACTGTAGGTGATGCTAAAAGGGACACCTAAGGATGACGATCTTTTTCCAAGAACAAAAACGAAGCCAAGAGAGGGACAATGGGGGATATGCCCATGGATAACTAGTAGCAAATACAATATTACAACTCAAAAATCACATATTTTCTAGATCCATGGGATGATGAGAAGAGGTTTTAGTTCATCCTTCAAGAATTTTCTTCATAATTGGAGAAGCATCGACATAACAATCACCACTAGCAGCAATAAGAAGAATCATCTTCGATGGCTTTTTGAAGACCTCTAAAAATTTTGTAATCTTCAATGTCTATCTAGATTTTTTGTCACTTTTTCATTTTTTCTAAACCCACTCAAATAAAATTTTGTAATGCAACACTTAGAGTTAGTTAGTAGTTAGAGTTAGTCAATAATCCCATACCTTTCCAAAATATTGTAAATAAATTGTTCCTTCTTTTGTTCACTCAAGCAAGAATTTTCATTCATTCATGGGGGTATGATGAATCATATTTTTTAGTAGCTAAGATATTGAGTATTCGATATCAAATATCTAATATCAAGGATTTGATATCTTACCCACGAGAATGGAGCACATGTTGCATTATCAAATATCTAATATTATGGGGTCTATTTTTCCTTATAAATATTTGTGCTTTCATCATGTATTGGGCATATTTTGATCATTTTGTAGCTAAAGTCTTGTAATTTTATTTTGTAGTCTTAGAGAACAGTCAATGAGTGCCTATAGTGTGGATCTAAGTTAGTTGTACGGTGTCTTATTCAAGTGGCAATGTACCTGGACACATTCCATAAACAACAATAGGAATGAGACTAATTCTTATTCATTGTAGCACTTTGACTTAGATTAATTTTACTTTTAATGCAATTAATATTCAATGTGCTTAGTTAATATTTACATTTCCATGCATATTAATCAATTGATAGAATGAGTGTGACCAGTTTTGAGCATAAACACATATTCGCTTGGTAATCCCAATAGTGTAGTGCTTGATAATCCCAATAGTAAATACGTGGGTTCATGACATGTATAGCAAGCTAGGAATGGATGCTCATTACCGATAAGCTATTTTAAACTTTTCCTTCTCAACATTAATTAGATTAAATAATTAATTTCTCTATTATCATTAGCAGTAGCATAAAGGTAAAACAACATCAACCATCATATGCCTCACTTTGGACTAAACCATACATGACAAAGCTACCACTAGTTCAAGTGAGAAGATAGTGAACTACGATTAAGGAATAACGATGTAGATGCCACAACTAGTTCCATCCATGGTATTTGACAAATCATGCATGAACACTTGTGATATCTTATCATTTGTATTAAACTAAACAATTAAACCATCATTTTTCAATTAATATACTAAAACTAGTATCATGAAAATTTCTTTATTATAACCAACATTTTTATTTTTAAAATGAAAATTATTAACTCCCCACATTTAGTGATCTTTATTAAACATCTATCTCCAATTTTTATAAAGTATTTATTGGCAACCATTTGGGACCAAACTACCAATGAGATTCTCTGAATGGGGTTTAGGTGCTCGCTAGTCTCTAGCAATACTAAGGCTTAGATACCTCAAAATAAACTTTAGTAGTTATAAAATGTACTAAATGTGAGTATATGTTTACTATTGTGAATGTTAATATGATTGGGTTATGCATGAAACTATAATTGACTATCATAAAAGAAATTTATCTATCTTTGTCAAATACTATGAGCTGTTGGAGATTTTTGTTTGGTTCAATCACTTAGTCTATACAATCCCTACAATACCTACTTGTAACAAATAAAATTTTAAAAAAAAAATTATCACAATTCATCCAATCTATTCCTAATTTCCCCCAAACAAAAATTTTTACAAGAAAACAAAAAATAGAGTGAGATTCAATGGACATAGAAAGAGAAAGAAAAGAAAAATGATTTGTGTGAAACCTCAAATATTTCAGCAAGATAAATTGATACGAGTAAACTATTCCTTCAATTTTGGCTTTACCAAGTATGGAGCTTCTTGAATAGCTTTCTTAATTTCTACTAATACTCTCTCTGATTTTGATGTTTTCTTTATTATGAAATCTTTCTTTACCACATGCATCAAAGGTTTAGTGATTTTAGTGAATTCAATGATAAATTTCTTAATAAAATTTATCTTTCCAAAGAAAGATTTGAGACTTTTTACTTGTATGATGTTCAACATTATATACTACTTGAATTCAAGACTTATCTATTGCAATTCCTTCTTGACAGATTACATGGCCTAGTAAACTTCCAGACTTAATCCCAAAGATACATTTATTTGGATTTACTAAAATACCATACTCATGACATTCGTTAAAAACTTTTTGGAGATGACCAATACAATCTTCCTTCATCTATGAAAAGATAATAATATCATCCAAATATACTACAACAAACTCACCTATTAAACCTTTAAAGGATAAATCCATTACTCTTTGAAAATTACCTCCAGTGTTTGACAATCCAAATGGCATTCTTTGCTAAGCAAAAGCTCCCCACTTGGTGATAAATGTTGTTTTATATCTGTCACCTTTATCTACCATGATCTAATTATAGCCTAAAAATCCATCTAAGAAAGAATACACCTGACAACCTAATACTTTAATGGACATCTCATCAATTCTAGGAAATGGATATTTATCTTTTTCCAAGGCTTCATTCAAATTTCGGAAATCCACACAAAGTCTGATATCATCATTCTTTTTTCTTACCGGTACAAGATTAGCAAGCCATGTCAAATATTGGACTACATATATGATTCAAGGTTGTAATAATTTCTTGATTTCAACTTTCATAGCTAACTCAAATGATGGATTAAATTTTCTTTGCTTTTATTTAAGTACCTTACAACTGTCTATTAAAAAAATCTTATGTGTTATCACATTTGGTTGAAAAGTTTTATGATCATCATAAGACCAAGAAAAATTTTCCAAACTATTTTTTAGGAGTAAAAATAGAATTTTTTTGAAGATTGAATCCTTTTTCTTCATAACATTTAACATATTTAGCAACTCAATAGATCCAAAATCACTACTTCATAAGTTTAATTATTTGAATTTTGGATATCCTTTCTAGTAAGTTGATTTTTACTGAATTCATGTTCATGATCAATTACCTTTTTGGAAATTTAATTTGTCTTAAACCTTGATTTTTTTTTGGGTATAATTTGACTTTTGAATTCTTGCTTATTTTTCAAGAATCTAAGTAACTAATTCTCATCTTCAAATACTTGTAAATGTTTTATGTTATCTGGTACTAAAGGCTAATGTTCATTCTCAATAGTTACAGCTTCATAACCTTCTATTTTTTTTTCACATCTAATGATGAAGATGCTTTTGCCAAGTCATCTACTATATAATTATCTTCTCTACCTAAAAGTTCTACTTGGTAGTGATGAAACTAATCTAGCATTTTGTACATGAGTTGTTTATAGGGTCGCAAGCATGAGCTTTTTACCACATAATTACCTTTAATTTATTCACATACCAATATTGAATCTCCATTTATGGTGAGTACCTTAATTCTTTTTTCCCATGTTGTTTTAATTTCAATACACAAAGCTTCGTATTTGGCCTTGTTGTTAGTACAAGGGAATGATAGATGAATTGCTTTGAATATTTTTGGAAAGTTATCTTTTACTATAACTATTCCAACTCCTACACCTTTAGAGTTACAAGAACCATCAAAGTATAGCTCCCATTTTCTCTCATCTTGATATTCTTCTTTGTTCATGTTCTCAACTCCTTAAAGTCTGCAAATTCTAGTTTCAAAAGTTCTTGTTTCAATGAATTTATTCTTTCCATTTGTAGCAATATTTTCACTCATCAAGGGTTCACAATAAACATATATTTGATTTGGCTCTCCTTTCCAAGGTAACCACATATGTGAGTAACCCATTGATATGTAACCTAAGAAATTCTTACTTCAACTTCTACTCAATATAAGACTATGTAAATCTAGTATGTCTCCCACTTGAATAGTTATTCTACTTTTGAGATGAGGTTCAAAATCAATTTCTAATAAAAAATTTTGAAACTAATCCATAATCTTCACTCTACTCTTATCCACTTGCACAATCTTTCTATTTGATTTTTCAAGCATCAAACCAAGTTTTCTACAAATAGTGAATGGCATGATAGTAGAGGTAGCTCTAGAATTGACTAAACAATTCTGAAGATACTTGTCTTTTAATTTCATTTTTAAAAGAAAAGGAGAAGCTTCTTTGTGAGGAGTACAATCATAACTAGTTTTTGTTTTATTATCATTGTTGGACACATAGCTTAACTTTGATTCTCCAACTCTCTTTTTCACTTTAATATACTCTAAGGCCTTTCTTTGATGATCACCTATCTGTAGAAATTGGTAAATGCTGATGTTCACCCTAATATGTTTGAGATCTTCAATCAAATCATATTCTTCATCTCAATAAAAGCTTGGTTTCTTTATCCACTTATTTAAAGACTAATTTTGAGTTCTTCCTTCTTCTTGATCTTATTACTTTTATTTATTTCTTTTCTACTTGGTTCAAAAATATTTCTCTTAGTAGATGGATCAGAAATAATGTTTGAAGGCCTAGAAGTAGTTAATCTTTCTTTTGATCATAGATTATATTCATTTTCTTCATTGTTGTTACACTCATCATCTAAGGATGTATACTCTTCAAAACTTAGTAGAGAAGAAGCATCACTAGATCCATTATTAGAAGACTTTCTTACATAATGAACAGTAGATAGCTCATCATCTAATTCAATATTAAGAAATTTGGACATAACAACATCACTTTCATCCTCATATTCTACTAACTTAGTATCTTGATGCTTATGTTTTCTATTTTTCTTTTTCTCTTTGATCTTAACTTTTGTCAAATCTTTCTCTAGTTTCACTACTTTGTTAGAAAAGTCTCTCACTAACTATCCTTTTTTAGATTCTTTCCTTTTTAACTCTTATTTTGCTTTAATATGGGATGGCCCTAGTAATGCTTTAAGTTGAGCAAAATCTTGCACAGGAATCATCATTTTCTCTGCTTTCTTTTGATTTGTGATAATTTCTTCATGATTCAAGTTCAACTATTTTTCTAATTGTATAGCTTCACTAAAGTAGTCATTCTGTGTTACAGGTTTGGAGTTCTTCTTAACCAAATTAAAATATTGGGATTCACAGCCTTAAGATAAGTATCTCTAAGCATTTCATCTGATGGTCTATATTGTCTTTGAAAGAGTCCATAAATTCATTGAAACTTAATATTAAAATCTTGAATTGACTCTTTGACTCCTTTCTTAGCTTGTACTAGCTCACAATATAGTTGTTGCTGATCCAATTGATTGCCAAATTGGACTAAGAAAAGACGTTTCATATCATCCCAACTTGTGATGTTGTTTCTTGGTAAGTTTGAGTACCAAATCTGATCCATATCTTTTAAATTTTCTACAAACAATCTACAAGCTTAATCTTCATGTTGAATGTTTGCATGAGCCAAAGCTAACTCAAATATATGAATATACTCTTTAGCTAAGTAAGCTTTTCTAGGAATAAAAGGCTCAGTAAAATATTTGTAAACTACCTTAGGAATATCGTTGTAGTTTTGAAATCCTAATGGTATAACTCTTTGTCAAGAATTTTCCATCCTATTAGAATTTCTTTTGATTGTTAAACTCTTATACTTCTTTGGTCTTCTCTTATAGACTAATATACCAAATAGAAGGGGTGATCTTCCTATCCTTCTAGTCTTTACTCCATTTCTTGTTTCAAACTCAAAAACCTTATTTTATTCTTCTTTTTATGATTAATTAGTCTTATAATCAAAAGTTTCTTCAGAACCTTTGAAATCTTCCCAACTATTAGTCTATTTGGTCATGAACTAAAAATAGTATCTAATTTCTTAAACCCTTCTAGAAAAAAATAACTATTAATGTTCTAGGACTATTAGGCTTATAAACTTATAGGACAAATTTTAAACCTTCCTTCTAGTGATAAACGAACTATTGGCAACCATTTTGGACCAAACCACCAACAAGCTTCTCCTAACAAGGTTTAGGTGCTTGCTGGTCTCTAGCAACACCAAGGCCTAAATACCTCCATATAGACTCAATAGTTATAAAATATACTAAACATGAGTTTGTGTTTGATGTTGTGAATGTTGAAATGATTGGATTATGTATGAAACTGTAATTGGCTATCATAAAAGAGATTTAGCTATATTTGTCAAATATTGTAAGTTGTTGGAGATTCCTATTTTATTTAATCACTTAGTCCATATATTCCCTACAATACCTACTTGTAACAAATAAAATTTTACAAAACATTTGAGCATAATTCTACCAATCTACTCCTAATTTCACCTAAAGAGAGTTCCACAAGAAAACTAGAAATAGAGTAAGATTCAATGGACATAGAAAGAGAAAGAAAACAAAGAAAATTTATGTGAAACCTCAAATATTTAAGCAAGATAAATTGATATGAGTAAAAAATTTGTAATAAATCTATTCCTAATTCAATAACTATGAATTTTCCAAACTTTCTGAGCTAAAAAAGCAATTTCATAAAGACAATCTTATTATACTACCAAAAATAGCTATGCAAACTACAAAGTACGAGTCTGTATTTTGGTTAATTAATAGTTGTTAAATATTGCATTCAATAGAGCTTTAAAAAATTTGACAATTTCTTAATTGAAATACCAAGGTAATAAACTTTAAAAATAAAGAAGCTATTTTGGTCCCATCAAAGTATCAAAGATTTTTCTAAATTCTCTATGTTTAAAATAGGCAATTTTTTAAAGAAATTACTATTAAATTTCTCTTGAGGCTTTTCAACAACATAAACTCTTCTATCACAAATCTTAATAGGAGTCTAATATTGTGCAAAAATAGAGCTATAAAAGAACCTAGGACAAAGCCCAAAATTAAATGCCAAACATGATACTATCTAAACCATTAACTAAGCAACTAAAACAAAATGGAAAGAAATGAACTCATAGGATTAAAACAAAGTAGTTGAATCAATGTCTTTGGCAAGCCATCTTACAAGAATTCTTCAAATTCCTTTTTAAGTATCTTCCTCTTCTCCCTTCTTCATTCTACCTTAGATCCTTTTATAGTCACTTTAGGTAGTTACATTAATCATGAGAAGTTAAGGATCTTACAAATATCTTTGGAATATAAATTTATAACTTTCTTGGGACTTATAACTTCCATGGAAGTTATGAGACTTTTAAGCCACATTTGGCAAGTGTCTCTTTATCAATTATGACCCTACAAATATCAAGGAGGTCTATTTATAACCTTCATGGAAGATTATAACTTTAATTGAAAATTTTAAATTCCAAAAAGTAAATTCTTATGATTATAAATTCTCCCATTTTGGAACTATAAACCTCCCCCTTTCTAAAAAAAGGTTCTAATATAAATAAACTTTGTTTATTCATTTATAATAATTCCTTTTATTTTTAAATTAAATCATTGTGAAGGTCATATGACCTTAACAAACGTTGTTGAGTTTTGACATGCCCCGCATCGATGCTTATTTCTGTGGCCTCCATGCCCACTATGTGTTGCCTTCATTACATGCATTCCTAGTGTATCTTTCATTCCTCATATAAGAATCCTACTACTATGAATTAGGATGGCACTTCTACTAGCATCGCCTTTGGTTCCTACACTCATCATTGCTTGGTGTTGCTCAGTATCTACTGTCTCCATCGCAAAGAAGAAATCATGGATTCAAGCCCTACTCTGGCTTTGTGGCATCAATGCCCTATTCTGATTTGTGACGTCTATGCCTTACAATTAAATAATCCCCTATAAAAGGGAACTCCCATTCGTATAATAGGAGAGGAGTTGCCTTTCAAACTTGGGTGCTGCCATGAAAGATGCATGATGGATACCCTCCATTTATGGTTCTTAGACCTACAAATTTTTAGTATTCGGTAGCCACTACTTTAGGGCTTTTGTTTAAAATGTTAAATTATTAATGCCCTTAGTTTTGATTTTTTTTGGAACATAGATTTGTATGGATCTACTCCTTTGCATAGTTGTTAGACTTGTACTTTTGTAAATTTGGAATTCTCATTTGTTTATGACTATACTCTATATTGTCATAATTTCCTTTTGTGGCAAGGGTTCTTGATTGAAATATCAATGAATTTCTGAGCAATTTTATTGACTATTTTTTAAAACATTTTTTAACAAGGATTTTGTTAATTTTGTATCAAAATTATAGTCTTTCTCTTCCAATGTTTAACCAAATGTTGTTGCACTTGGACTATGTATTTTTCCTTTATTTAATTTAAGATTCTTGGCTCTACAACTTAATTTTTTACCACCATTTGAAAACCACTACAAATTGAAATGTACAACATAGTAATTGATTTCCACATGATGAAGTTATTCATCAGTTTTTTACAAAGTTCTCTACATATCTATAGAGAAAAAATGGATGCACTTCATTTCATTATTCTTGTGAAACATCGAATTTATTACTACACTTAACTAATAAACTGATGGACTTACAAAATGTAGGAACCAATGGAAATACAATTGCAAATAATTCCTTTTATAATTTTCAAATTAATTTTGACATTTCATCTCCTCCAATGCATATAGAAATACCACAATTCATAACATATGCTGAGAATACTTTACGAAGCTTATGAACTCAAAATGAGCACATTACATAAAGAACACCTTTATCATTTTCTAGTGATCTTTGAAATGCTAGTTGAGAAATTTCATTTCTTGGATCTTACTTTATAAAATATTCTCTATAAATATGGTAGAAATGTAATAATAGTATGATTTTACTTTCTCCTTTATATTTAAAAATAAAGATAAATTACTAATAGTGTTTCATGAGGCACCAAAATTAATATACACTAAATTGTTAAAGGTATCCTCACTTACAATGATGACAATAAAATCCATGATAGGAGGTTATATCTCCTCCTTAAAACATTTGTAAATCCAAGCTTGGACTCAGAGTATTTATCATTCTTTTTGTTAAGTTTCTTATTCCTATTTTTAAGAAATTTATTAGCCTATTGTTTTATCATGATCTTGGGTTTAGGATTATTTGGATTATCATAATAATGATAAGTGTCATGACTACACTCCCTTTTAAAAATATGAAAATACCTTTTTATTCTTTATCTTACTTATTTTCTATCTTTACCACCATCCCCCAAGAAGTAATGTTTGCATTAGAAGTATATGTGTTCATGTTAGCTTCTTCTTCCAAGGCCTTTAGACATAACTCCAACATGATATCCATCTTTTTGCAATTCCTTATAGTTTATATAAATACATTATATGATAATGGTACCACTCCTAATAAATAAAATTTAATTGTTTCATCAAATATCTTAGCATTATATGCCTAGAAGCTAGCTTGCAATGGAAAGACCTTTTGTACAAGTGTAGAAACTAGCTCAACCTCTTTCAGCATGAAGGAATATAATTAATTTTGCAAAGATATAATCTTGGATTAATTTTTAACTTCAATAGTTTTCTCAATCTTCTTCCACATTTTGTATGTGAATTCTTGTTTCTTCACCAATTGCACAAACTCTCTAGACATGCTCAAGACTATCAGCATCTACACCATCTTGTTATTTTCATCCATAATGGTGGTTTCAACAAGATTTTCCTTAAGGTTATATCTTTGAAATAGAAATCTAATCTAAATCTTTCATATATTGTAATTTGATGCATTCAATACTTTATTATCAAGCAATGAGACCTAGGTTGTTACCTTTGTTATCACTATCTAAAACTCATGTTGCCAATTCTTGGAAGACTCTTTATTTTCCAAGATTACTCATTATCCTGCTCCAATACCATGTTAAGTTTTTAAGGTCTATCATGAACAATTATACAATTGGATAATACAAGAAAATGAAACTCACAATGATAATTTCATGTTTTTCATGAGATGACTATTTCAGATTATGAAACATCATGCCTCATAGATAAACATTGTAATTACACCAAACAATAAATAATGTTTAATTAAAACAAGCTAGTTTAACCAATGCAATGGTGATGCATTGTGATGGTATAACATATTTACAATGAAAATAACAATACAGTGAAATGAAATAACAAAAACAAAATGGAGACTTTGAACATCTTTAATCATTTGTTCAAGATGATCAGTGAAGCAAGAACTAAGATGAAGCTTTAAGATCATTGATAAAAATTTTGCACCTAGAAGTGCCAAAGTATTAATCAAATATGAAAGGCATGAAGGAAATAAAAAAAAAGTAACTCTAATTCTTCTAATAAAGTTGAATTTAAATTTTTCTCTCTCAAACTTTCTGTTGGCACATTTTGGCCATTTCATGGAACAGTTACCAATGAATTTGTTTTCAAATAAACAAATATTGTAATTTGTTGAAGTTACCAATCCAGGCAGGAAAGTGACCTTGTAAATTGTTCCTGGATAAACCTAGATCTATAAGAGTGGTGAGGTCACTTAAACAGGGTGTAATGATTCTTGCAAGATTGTTTTGGTCAAGATATAGTTTAGTGAGATAATAGAGATGGCCACGTGTGCAAGGAGACCTAACCATGCTCAAGAAATCCACAAATAATGACACCTATGAGAAGAAAAATGGTTTGGACACAAAATAACATCGCTGCAAGCACTGTGCACGCACATCTAGAAAGCTATGAACAAAGCAAAGATGCCAAAGGGTATGAAAGAAATAGAGTTCAAGCAAGTTGCATATTGCTAGGGCCAGAAAATTTGGTGTCGGATTCACCATTTTTGCTCAGGATTCAACAATCGCTACAGATGCCATTGAAGACTAGGGCATTGCTTTAGAATTGACGTCGAATGAGGAGGCCACAGACGATGATGAAGCTCATTATCCATCATCTGCAAAAAATCCCAATCCCTACTCTCTGCAATTTCAACAGCTT
The DNA here is from genome assembly GCA_015680685.1 of Gnetum montanum. Classification (NCBI taxonomy): domain Eukaryota; kingdom Viridiplantae; phylum Streptophyta; class Gnetopsida; order Gnetales; family Gnetaceae; genus Gnetum; species Gnetum montanum. The sequence goes on from MNCI01007821.1 coordinate 554,498, forward strand.
CACCTACAATTCCAACATCAATGCTCACTACCAAAACCTTATCTCGGAGACAATAATTTTGAAGCTAAACCTTCACGACGTGCCCTTCATCTCCACCCAAGCAAACAATTCCTATCAGATTGCAGAGATTTGCAGACCTTGAATCCTAATTTGAAAATGTATGAGTGGATCCTCTATTATCAAGCATCTAAAGGAAAGTAGTAACCAAACTTTGGAATCATCCTCAGCAGCAGTAGCAGGAGGAATAATGGACGGCCAGAATGCACATTTGAGAGACACGGCACTATTCAACACTTTCAATTACGATGATTCTGAGTATTAGGTAGCAACTATCTACACTCCTTCGACCGGTACCATCATTACCATGGATTCAAACCCTATCTCAATTCAGTTGTCCCCAAGAACTTGCACGTTCTCATGGTCACTTGTGGAAACGCAGCGCAGTGGCAAAAGTTACAACGACCACAATTTTTTATGGAAAACACGGCAACCTTACCAAAAATAGCAGTAGTGCCCAATGCCAACGCATTTTTCATCGCCATTGTCAATCCATCAAGTGCAATCACAGAGACATGAAGACACAGCAAGATAGGTGCACAACTAAATCAACAAAACCTAGATATTATTTAGCCGATGCCGATGAATCAAGGTTATAGTTTATTCAGAAGAAACTGTCATCGCTGAAGATAAATGTGAAACCCGAACGCATGGAATTGAAGTCACAAAATAAAATTTCAATTTCATATGGTTTGGTGGCATAAAAATAATTTTAGCAAATTTTTCTTACATGCAAAAATTGTATGGAGCGCTTATTAAAGACCTAGCATTAATTTAATTATCTCAAATGAATTACTAAGGCTTTATACATGATGGGTAATTAAAATCCTAAATAAAATATGACAATTGTATGAAGCTCTTAGGAGATCTTGGATTTATTTTTTATATAGGTTGTTGCTTATAAAAGCAATATTTGTAATATTTACACATGCCAATGTTAGCATGATTTTCTCCTAACTTCATATATAAGTTACAACTTCCTAACTTGTTAGGCAAGTAATATCTCCTAACTTGTTGGGCAAGTTATAACTTCCTTACTTGGGAGAGAAGTTACCCAAGATATTTTGGAATACCTAACTACCTTTTGAACCCTATAAAAAGGCTTCAAGGGTAGGAAGGAAGAGATATCACACACTCTTGGAGAACACATTCGGGGTCTCACTTCAACTCTTGGAGGAAGATTGTAAAGAAGACATTGTGAAAGATTGCTTGTAAGATGACTTGCTAAAGACAACATTTCAGCCTCTTTTTCATAGTCCTGTGAGTTATGTTTATTTTTTTACTTTTTTTAAATTGTTTAGCTAGTGGTTTACAAAGTATCATGCTTGGCAAGTAATTCTGGGATTTTTAGATTGCTCTTATTATTCTTGTTGCACGATAGAAAATTTCTATTAAAATTTTGCCATAAAAGAGCTTGTGTTTAAAAGCCTTAAGAGCATTTTAGTAGTGAATTTTATTATTTTGCAATGTATAAGAACCACTATTGAGATTTTTGTAAGAGAGCCTCTGCATGTAGTCAAGCCGTTGAACGATTCAATAGTCAAGAGGCTTCAGAAAATCTTTGGTATTTTGATAGGACCAAAATAGCTTTCTTTTATCTTTAAAGTGATTCTCCGTGGTATTTCAATTAGAAATTTTCAAGTCTTTTGAAGGTTCTGTTGAAGGTAATTGTTGACATCCATTATCTAGCCAAAATAGAGTCTCTTACATGATAGTTTACGCGGCAATTTTTTGGATAGCATAGTAGGAATGTCTTGAAGAAATTGCTTATTTGAGCCTTGGAAGTTTGAACAATTCATAGTTATTGAATTTGGGATAGCTTTATTGCGAAGTGTTTACTCGTATCATTTTACCTTGTTTAAACATTTGGGATCTTTACACAAATCTGCTTTCTTTTTCTCTTCTTTTTATTTCCATTGAATCTCGCTCTATTTCTAGTTTTCTTGTGGAACTATCTCTTTCTCTGGGGAAAATTAGAATTAGATTCATAAAGTTGTGCTCAAATTTTTTTGCAAAACTTTATTTTCTACAAGTAGATATTATAGGACCGCATAGACTAGGCAATTAAACAAAATAAGAACTCTCAACAACTCACAGTACTTGGAAAAGTTGGCTGAATCTCTTTAAGATAAGTCATTTATAGTTTTACACATAACCCAATCATTTCATTTTTCACAACAGCACACACACATACTCACATTAACTACTGAGTCTATTTGGAGGTATCTAGGCCTTGGTATTGCCAGAGACTAGCAAGCACCTAAATCCTGTTCGAGGACACTCATTGGTGATCGTGTCCCAAATGGTCGCCAACACTTTCCTTATTGCAACTATAGTCAAACTCAAGCCTTTCTTTAGTCAAATAACCATCATTAATAGTTATCATCTTTTGTATAACACTTATAATAGATGTCTAATGAGGCTAAAGATTTTTATTGCACATACAAGACGTATTAGTCTAAGCATTTACTATGCTCACAAATGTCTACTATTATCATGGAAATTCTCTGTGTAGATGTCTACTCCTCTGATAGATGACTATTAATATCCATTTGTTACTTCGACTCTCATCCTTAGGTACATAGATGTCTATCTCACTCATAGACATTTAGTATAATACTTGACCAAATTCTAGGAAAGCTTTGAATTCAACTACATCTTTGTTCATAACTCTATTTAAGTTATAGATATAGTTTGAATTCAACTAGATCCTAAGTTATCTGAAAATTCTTAACTCCTTCTATAGAAGTTTTTTGCTTCTATAGATATCTACTAGTTCAAGACTAATACTTTCTATAAACATCTACTTCTACTCCAAGTCATGCACAAAAATATAAGAAATTATCATCATCATTATCATTCTAGCCTTTTCCTAAAAAAATGAAATCAAGTACATGAGTTTTCTTTCACCATTCATCTCTATGAACAACTAGATCTTTATTTACTTGCAATTTCTTTCCTATGAAAATTACACATTGTATCAGGATAATGTCTTAGCATTTGCAAAATTTAAAAAAGAACTAATTCATAAGATTTGGCATACTTTTATAGTAGACTACCAACCTAATGATATTTCTTCTCCTTTCTTATTAGATCTTGGGACTAACATTAGTAAAGTTACAAAAATACAAGTAGTTCAAAATATAAAATGTCACATTTGCAAGTTTTGATGTAAGGACCAAAACAAGGATTTTCAAATTTAAGTGAAAAGACTCATGATAGGTGACAAGATTTCTTGGGAATTTTCAACTAGAGTATGAAAATTTCCAATTAAATATTTAATAGATTACGGACATACTAAGTTCAAAGTAAAGACCTAAAGTTCAAGAACTTGTTGTTTAAAGATCTTTAAAGTGAAATGGTAGAGTTAGCTCTTTTCAAAGGGTGAATGTTCTATTTTTCTTGAAAGTTATACTAGAGAATATCATGTTCACAAAGTAAACATCCCAATCAAAGGATGAACATTTCAAGCATTAGGATGAAACTCTTGGCCAAAAGTACCTACCTGCAGGGTTGATGTCCTAGCTTGAATGATGGACATTACAATTGAGAATGTCAACTTAATAGGGTGTATGTCCTAGGACATGAAACATGTTTTGGTAGAGAAGAGAACTTCACATGACAAATGGCTCAGCTTTGTTTCGGATGCACCAGCTATCCATTAATATCAAAATATAAAGTCTTTCTTTATTAGAAGTAAAGCTCAACCAGGCTATGGAAAATTTATCAAATATAAAAGGATAATTAAGATAAAAGAAAGGTTAATTAATCTTTTTGTTTCTTCTCTTTATCACTAACATTGTGAAATCAAGTTCAAAGCAAAGATTTACTAACTTTCTAGGTTGATTTAAGTGATTTAGATTATTGATTATGCCTTGTATTATTCTATCAACACTTCTCACTTATATCTAGGGCTTTTTTTTGATTCTTTGTCTTAGAATTGGAGCTTATTTATGCAAATTTGATTTGTAGATTCCTACCTACACTTTTGCTTCTTTGTTTTCTTGCATCAAGAAAATTTGGCTTTTCTTTACAAGGAAAATTCCAAGATGTATGTTGTTTTGTGGGATTTTGCGTGAGTCTTGTAAAATTACCAAAGTTGTTGTGCTAAGGAATTCCAATGTAACTTGCAAAAGCACTATCACACTTGATCTTGCAAGGTTCTTGGGAAATTCTATAGGACAACCAAGCTTGGAGTTTGTTTTTTGCCTTATAAAAGCATCTAGCATGCAAGGATCAATTACCATAGTATTTTCTATTAGTTTTTCTTTTGAATTATGAGAGGATTGTGATGAGCTTGATGACACACATTGATGACTAAATTCAAGTTTTATGATTTTAATTTTTTGTTTTATGAATAAATTTCAATTTTTGTTAAATTTCATTCATCCCCCACTTTTGTGTTCAACTATCCAAACCTAATGCATTTTAAAATCCATGATAAAATATTCATTAATATCACTTGCATCATACCTTTTTAACTTTATTTCCTTAATATCAGTAAACCTTGATTACCCATTGGTCACATGAAGTAATATTCATAATGCTAGTTCATAGAATCAAGAGGAAAGATTGGACAATCATGATTAACCTATGATGTTGTTTTGACATTCTTTGTTCATGCTCTTTGAGTAAAACCTCAAAACATCATCAAAGAGGAACCACTGAAATACCTATAATTTTAATCAAAGACATTCTTCAATATCAAGCATTCATCTTGGTTCAACACACTACAACACACATACACACACACACACACATCAAGAAGCATACATAACACACATACTACACTATACCATATTGACTTATACTACACAAAGCATATGCTATATAGCATAGTAAATGCAATTTATTAGTGTATTGTGAGGAGTATCAAAATCTCAAATAATGACTATAGGTACACATCAAGATATGTAGCCAACATCATAATCAAAAGAATTAAAGAGGAATATAATGATGCCTTAAATATGACTCAAACTTGTAACCTTTTTGCTATTAAGACAATGAGCTAACCACTTATCACTGGGATCATTGGTATAGCATAATATACTACAACTTTACCCCAACATCACACTCCATAGAATATATATTGAAAAATTAGGTTGCATAAGGGTAGAAAATAAAAATCAATTAATTAATAAGGTTATTATAAACCTTAAAATATGTCTTTTATGCTTCATATGTTAGAGAATTTTTATTAAAAAAATTAGAACTTGATGAAGTAATATAAAAGGAACATGCTCTTCCAAAAAAATAAAGTAAAATTGGAAGTATTTGATGGCTAGATGTAATGAATAATGAATAATGGCCCCAAATACTCATTAAAAATGTCATATTTTTTAATTTACTATGCTAAATTAAATATCTCTAGTAAAGATATGTACAACTAGATATTAATTTGGGTAAGTCAATGATCCTTAAGGAGATCTAATACAAACAGTATCACAATAGGCCATGAGACTTCTTTCAAGGAATCATAGGGGACATAGTACCTTATACAAAAAAAATACACTTAAAGATTTAATTAAGGATAATGTTTGTGTTATGGCTTTCATGTAGGATACTAAGAACATTGAAGATTAGTGAGATCTATTCCATTGTTCTAGATGGCATTCTAATTTGGTTGCTTCTAAAGGTTTAGCAAAAGGTTAGGTTGTTCTTTCCAAACATAAACTTTGCATTGTTTCTAGATTAGATTGGACACAAACACTCTATGCTAAAATTTACAATCTCTAGTTCACAAATTTTTATGGGCCATAAGGGTTTAAGAACAAGGTGGTCGAACTAAGATTGGTTGCTTGCACTATAGAAAATAGGAGGAGGTGGATCATTGTTAGTAATTTTAATTGGCACCTTGATGAGAATTTTTTCGAAAATGTTGGTGGAGCACTTATTGCCCATGCTACATAAGCTAGTTAGCAATAATCAAGATAGGTTTATTCTAGATGCCTAATCTAAGAATAAATTATTCTTAATCAAGAGCTAGCTCATTTAGTTACCAAATATAAATTCCTAGGTATTTTCATAAAGCTTGACATTGATAAATATTATGACTCCATTTCTTAGGAGGCTCTTGAATAGATTATTTTAAGGAAATATTTCTCATCATACTTTGTGAGACTATGTATCAATATTCAAGAACATGGTGGTGGGGGGCAAGGAGGTGGGATGGGGAAGGTGGGGGAAAGATGGGTTGGGGAGCAGTGGGTGTGGAAACAGTCCAAAATTATATTTGGTTTATTGCGATATCATTTCAAGTTCTTGTTGAAGTGGGAGTCTCGGATACCAAAGTTTAAAGATTGCATCTATACAAGATAGCTTCAAAGTATACCAAGAATTCTTAATCATGAAGTGATGTGGGTACAAAATTATGACACAAAAATATACCACCTAGGTGGCATTACCAATGGACTCTAGTATTTGGAGAGCAATTTGGAATCACTACAACATTATTTGGAAGGGAAGGAGGGTGGGGGGAATGTTGGAACCCCAAAATAATTCTAATATAGATATACTCTAAGATATATAACTCAGCAGTACGCACTAGATAAAAACCATGACTTGGAGCTTTCAAATCAAGAGTCTTTACCACTAGGCTAACACCTCATTGTTCATCACAACATTATTTATTTTTGCTAGTCAATATTAATAAGACATCCAAAGATCTTACAATAGCTAGGTATGAGACATCAACAGGCTAGAATAAAAATTTGGTAGGATTGTATCCTTGAAAAAATTAAAATATTTAGATGGACACTCCTTAGAAACACCATCTCAACATACATATTTTTAATAAAGAGAAGACTTGCTCTAAAAGAGAACTATGTGCTCTAAGGAAATTATGTGCCAAAGAGCGTAAAACATCTAATAGACCAAGGCCAATTTAGTTGGTGAATGTGGATACATTCTAGGGTAATTGATAATTGAGATATTACCAAAGATAACCTAGTAACACTCATTAGTACATCTAGAGAGTGTGCAACCATTTCATCTTTCACATCAAATAACTTCCACAACCACATACAATTCTTAGATAGGTATATCATTTGTGGTAAGAGGCTACTATCACTATAGACAAAACACCCACCTTTGAGCCAAATTTTTCACTTGATAAAATGCTAAGCTCTGAGAGCATGTGATGGAAATGGGATGAAGTGGAATTCTGTTGTAGCTACAGGGAGAGCAAGAGTTAATTGTTTCTTCCTTTTGTAGATGTTGGAAAGGAGATAGAACATGACTCAAGGGCATTAGAATCTTGTTGTTTGATGTGGAAATTTTAGATGCACTACATGTTCCTCTCAAGGGATAGGTGATGTTACCAATCTCTAAGGGCTTACATGATGAAGTGAACTTTTTCATTCTAGTGTGCATACAATAACTAACTACCAAATTTGGCACTTTTCCTTGTGAATCATATGAATACAAGCATCAAAAATTTGTGAAATATTCTTTCATGCAATTGGGTAATGCTTAAAAGGTGAATTGAAGCCATTGTCTTCTCTCAAGTATTTATGGCTACATCAACAAGTGATTGCCAAGTTCTACATTATTCCTTGTCAATCTAGTGGCACTAGAATCAAAATTGATGGAGAGGTTTTCATGCAATTGGGTAATGCCTCAAAGGTGAATAAAATCCATTTTTCTTTTCTCAAGTATCTATGGGCATGTTGATGAGTGAACCTACCAAAATATTTTATGACATGTCTACATAAGAAGTAGCCTACTAAGCATTCATGGTTGATTCTAGCCTTGTGGGATGCTAATAAAAATAGTTTTAGTCATGCCCAATAAGAGCCTACGATCATTAATAGGTTTGAGGCAATCTATACACAAATACTTGTTCCTTAAAGAGGGTTCAAGTAGTAAGTATGGAAAGGAGCATGTGTAGGAACATGTGCAAAAAAAAAAATTGTAAGGCAATTCTACACAAAAAGCATATAAATAGAATGCAAGGGCTTCTAGCCATGGCTAAGAGTTGAGTGCGACTAAGCCTTTCAAAGGAAGTTTGATATCCATCTATTTGATATAAGGGAAGAAATGGATCATAGGATTGCAAAGCCAAAACTACTAGCCTCAGAAATGAAGGCTAAGCTACAAGCAAAACAACAAGAGCCTCAAGAAGAATTTAATGAAGGTTTTCTTTAATCACAAAGGAGATTAAACAATAGGTTAAGCAACAGGCTAAAAATGTAAGGCCATAGAGATCAAAATTGTGAGAAGGCAAGTATGGGAAAAGATCCTCAAAGACCTACAACAATAAGAGTCATAGATAGATCATTGTGGAGGAAGCTAACATTATGGCAAAAGAGGCTAAAAGATTAGTGAAGGACCAAGAATGCCAATAGTTGGAAGTGTTGCAACACTAGTAGTAGGAACACTGGTGGCAAGAGGGTATTCATTTACAATAGAAAAAGAATAAACTTAGTCATTAGATGATAACTTTAGAACAATCACACCACATAGAAATGCTAGAGCAGCAAACCTAGAAGGAGAGGTGCAAGAAAGTCTAGAAGGAACTACCTATGTACCTTTTTTCCAATCTAAATCCCAAGACTACTTCACATGACAACATGTTTATGAAGAAGAATTTTTTTGCCTAACATCTAGATAAGGATCATCACTTGTCACTTGAAGAACACACTGAATAGGTAGAGGAGCTAAGATAGGTTAATAAGTCTCATGGATATATTAAAGATGAAGGGGATCAAATGCTCTTTAACATTTTGAATGCTAAGTTCCATGAATTCTATGTATGTGTTATTTTACCTTTTCCATGATGTGTAGCAACATGTTTTGTCATTTCCTCAAAGGAAAAGTCTAAAGTTTTTAGAATTTAAAATTGTAAATAATTTATGATGGGGAATTGGTCAATTAGCAAATGAGTTTGATGCACCCTCTCTATTATCTGCTTTTCTTTTTCTATTTTGTAATGATGTTTTTATTTTCAAAAATTATTTGGTTTTTTGTGAATTTGATGACTATTCCGAAGGGGTAAAGTCCTGCCATGACTTATGTGCCCCCATCTCACTCTTTTGCATTTTATTTTTTGTTAATATATTTCTCAACCTTTTTGCAATAAAAAAAAAACAACACACTTCTAACCACTATCTTAACCCTTTAACATAACTACAAAGCATAAACGACTATAAACACCTCATAAACTCAACTCAACATGGAAAAATTGGGACTATGGAGCTAGTAAGAGACTGAGGAAAGGATAAGCATACATTCACACTATTTTTACTAGCTAAGACATGAATATTTTCCTCTTTTATACTGAGAAAAGGCTGCATCTCTTAGAAATAAGATATGTAAATTAATTAATGTCACATTTATAAAGATTAAACCAAGATCACAATCCAAGTGATTTCGGATTATAATTCAAACAATTGTAATCTAGATCTATTCTAAATCACACTCTAGTTTAGCATCATGATTTTAGATGATTTTAAATGATTCTAGACAATTTCAGAATCTTTAGAAATACCAATTAGAAGTTCACACTTTTAATATTAAACATTAAAACAACATTCCAATAACAAAACTCATGACTCAATACAGCTATAAAAGTATAAAGAATAAGCATAGAACATTTTGAATATGCATCATCAACAATGTCAAGATTTTGGGCACTTTGAATGCACATTTTTCTGCAGCACATTCTTGAGGAGCTTAACAACACATTCTTCAAGAGCTCAACAATACATTCCTTAACTCTTCTTGAATCACTTTAGTAATTTAACTTCAGATATTCTTCAACTCATTTGATTTGATTTTCTGATTGATGAACACCATAGTGTAGCTTACATTTGAAATTTTTTATAATGTATATGGGAGTATAAACAACGAATTTATGTTGATGTTCATGCTTAATGCCATATTGTTATATTAATATGTTTCAAAATTTCTATTCTAGGAGATTGTATGAAGTTGGTGTTTAGAGGGATCCAACATGGGCAGAAGTGTAGGGTACACAGCAGAGGGTGTGGGGACCATAAATAGGAGTAGTGTGGAGAAGCCTGGGATTGATGGGTATGTATATATAGATGGAGAGGCCAGCCAAAAGGTAATTTGTGGAGGGAATGGCAGGCTGGGCATCAATGGAGCTAAGGTAGGGGCAATTTTGTTGGGAGTGCTCAAGGAATTGGTGGACTAGGCGACTTTGTGGATGTGGAAACTTTGTCATCCAGTGATGCTAGCTAGCACTTTGGGAAGGGAGGCATCGAAGATTGTTCACAGGAGGGAGGGACTATGCAATTGTAGATTGGTCAACCACCTAAAGGAGGTTTGTACACCTTGGAACTTAGTCTTATTGGCAAGTTCATTTCTAAGGATAAATGCCCCCAAATGGATCTTATATGATGGTGGGCTAGCATGAGTTGGGGACTGGAGAGTGTGTAGACAATCTAGCGGATGACTGGCTTTTGTTTGTTTTTCAGTTAGAAGAAGACAAAGAGAAGGTGCTTTTTGAGGGGGCCATGTTTTTATGGGACCCATGGGTTGGCCTTGATACCCTAGCAACTAGGGGTCCACCAAGCTACTAACCTCTTTGCCCAAGGATCTGTTTCGATTAGGGTTTTGGACCTCCCCCTGAAGATCTAGACGTCGAATTTCCTAAAAGATATTAGCTGGATTTTTTGGGAAATTCATCAAGTTCAACAAATATACTGAATCAATGGACTGAATGGGTTATGCCCATTTTTGTGTTTGGAGGTCTTTGGAATCGAAGGATAGGGTTAATGACATAGTTCTAACTATGCCATCAAGAGATGAAAGTCTCAAGGTTGAATATGAAAATCTGCCAGCAACTAAGCCACTGGCAAGTGCAACTACGTTGGCCAAATTTGCAATCTGTGGCAAGAGTAATCACTTGACGATGGCATGCAGGATCCACCCCATAGGAACCAAGCAAAGTGGACACTAGTTGGGTGACAAGGCTAAGCGGTGAAGGAAGGGGCTCCATCTATGACATTGTTGGTCTCAGTACCATAGGCAAAGGCCTGAGAGTAGGTTTTGAGTGCTGAAGTTGGGGGACCAAGACCTGCCCTTGATTTCGAGGGGTCAAGGGGCTTGCCTTCGAATTTGGGGTTTGGTGGATGACAATTGACCTCTCTAGTTGTAGGGATGGGAGAGGATGCTCCCTCCCCACGTCAGAAGTCTATGGAGGTGGGGTTGCCACCACTAGGTGACTGGGTTGGGATTGTGTGAGATTCTTCATTTCCTAAAATGGCTAAAATTTTAGAAGAGTAGACGGCAAGGGGGGGGCTTTCCTATCTTCCCATAAGCTAGTTGGATTGAAAGACCACTTTTACTCGCAGCTCATAGTAAGATTGCGTAGGTTGAGATTGATTTGGGATTGTAGCCTACCTTGAAGGAGATGTATAAGAAACACTCACTGGTAAGCCATGAAGATTCTCTCTTAGAATTGTAGGGGCAAGGTACCACCTATAAATGAAATACCCTTCAAGATATTATGCATTGGAAGGAGTGATATTTTTTGCCTACAGAAGATAAAATTGTAGGCTATGAAGGCCCACCTTCTGTGATGAGGGAGGTGGCAAACACAAATGGTGCCTAGTTTAGGAAAAGTAGGATGGTTAGCCATTTTGGCAAAGAGGCAGTTCAGGCCAATCAACTTCTTGTGATGGAGAATTACAATGCAACTTGAGGAGGCCAACATATGGCTTACATATTTTTATGGTGCCCAAAGATGGATGAAATGGTTGCAAGAATTGAGGTAGATTGTTGCATTGGTTGACTTGAGGCAATGGATTATGATTGGCAATTTCAATCAATGCCAGTACACCTAGGAGAAAATAGGTCTTGATATGACTAAACCATAGGGCAATAGACAATCTTGGGATTTCTTACAAGAACATGATTTAGTAGATGTGGAGATCACCGGATGCAAGTATACCTAGAACAATCGCCAAAGTAGAAAAGATCAAGTACTATCTTGGAATAAGCATGTTTGGATTAGTACACACATTATGCTAGAATATGAGATATAGGTGGTGGTGAAGGAGAGATTGGCATCTAACCACCAATCCCTTTGTTGTCAAGTGGGCAGGCTTTCTAGGCACAAGCCTCACTGTTTCGATTTGAGAAATCTTGGTTGGTAAAGTTGTGGCTTAGGCCAATGGTGATGGGGATTTGAGTAGCCTATCATGTAGATATGGACCCTCACGATTTTTTGAAGATGGGTCTTTACCACCTTAAATAGGCTCTTCAGTTGGTTAAGGTTGATGAGAGGTTCTCTTTTTGGATTGGGGAAAGCAATTTTGCTGATGTGCTTGGCTTCTTTGTAGACTCGGTAGAAGTAGGGAGAAGAAGTGGACAAGGAGGAACAATTCATCTTGAGGAAACTACACAAGCTTGATGTTGAGGAAGAAAGCTACTAGAAGCAATAAGCTAAAACTACTTGGCTAGGAGAGGGGGATCATAACACAAACTTTTTTTTTTTGCTGCTGCCAAAGTAAATAAGGTTGACTATGAATGGAAACATGATTACAAATCCTTAAGAAGTGGCCCAAGTCATATAGCAATACTAGGCTAGGATTTGGAGGTATGGGAGAACTTCTCTTGTTTCAATGCCGATGGAATCTATGCTGGGAGACAAGGAGAATAAAGTGTTGCTAGAGCCATTTTTAGGGCAAGAGTTGGAGGAGGCATTAGTCCCCATGAGATTGGATTAGGCTTCAGGACTAGATGGGTGGCCAATGGAATTTTTTAGAAAATTTGTTGATGTACTAGCACTGAACCTTTTGGTTGCTTTCAATAGGATGCTTCGACAATAGGCCCGACACGAAATCAATTGTTCTAGGATTGTTCTTATACCCAAGGTGGTTGAGCCTTTTGACCCCTCACAATTTTGTCCCATTGGGATGTGTAATACCCTGATTTGAACTTTTACAAAGATGTTAGTGAGGCATCTTACTCCATTGATGTCACAGCTAGTTGGGAATAACTAGACAAGATTCGTTAAGGGGAGATACATTTAGGACTAGGTGATTTTTCTTCAAGAGGTGATGCATTCAATTCAGATATTGGGATACCCAGGTATGTGCATCAAATTGGATATTAAACAAGCATATGACATGGTTAGCTAGGATGCCTTAGTTGATATAATGGCACAAAAAGGTTTCGACCCAAGGTTCATCACCTTGTGTATCCAAATTCAAGCTTAAGGGGCATATTCTTTTGATATTGGTGGTAAGCTATGGGGGTTTTCCTCCCTTGAAAGGAGGTTGAGGCAAGGTGATCCCCTTTCCCTTTACTTGTGTATTCTTGTCATGGATACATTGTAGGGGTCTTGCCAAGCTAAAGGGATGCAGGAACTCAATGTGGCTAGAATAGATTACTTGATGCAGCACTATGCGAATGATACAATGATATTTTCATGGGCTTCAATTCTACAAGCACAGGCCATCAATAGGGTGCTACATTGAATGGCTTGGGAGATCGAGCTAGAGGTAAACTAAGGCAAATGCACAATGCACTTGTTACATGCCTCTTGCTTGGTAAAAAGATAAATTCTGCAATGCTTGGGGATGATCACTAGGACAAATCAAGATGTGTACCTAGGACTTCCTATTTTTGCTTGAAACCATAAAGAACATTGGATTGTACGATTTTTAACTCGAAAAGGACAAATGTTGTTGGCAAATTCTATCCTATCAGCCATGGGTAGATTCATGATGGCAGTTGCAACGCCTCCCACTATGGTGGTGGAAAAAGATGGACCAAATTATCGAAGGTTTCATTTGGTCTAGAGGCAAAGGGGGGTGAAAGCTACATCTAGTGGGGTGGAAGCTACATCTAGTGGGGTGGAACACCATTGCTAGACCCCGAGAAGCTAGCAAATTGGAAACATTGAAGTTCCATGATGTGATTATGATGGAATACCAAAAACTTGTTAATTGCCTTACACAGTTAAATTATAATGATGCTCAATGGGTTCAAATTATGAGAGCAAAGTACACTCAATGGTAGGTGGATTGTCAGGATTCAATCATCTAGCAGACTATTTGTGCACATGTTACCACCATGACTACCGATGATATGATGGGGAAATCACCCCAAGAACTCATTAAATGGAAGTTTCCAATAGTGCAAGGATGGAACATATTATGGAAAGACCATTTGCCAAAAAAAATTAAAGTGTTCATCCAGCTCCTAAATCACAATGCATTGCCTGCACGGGTTGTCTTGCGAGCTCAAGACCTTAATATTTTTGACACTTGTCCATTATGTGCATAATGCTTAGGTGTTTCCAGCTACACAACTACCTACTCTGCATAGCTGCTGGTGCAAGGGCACAAAGTGTGGTGAGATGCAACAATGGTGATGGATCCAACGCCAACATTTGAACCTGATTGCACAGAGCTTCAATGGAATCTTAAGTTGTGGACTATGATGCAAGAGGTGGGGTGGGTGGAAGTGCAAAGACTATTGAAGGGGAACCCAGATCTTGCAAATGATGCTATTTTCCACAATTAGAATGGGAACACAACGATGTTTAGGGGGGTGCACATTCCATTAATAGAGGAGGCGCTTGCTACTTGTCTAGGTGTGCCAACTTTGGGTGAAATTATTCTTTCTCACAGCAAGGGTTTCTAGGATGCGCAAGTTTTCTTTACTAGGGTTATTCCCAAGACTACTAGTGGCCAGGTTTCTAAATTGACGCTACAACGAATATGACATGCAGTGGAGGTGGATTGTTACTTTGTGCAAATTAGCAATGTTTCAAAATTGCAAGGAGTCTACTTTGCCTTTTTGAAGTGTTTGAAATTTGATCAACGAGTTAACTTAACTAGGTTTTTTTTTTTGGCAGCACTACAATTGTAGCACTAGGGATGTCATTTTGGTTTGATTCTTCTCCTTTGGAAGGCTACGGTCCTAGCCGTGCCCAAACCCCCGAGGCCAATGCCACATATCATTTATAGTAAGCAAGAGAGAGGAGCAGTTGAGGATGTGAGGGGATTTGCGTCTGTGTGGGTGCCAAAAGTGCTTGGGAAGGGGTCGATTGCATCAGCGCCAAAGTTGGTGGGGGTGTTTCAAGATGAGCTTAAGGCAACCACTATTCAAACCCAATGCGTTGAAGCCAAAAAGAAGCTACTAGAGATGGCAATGAAGGAGACATGGGCAACCAAGATTGCATTAGAAGGCAAGGCCATGAAGGAAGCTTCAGAGCAGGCCAGAAGGGCAAAGAGTTACATTTGGAAGGCTAAGTGGGTGGCTCAAGAGCAAGAATTTGCTCATCAGCTACCACAACAAAGCAACAATTGGTGGAATGAGAAAATGAATTTCAACACACTTGGGATTTAAAAGAGTCAACCCTGAGGGCTACTCTGGAAGATTCTCTAAGGGAGCGAGTACATGTAGAGTTGCTACTTGCTAAGCAACGTAATGCGAAGTAGGAACAGGCCGAGGAAGAGCAAGAGGTAGTGCAACTCCAACAACAAATAGATTGTGCACACGAGAATGAGGTTTGAATGTGGATGTGGTCGAGTAAATGTCCATATGAAATTATGGACATTTGTTGTAATGTGCCTTGTGGGGTGCTCCACAGACACATTCGACGAACTATGACAAAGCTACACCCTGACAAGAAAGGTACGACAACAAAGGATGTACATTCAACCGAGGTTATTAAGGAGTTCCAACAAGCTCCAACTTTCATGGATACAAAACAACATTAGGTGGTGTTGGATACTATTCATGCCTAAGAACAAGTGAGGTGTCCTTATCTACAATTATCAAAGATGCCTCTAGCACAATGTCATAGGTGAAGGGGTCAACTTTCAATGGGGACTTGTTTGCCCCATGGTCGTTTTTGTTGGCTTTAGTATGTAGGGTCTTCAAGTCGTTCTTACCTTCCTGCAAAATTTCTGCTTGTGCTACTGGAGTGTTGTAAGATGGCTTGGGGGGAGCAAATTATGTTACAGGAATTTTTGGAGCTAGGGGAGGATTAACCGCACATGGTCATTTGTGGTTAGATGAGATTCCTACTTTGTACATATTTTTATTTTAATATAATTATGTTTGACCTTTTCTCAAAAAAAATTCTATTTTAAAGCTAAATATATTTTTTTTAAGGATTTTCAATTGTCTTCTTAATAGCATATACTTTTGAAAATAATTAAAGTTTTGATATTTTTTAAATATTTTTTAATATCGCAGCAATCCATGATCTGAAATTTAAAGAATAAAAAAACAATCTACAATCCAATCCAATCTTCATGAAAAAACAACTATAAGTATTCATGTAAACCATCATGGTTATCTTTTAATCAAGAATATGACATTAAAGTTAATCATTAACACCAAAATCCCTAACAATATGACTGAAATTATTTTTAATTACATCCAAACCCATGGATGTATTGGACTAGTTCACTTTCAACAATTTTGCATGCTAGTATATCTGAGCATGTAGGTTATTGATATCAAATTTGTGACTTAGGATGCAAGTCATCCACCTTACCCAACAAGTCATGCACATCGATGTTCCCAACTCTGGCTCGAACATTCTAGCTGTATATAGTGCATTTTGGTTTATATATAACGGAACAGTCAAATTCAGAAAACAAGCAACATGCATTAGGTAGGTTACCGAAGGTAAATTGTCAATTCTATAGACCTTAAGAAGTTCACTTTGCAATAACAAATGCATATCCAAACGACCAAAAGTGCAGTCCAAATTATTCAAGAATAGCAATCTTGAAAGTACTATGATGGACAGCACAAAAAAATTACCACTAGCAAGTCAGGACTCTACAACAACAAAATCTTCTATTGTGCTAAATTGCTGGTTTACGATACTGGACGTCAAATGAGATTTCCAGAATGTCAGATATTCCTGCTTTTATCTTTTGACCCGCCTTCACAGGTCCAACGCCCTGTGGAGTACCTAAAACACAACTTCAAGGCATGTTAGGAAAAAGATACAACACCAATAGATTAATGTCAACTAAAACAGGACTCCAAGAAATGAGTTGAAAGCTGCAAAACACCGAAGAGTGCACACGAATGGCATTTAAGTAGCATCACCATCTTACTGGAATTGGAAATCCAGGGGTCAGGTACTTTCCAGGGTAACAAAAGAGGAAAACAAGAAAAACCAAATTTTCTTATTAAAATAAATGATAAAAAATTAAAGAATAAAGTAAATCAAAAGAAACATTAAGCTTCTATGCTTTGCATAAATTTGGCTAAACATAAGCTTTTTAATTTTGGTGTGAATGTTGACTGTTTTTAAAATTATAGTCAATTATTAGGTTGTCAAATTGGATATTTGCCTACCGTTTATTTAGGCATGCCTATCTTGTGGGTCGTATGGCTGCCTATTTGTAAAGAGATGGATGAAAGGTTAAATAGATGGAAATCTAACCTTCTGTCTAAGCAGGTCGCTTACAGCTTATTAGATCTATTTTGCAAGTCTTACCTCTATATAATCTTTATTATTTTAAATGCCCAAAACAAATTTTACAGAATATTTGGAAAAAGGGAGGGACATTTTATAGTCTACTCATTTAAACAAAATATCTCCATTATTTTCATTGGCATCATATTTGCACACCATGGAAATGTAGAGGATGGAATCTACATCATCTTGACTGGTTTCAGTTGCTAAATCCAGGTTCCCTCATATGTTTCTTAACTTGCTATGCCAAAGCTTATGAGCACTAAAGTTCAGATGCCCTACAGGAAATCATGCCTAGGAAATGCTTTTACAAAAATTTTGTTGGCTTGCGCTTACAAATTCTGGAAAACTGGAAATTTTTATTACATCCAGGAAATCACAAAAGATTTGTTGGATGGTTACAATGCCTCAACATAGTTTTGAAGAAAGTTGAAAACATCATTGATGTAATGCCCCAAGTAGATAGGGTCAATTTGAAAGAAAGCAATCAGCAGATTACAATTAATAGTATGGTTTAATTGAATGTGAGCCAAAGATGGGCAAAATTAAAAAAAAAAAAAATGTTTTTCATCTTCTATGCTTTGTTTGCATAGTCTGCAAATATGCTCCTCTTGGAAAATTAATCCAACAACTTGTCTCAAAAAGGAGATGATGAGAGCTCATTCTTGCTCTACCAATTTGATTCCTTAAATGAATAGAAATAGCTGAGAATAGATACTATTGAGTACTAAATAACAAACCTCCTCTAACAGAATGTAAATAAAAATGTTTTTTTCCTTTACATGTTCAACCAAACTTTCGACAAGACTTTCTTTTATGGTTTTCCGAAAGAGCCTGGAAGATCCTCTATAGCAATATTCCATGAAAATGAAACTTCTCGAGAGATCACCCATCCCAATACTACTCCACAATGAGCACACTTAATTATGGAATTTTTATCCAAATTGTTAGCACTCTATCCAATTGTCTTATGTAAACTAAGGGGGTTCTCCTCCCCTCAATATCGTCTCTGCTAGGAAGACCCCTTGTCTCCTTCTTCATTCTTGCTATGAACACAATGAAAGCATATCATAAGACTGAAGAAATGAGAGGGCTGAAAGTGGATGGCATTACTAGTCTAGTCAACTACTATGTAGATGCCACTATCATCATTACCGAGGCCACAGTCCCTGAAGTGAAAGCTGCAAAAAGGGCACTAAGAACAATAGAGAAGGAATTAGGGTTCACTATTAATTAGGGCAAATCAAATGTCCATTTCTTGCAAAGTCCAATTTCACCAAAAGGGAAGATTACCTGTCTACTAGACATTCAGACTAGGAACCCCAGTGACTCCTACCTTGGTATTCCTCTTTACTCATGGAAGAAGACTCAGCCTTAGTGTCAACTGATACTAGAACTCCAAAACCGAGTGGGAAGTTGGACTTCTAGGTTTCTTATCCATAGAGGGAGGAGTCACCTTGTTAGTTTCGTCCTTTGTGCTATAAGTAGATATGTTGCATTCATATGTGAACCTTCAAAGGCTATCATTAAACAAGTCAATTCCATCATTAAATTTTTTATCTAGTCTAGAGGTAAAAGGGGGCCTACTACCCACTTGCTCAAGTGGGAAATCTCTCAACCTAGAAAAAGTGCTAGCCTATGAGTTCCCAAGTTTGAAGTCTACATTTTCACTAGTTACTATAAACGAATTAAACATATTAAGAGTAATGATAATAACCTAGGGTTAAAATCATGAGAATTAAATATTGATAGTGGGCTTATCAACTTAGGGACTCGACTCTTTGGAAGAACATTTGCCATTACCACGAAATGATTAACCAACGACATGTCCCTAACCTATGCACCACCATGCAACTTATTTTAGCCAAGTACAAATAGGTACAACGATGGAACATTTTGTGGAAAGGAAATTCTAAACAAAATTAAGACGTTTGGATGGCTTCTTAACAAGGATGGCGTCCGAATAAATGATGGCAAACACGATGCGTGGAGTGAACGAGATCAGCGAAGCATCCGAGGAGCATGGCGTGTGTAGGGAGCCCACCTCGAAGCTAGAAAAAGCAAACAAAGGACATGGCCATGCTCAAAGCACCCAGGTGATCTCGACTAGCGTCGAGGAGGTGGAGCAGGCTGAGGTT
>MNCI01007821.1:578271-600468 GCA_015680685.1 Gnetum montanum
CGTGGAGGGAAATCAAAGCCACAATGGGGCTTACGCCGACCTACGAACCTGACTGTGCGTCGTTTCAAGAGGATGAGGAACTGTGGCGATTGGTGGAACGGTGCTGCTAGAATAACGTCCTAATTTGGTTAGTGAGAGATCTGGCCATCCTAGATGACGCGCTCTTTTCTAACTAGCAAGAGGACTGCACCCTTTTTCAGGGCATTGAAGTCATTGTCACAGAGTTCTCTATCGCCCGGTGGCTGGGGGCCCAAGTAGAAGGCAAAATCATTCTACTAGACTGATGCCAAACACGCAAAGTCAACAAGTTCCCAAATCCTCCCTGCCACCTATCTGGGCCAAGGCTGCTGATCTGGTGGACCGCTTTTTTGTGCAATCTAGTAACGAATCCAAGCTCTAGGGCATTCATTTTGCCTTCCTCAAGTGCCTCAATTTTGGGCTTAGGATTAACTTGCCCCACTTTTTTCTTGCGGCCCTGCAACAATAGTAGCGAGGTTGCTACTTTGGGCTTATCCTAGCCCTGTGGTGGGGGGCAATGGGGGTGCAGCCTTAGGCGGAGCTGGGCCCCACTATTTCAGAGGATGACACACAATCTATTATTCACCAACTATCCTCATCACATTCTACCAAGATCACACCCCTAATGATACCTGCTACACAAAGCTTCCAAAATGTAGAGTTCCTCCCTATGTGCTGAAAAGGTGCTTTAGGGTGAAGATCTCTTAACAAATTTGTTAAGAGCTACCAACAAACTTCAAGGCCTATCTAGAGCTCCACCTCATAAAACTATATGAATGCAACTGAGATTACAAGGGCCATGAAAGATATTAAACTTTGTCTCAAGTTGGAGGTCCAACATCGTCAGCAAATTGAGCTTGATGCCCTTCACCAACAGGTCCATTGGTAGCTATAGAAAGAAGCAAAATAAAAATACTTTCGATGGAAGAAGGAAGGTTGAAAGGAAGAGGAGGTCTATAGGGATGAAGAAATCAAGCATAGGAAAGGGGAGTTGTTGGTCCATCATGAAGCCCAACAAGACCATGCAAGGAGAATTCAAGAAGAACAAGAGTAGGCAGAAGCATACCAACAATTCTTTGACAACTTAAAAACCTTTGTTAAAATTTGATTCAAGTCCGACAAGTCTCCTTAAGTGGAGTTAGGGATTCATAGAACAACCTCGTAGAACAAGATGAAGGGATTTGTTAGGAGGAAGGCCTTGAGTCTACATCCAAATAAAGCCCACAAACTGATGCCTTAGGAAACAAATATCATCAAAGGGAATTCCAATGGACTTTTAGGAAGCCTAAAATCTTATAAAATTTGTGGCTAAGAGGGATATTGTGGATAGGGCCCATGCAAAGAAAAGACCAATTTATTGTTGCACATCCCTACCTCTACCAAAATGATGAGTTATCAATTTTATTTCTTTGTCAAAGGGTTTTGTTGATGGGAACTAGTGCACCACCCAACATCGAATTTTATGTCAAAGGGTGTGGGGTGCAGGATCCAATTTTATGTTCCTCATTCCTTCTTCTACTCCTTCGTGTAGGACATTTCTCAACTCCATTTTGCTACCTTTTTCAAGGAATTTCCAACCTATTGGACTAAACCCTTCGTCAATCTGCCACCTTCTATCTCCACTAGACCTCCTCACTGAGCTCAATTATCCCTTCATCAAAAGCAATTGTCTTCATCCATAGCAATCTCAAATTGGCCTCCATCAAATAGTCCACCTTGAATTTGAGCTTGTCCTTGAGTTGACACGCAACTTTGTTGCACTTGTCCATGGTAGGGCCTCTATCAAATGATCCACCTTGAATTTCAGCTTATCCCTAAGTTGATGTGCAACTTTGTCCACACCTATGTACATACATGCAAGACTCAAACCCAACTTTGATATCATTAATGATAGAAACATTGAAGAAATATGGTTTTTGTTTTCACTTGCACATTGATAAGCTAAAGAAGTTGGTGGTCAAGTAACCATCACGACCCAAATAGCGTTGCATGGTAAGAAGATCAAAGATGAGCAAATCATCAATTCTATTGTTCCAACGATCCCAAGTTCCAAGTTAGAAGCTAGACAGACACCACGACAAGTTCAAAAGAGGCAATCGAAGTTAAGAAAAACAATGGTAAACAACTTAAGAAAGCTAGCCAGAATCATAAACCATGAGCTGAGGATATGAAGTCATAATTTAGGATCAACCATGAAGATGCAAAAGAATATGATTATCAAGTAAACCATGACAATTTGAAGAGTAGAATGTGTGGGTTCCACTATGAAAATAGGCAACAAATCAGACTGGATAACTATATAGAAAGATGAACATACACAGAATGTTGAGAATATCAGCTCAAAACAATGGACTAGAACATTCACAAGAAACTAGTGTCCAAATATGAAATGGAATGAAATGAAGCTTTATTACATCCAAAGAACTATAGGATCTATTGGACAAATATTACATTTTCATGAAAGCTAAAGATAGACTTTACAAATTAACCAAACACCAATAGGAAGATCAAAAACAAATTATACAAGGTTTTTGCTATAATATTATAACATTGTCTCAAATGGGTAGTCATAGAACAAGAAAGAAACACATATAACTCATCTTCAAGGGCTCCTAATCTGCATTACCTGCAAATACACTCTTCTTGGAGTAGTTGAATCTATCTTCCACTTTCAATTCTAAAATTATGAGAACTTAAGCGAAGCTTGCTGATAGCATTCTGATCCTTGACGAGAACAACAGCTTAGAGATAGTGAGCTTCAACATCTAGTTTATTAGATCTAATGTGGTGTAAATAAAATTGTCTCTAGCCTTCCACATTAGCCCAAATCTATGTTAAAACCTTTTTCAAATATCATCATAGAACAACAGCCTAGAAGATTCATAAGAAACTAGCATCCAAAGGTGAAACCTACATACTATCCACCAACTTGGGGACAAGTTGGAAATTGACTGTAGGAGTCTGATGGGGACATCCAACATGAAACTAGTACCCTGCCATGCATTTACATGCCTATACATGATTTTTCATTAAAAATTTATTTTTTCCTTGCAATGTTATGCTACCTAGAAAATTCAAGGACGTTGGCAAGAGAAGGACAACACATTTAGGTGGAAAGGATGGCAAAATAAATTTGATGTATGTGTGAGTCAATTGGATTTGTTTGAGTTGGTGAGGAAAAATTAATCTAGATGTTGTCAATCATTTTGTGTTCAACTAAGAGTTGGTTGTATTCATGTATTGAGAAAAAGAAATCAAGGCTCTACTTCTACAACTTTGTTACTTATTCTTGTTGAATTGTTGTCCTTTGAGGGTTTGTTGTTCTGACTTTGGATTCTGTTGATTAGTGTGTGTTGTTTTCACTCTATATTGGGTGGTTTCTAGTGCATTATTCACCCCACCGTGTTTCCTTTAAGATCATCACCATGAGCAGCCTATAGGTTAGATATTAGTATTGGCACTCATGGTCTTATGTGTATTCAGCATTACCATAGGTTCTATGGTTGCAATCCTTGGTTTTGTGGGCTTTTTTCTGCATTGGAGACAGACATGAGCTAGAAAACCTAACCATGTAAGTTTCCAAAGTTATTTGAAATTAAGTTTGAATGCAGACTTCTTTATTTGGGAATTATGAATCAAGTGGTGTTTGGAAATTCTAAGCAAAAGCAATATCCACCGTAAGTGGATTCATTGTTAAAGTTAACGCAATATCATTCAATAGTAGTTCACAGGATTTCGTAATATGTCAAAATCTTCATAAAGCAATTTCGTAATCAATACTCTTTTCTTTTTCTTAGATAAATTCCTTTTGTAATTTTGTATTCCTGGACCTTTAGGTCATAACAATTTGTTCCTTAATTACAAACAAATATACTTCTTAACTACTTCTCCCTATTCTCCACACAGTTACTAACTTGGTACTAGCCAGACCTTTAACATGAATGATCATGACTCATCGTCACTGACACAAAACACTTCATTATGACTCGTAATACAACTTCATAATTAACTCAACACTTGGTTATGATTCATAACAAAGCATCATAACCAACTCAACAATATGACTTGACTCACTAATCATTATAACAATGACTTATGAAATATATGATTTATCATCTAACACTCCTTAATTCATACTTTGTATTTGTCTTTATTCTAACATATGATTTATCATCTAACACTCCTTAATTCATACTTTGTATTTGTCTTTATTCCTGTATTCTTTACGTGAGCAATGTGAAGTGAAAGAAAGATGATAGAATTGTTGGAGGGTGCCTTCTCAAAGTAAAACATCAAATTCCTTTTCTAGTCTTCACATTTTCTTCATAATCTCCTCCTCACTTCAGATTGTGAAGTAAGGACTCCAAGGAGAGATATTCCTGAAATACATCAAATGATTGTTTGGCAAGAGCTTTCATAAAGCCATCAACTTTCTCTAATTTGGTAGATATGCACTAAACATCAATATATCTCTCTAGATATTTCTGCTTTACAAAGTGAATGCTTATCTTAATGTGTTTACTCTTCTCATTGTAGACTGTATTCTAAACAACTTTGATTACTGTTGGCACATTTTGGCCATTTCATGGAACAGTAGCCAAGTCATGTTTGTACAGCACCATCACCAATTCTCTAAAACACCAGGAGCAGTAGAATTGTGAAAATTGTGCTCATTAACAGCCTTTTAACTGGTTTTCTTTTGTTGGTTTGTATGGGTATCCTATTTCATAAAAGGAAAAACAAAAAGGCCAAATTACAGATTCCCGGGTTGGGTGAACAGTTTTTAAAACTCTCCTTCCAAGAACTCGTCGCAGCCACCAACAATTTCAGTGTAGCTAATTTGGTAGGAGAGGGCAGCTGTGGAAAAGTATATTCATACTCTTTTACATTCCAGAAATCAAGGACAAATAATCCCCTTGAATGTAAGAGCCAAAATCAGAATACTTCAAGAATTAGCAAGTGGCCTGAGTTACCTGCATCATGACTATTCTCCACAAATAATTCATTGTGATATCAAACCAGAAAATGTGTTGCTTGATGGAGATATAACGGTCAAAATATCCGATTTTGGAATAGCTCGACTGAGGAGAGATGCAAAAAAAAAAAGTTCTGATGCCAAGGAGAAGAGGGAGAGACTTCTTTCTCCTCTGTAAAAGGCTCTATTGGCTACATTGCCCCAGATTATGGAGTTGGAGAACAGGTATCAGCGAAAGGAGATGTTTATAGGTTCGGGGTGGTTACTTTGGAGGTCATGACCAGAATGAAACCCACTGATGATGTGTTTTCTGGTTCTAAATTTATCAAAGTGGATCTCCATGTCTCTGGAGCAAAATTCGGCACAAGAAAGAAGAGAAAAAGTGAAGGATATAATGGCAAAAAGCAAAGGCGCTTACTCTGTTGAACCAGGAGATGGATATGTTTGAACTAAGATAAGTGGTTGTAGAAGTGCAATAGTAAATGGAGGAGTGCTCAAGGGATTTCGTTTCTGATACTCAACATTTTGTGTTCAACATAGGGTTCCAACGACTACATGGGGACCTGCATCAGCAACGGCAGGATTGGCCAACCATTCTGGTGCTAGGTCATCCTGCAATTACCCCAACAAAAATCAACATTGAACGGTGGCGTGGCGCGTGGCTGACACACTCAAAAATGCCTGCGGAACGGATTCCATCTAGGGAGTAGCCAAGTTATCTCGCATGACGACATGGAGTTTGGGTATTATATTTTGCCAAGTTCAAGCGCAGAAATTCAGAGTTAAATACTGCATTAAAAGGGAGCGGATAAAAGCCAACGTCGCGCAAAGGATGCAATGAACATATCACCGCTTCAAGGTACTTGAAGAAGCTAGCTATATAAATTCAATCAATCAGCCATAGCAACAAAAACATAGCCAAAGCCGGTAGCGTCTCTATAAGAATAGCACCGCAATTATCATCCCCAGCATCATATAAATATTTTTCTGAAGTATGCTAGGCAATGGGCCAACAGCCAGAGCCACGGCACTGGTGTGTAGACCTGCAATGATGGCAGCCGTTTTGTGGGCCAATTCAAGGCAGGCGTCAAGCATGGCCTCAGCTATTATCATTTCAAGAACGGAGATACTTATGGGTTTGGTATCTATAATTTTGCTAATGGACATAGATATGAAGGTGCATGGCATGAAGGAAAAAGTGTGTAGTCTCCACCAATTTGAATGGTACTCATCCGACGGGCAAGCTTTACAAGAGAGGGTAGATGCTTTCAAAAATCATAAATACAGCACGGCAGCAAATGTTACAACAACCGCAGTTTTTATGGAACACACAACAACATTACCAAACACAGCAGCGCTCGACGCCAACGCGTTTGTCATCGTCGTTACCAATCCATCAAGTGCAGTCACAGGGACACAAAAACACAGCAAGATAGGTGCACAACTGAATCAGCGAAACTAGGAGATTATTTAGCCGATGCCGATGAACCAGGGTTACAGTTTATTCGGAAGAAACTGTCATCGCTAAAGACGAGCAAAACCCAAACGCACGAAATTGAAGTCACAAAATAAAATTTCAATTTCATATGGTCCGGTGCATGCAACAATTGTATAGAGCGCTTATTAAAGACCTAACATTAATTTAATTATCTCAAATGAATTACTAAGGCTTTATACATGATGGGTAATTAAAATCCTAAATAAAAATAAAATAACAATTGTATGAAGCTCTTATAGTATGGAGATCTTGGATTTATTTTTTTAAAAAAAAATTATTATATAGGTTGTTGCTTATAAAAGAAATATTTGTAATATTTACACATGCCAATGTTAGCATGATTTTCTCTTAACTTCATGTATAAGTTAAAACTTCCTAACTTGTTGGGCAAGTAATATCTCCTAACTTGTTGGGCAAGTTATAACTTCCTTACTTGGGAGAGAAGTTAGCCAAGATATTTTGGAATATCTAACTACCTATGAGACCCTATAAAAAGGCTTCAGGGGTTAGAAGAGAAGGGACACTTTGGATCACACTACGGGGTCTCACTTTGGGTCTTGGAAGAGCATTTGTAAAGAAGACATTGTGAAAACATTTCAACCTCTTTGTCATAATCCTGTGAGTTATGTTTATTTTTTATTTTGTTTAAATTGTTTAGCTAGTGGTTTAGATAGTATTATGCTTGGCAAGTAATTTTGGGATTTTTAGATTGCTCTTATTGTTCTTGTTGCATGATGGAAAATTTCTATTAAAATTTTGTCATAGAAGAGCTTGTGTTTAAAAGCCTTAAGAGCATTTTAGTAGTGAATTTTATTATTGTGCAATGTATAAGAACTATTATTGAGATTGTTGTAAGAGAGCCTATGCATGTAGTCAAGCCGTTGAACGATTCAATAGTCAAGAGGGTTCAGAAAATCTTTGGTATTTTGATAGGACCATAATAGCTTCTTTTATCTTTAAAGTGAATCTCCATGGTATTTCAATCATAAATTGTCAAGTCTTTTGAAGGTTCTGTTGAATGCAATTGTTGACATCCATTATCTAACCAAAATAGAGTCTAGTACATGATAGTTTAAACAGCAATTTTTTGGGTAGCATAGTCGGATTGTCTTGAAGAAATTGCTTATTTCAGCCTTGGAAGTTTAAACAATTTGTAGTTATTGAATCTGAGATAGCTTTATTGCAAAGTGTTTACTCGTATCATTTTACCTTGTTTAAACATTTGAGATCTTTACACAAATCTGCTTTCTTTTTCTCTTCTTTCTATTTTCATTGAATCTCATTCTATTTCTAGTTTCTTGTGGAACTATCTCTTTCTCTGGGGAAATTTAGAAGTAGATTCGCAGAGTTGTGTTCAAATGTTTTTGCAAAACTTTATTTGTTATAAGTAGGTATTATAAGGACCGCATAGACTAGGCAATTGAACAGAATAAGAACTCTCAACAACTCATAGTACTTTGCAAAGTTGGCTGAATCTCTTTAAGATAAGTCATTTATAGTTTTACACAACCCAATCGTTTCATTTTTCACAACAGCATACCGCAACAACACACACACATACTCACATTAACTATTGAGTCTATTTGGAGGTATCTAGGCCTTGGTGTTGCTAGAGACCAACAAGCACCTAAATCCTATTTGAGGACACTTGTTGGCGATCGCGTCCCAAACGGTCGCCAACAATTACTACTTGGTTGTCACAGTGAATCATAATGGATTTTGAAACATCAATACTGATTTCTGTAAGAAGCTGCTCAATCCATATAACATCTTGAACCGTGTTTTGTAATGCTTGGTATTCAACTTCCATGGATAAGAGAGACACAACTCTATGGTCGTTGCTTTTCCAACTTACAAGATTTACATATATCTGAATCAGGAAGACAATAGAAAAATATCTATTTATCATATCACCACTCCAATCTGTGTTGGTATATACTTCCATTACCTTTGATGATGTGGCTTTAAATACTAGACCATGGGTCAATGTATGTTTGTTGTATCTTAAGATCAAGAAGGCTGCCTACCTATGATGATAATTCAGCCAGTTGATTTACCGCATATTGTATATTAGGTTTGGTGTTCGTAAGATACATAATAGCTCCAATGCCCTAATGATATTGAGTAGGATCAATAATTTCTCCTTCAATACTAATTTTGAATCCAAGGTTCATTGGAATATTTGACTCTTTGCATTCCAACATATTGTATTCTTCCAATAAATTTGTTGTATACTTCATTTGTGATAGGGTTATCTCATCTAACTTTTGTCATAATTCCATTCCTAGATAATAGTGAGCCAAGCCAAGGTCAAAAATATCCACTTGTAGGGATAACTAATGCTTGAACTTCTCTACGATTTGTACTTCCATTTTCGCTATTAGTATATCTAATGCTTGAATCTTTCCTTCTTGAATATATAGAGGTTGCTATCTTTCTATGATTAAATAAATCCATAGTTGATCAAATATTGATCAATCTTTTAGTACCATACTCTTGGTGTGTGTTTTAATCCATAGATAACCTTTCATAATCTACATACCAACTTATCATCTTTTACGAATCCTTCTAGTTGTTCCATATAGTTCTCTTCCTGTAAATCTCCATACAAAGATGCTGACTTGACATCGATTTGATAAATTTTCCATTTCAACTTAGCAGACAAAGAGATGATTATTCTAAAAGCCACCATGCATGTACTAGGGGCAAATGTCTCTTCATAATTGATTCCCTTAATTTGAGAAAATCCTTTAGCAACCAATCAGGCTTTATACTTGTTAAATATTCCATCATCCTTTGGTTATAAAGACCAATCAATTTTTAAAAGCTTCTCTCTCCCTCAGATAGGGTACCAACTCCCACACTCCTCACTTTTCCATTATTATTTTCATTTCAACCTCCATTGCCTTTTACCAATGGTCCATCATAAAGGCTTGAGTGATTGTCTTTGGAACTTCTTTATCAAGCATAGTAATGTTAGCAATAATATTATTACAATGTAATACATTGTACTAACTTCTTGTAAGTCTTGGTTCAATGATGTCCAAGTTTATCCATCATTTTAATTTCAACCTTCATTGCCTTTTTCCAATGGTCCATCATAAATGTTTGAGCAATTGTTTTTGGAACTTCTTTATCAAGTATCGTAATGCTGGCAATAATATCATTACAATGTAATTTGTTATATTGACTTCTTGTAAATCTTGGTTCAGTGATCTCTAGGTTTACCCAGTCTCTAGCACTTTTAATCATCTACTCCTATTCTCTAGATCTCTAAGGTTTTTCACTAATATTGTATTTACATTATCTTAAATATTAGAATTTTCTAAAGTTAGATTGACTTGGTCATCTTTATCATAATGTTGATGCAAGCAAGTCACAAAGCTTTGACCATCATCATAACCATCATCGTTGTCATCGTCATCATAATAAGTATTCGTAGGACTCTTATAATTCAGTTTATCTTCCAACAATTCATCTTGATTAAACACCACATCTCTTGTAATTACCAATTTTTCTTTTCTATGTTCCAGATCTAATAACCTTTCATATGGATCCCATATCCTACAAAATATCCTTCCTTTGCTTTTGGGCTTGATTTGATCTAAGTTACTATGTGATAATATACTTTGCAACCAAAGACTTGTAAGTGTTCCAAGTTGGCTTTCTTCCATTCCATACTATATTTGAACACTAAAAATGTAAATAGAGTAGGGCTTCTATTAATAATGTGGCTTCATTTCCACATTCAAGTTCTAATATAACCGCCTTTATATCTTTGATGAAATCTATTAATTTCTACTCTGAATTCATGTTCATTGTTCGTAATTTCAAAAAAAGATTGTCTTTCTTTGCTTGGTCTAAAGATCCAAACCTCTAATATAGATACTCCAAAATTTTTGCAGTTGTGTTCATTCCATACACCAAATGAGATACTTCATCAAAGATATTAGTATATAGAATGCTTAAGGCCATATCATTTTGTTTTCTTTTCTAGTCACCATCAAGCCAAAAGTTAGTGCTTGAAACAACATCTCAAAGTCTACTAGCTCATAGGATGATCCTCATTCTCTGTGCCCAAGTCCTATAGTTCTTCATCGTAAGTTTTTGCGAATCTATCACAGCAATCTTATTCATTAATGATCTCAAGAAACTTTTATCTTCTTCTTTTAACATCATATTGTATAGGGAATTGGTCACATCTTCAACATTTTCATTCTTGTTTTTCCTTGTATATTCTTGTTCATTACTCAATCTTGCACCTTTTCCTTGCTCTGATACCATGTTAAAGTTAATGCAATATCATTCAGAAATGCTTTACAGGATTTTGTATACATCATACTCTCAATAAAGCAATAAAACAATTTCGTATTATTGGACCTTTTGATTGTAACAGTTTGTTCCTTAATTATGAACAAGTATACTTCTTCTTAACTACTTCTCTCTATTCTACACACACTCACTTGGTCCTAGTCATACCTTTAACATGATGAATGGTCACAACTCATCATAACCGACACAACACTTAATTATGACTTGTAACACAACTTCATAATTAACTCAACAATTGGTTACAATTTGTAGCATAACATCATAACCAACTTAACCGACTTAACGTAACATACATACTTATAACTTGATTTACCATCATAACAATGACTTATGAGTCAATATAGTGTATGAATTATCATTCAACATTTGTCCATGATTTGGCAAAAGGATCCTGAATTTTTGGTACTAAGTGGATACCATGAATGATGACAACTGCTACACCACCCACAACCCAATACCATGGTTAAATGTAGGGTGATAGGCCCAATTTTATGTTCCTCATTAATTCTTCCCCTCCTTCATGTGGGACATTTCCCAACTCCACTTTGCTACTGTTCTCAATGAATTCCCTACCTTCTAGGCTAAATTCTCCATCGACATGCCACATTCTATCTTCGCCAAACTTCCCTGCAAGTCTCAATTGTCCCTTCATCAGCAACAACTGCCCTCATCCATGGCAATCTCGAATGGGCATCCATCATCTGTTATCAGGTTTTGGGATTTTGTGGCCAACTTAGTCCTATTGTTGTTTATCCATTGATTTCATGCATTCTTGCTTCCTTCTTTGTTAATCAGGTTTCTCAACCCGTTCCCAAGGTTTTGACCACCAAGGGAGTTGCTATGCTCCTTCTACCTTTTGTAACTCTTTATAATATAGCTTCCTGATTATTTCTCATATATATATATATATATATATATAATTTTAACCCACGTAAGGTACAACATATAGGATCATTTTTAAAAAAAAAAATCAAAAATGTGATTTACTGCTAAACAACTCCAAAAACAATATATGTTTTTGAATTCATGTTATACCTGTCAAGATAATATCACCTTCAAACAGGGTCATTATGGAGCTAATGTAACTTATCAAATATGGAATTTTGAAGATCATATCCTTTGTTGATCCCTTCTGTCTAATATCATCATCTACCTGCATCAGAAGCACTGATGAAAAGAAAGAGACAAAAGTACAGATTGCAAGATCATACAACGGACATTACTGTGTCCAAAACAGCATGATAAAATATAGCTACTTGCACCTTCAGCCAGAGCTCCAAGTTGTTAGGATTTGGAATCTTAGATTTAGGTATCTATCAAAACAAACAAAAGAAAAATGATTGTTATATAAAAACCATTAAATAAACATCATATAGCAGTGCCACAATTGATTTATGCATCAACATAGAGAACCAAATCGCAGCATAGTATTTATTAATATGATATTTTCTATTACCAAAACTTTCACTTTCAACATGAAAAGATACATGCATTTTTCATGCATTAATTTTCTTAGTAGGTGTAAAGAAGATTTAAAAAATAACAAGAGTTGTATTGTTTAAGAATTAATTAATCTAGTACGTCTACTCTTTCTAGTTACAAATATGGATCTGTATTTAAGAAATAACTGGAAAAAACGTTTTGTGACTCCCATTTACAAAAATAAAGGAAACATACAAAAGTGTGCAAACTAGAGAGGGATCAAGGTAATGAGCCATACTATGAAGCTTTGGAAGAGAGTCATAGAGCAGCATCTGAAACTTAAATCAACAATATCAGATAATCAATTTAGATTTATGCCAGGGAGATCTTCTCTAGAGGCTATTTTCTTGATACAACAATTGATGGAGAAATTCTGAAAACATAGAACAAATCTCCATATGATCTTGATTGACTTGGTTAAAGCATATGATAAGAGTGCTTAGAGCTAATACTTAGTGGGCCTTGTAGAGGAAAAATATCCTGATAAATATATTAAAGTGATTCAAGACATGTATGAAGGAGCTACCACTAAAATTAGAACACCTTGTGGAATAATATCTGATTTTCCAGTCACAATAGGTCACATGAAGGGTCTATAGTTAGCCGGTAGTTATTTGCCATTAATTTCCTCAATAAGTTGGGCAATCTACTACTAAAACATGTGTTGTAGCTTCTACTGGTGGGCTTCCAACTTCACTTCCATATCCATCTTTGCCTTCTCTAATGTCATAGCCTTTGCTTATATAACTCTACGAGTTGCCTCTTCCTCTACCTATTTTAGCTTTTCCATTAGTTTCTTCTGCAACATCACCTCCAACTCAACCCTCAATTGCATCACAAGCTTCTCTCATGAAAGAGAAACCACACCTTCCACAACCCTGTGTATCCCATGCATCACCTCTTTCCTTAAACCAGCCCTTTGCATTCCAACCTTTTCCTATTCTAGTGTTCCTCTTGCTGTCATGGGCTAGCAAGCCCATCCCCTTATCCACTACTAGAGCCCTCTTCTACAAAAATAAGTTTCCTTGCATAAACAGCCATGAACCTGTTGGCCATGACTAGAAAGTCAGACTCACCCCGAGCCATATTGTTGTTCCAAGCCCTAGACTTCACAGCTGCCCACAAAGCCAAAATTAGACATAACTGCTTGGCATGGTTTTTCTTCTACAAATAGACCAAATAATACTTTGGAAGCTTCATTATTCATCATAGCATTCTTGAATTGCACAAGAAACCTCTCAACTAGCTCTGATGCTTATTGCTAGAATGTAAGCAAAGAATTCAAAGCCTACCCACCAAATACCATTGGGACTTCAGCAGGGAAGAAATCCACAATGTCAGAGAGTCCCTTGGGAACTGGTAAAATAACCTCCCCTTCCATAGGCACATCCAAAGCCTCTTAAATTGCCTGTTTGGAGAGTAGCATTGTAATGCCTTAGAACTAAGTAGAATTCCCATGCCAACGCCTAAATAAGCCATAAACATTCAAGTTGACTACCTTGTTGACTGCAACAACACCATATCTGATAAATAGTTGTCTCAGCATACCCTAAAAGGACCCATTCCACAACCTTTCCAAATAAAATTGGCTTAAAAAAATAAGAACATAAAGAAATGAAGAAACTCTTCCGTTATTGATTCACTCTTAAAATATAGAGAAGTACAACAATAATGAAGAGTGAAGCTCGCTATTGAGAAGCCAAGCTCAACTGAAACCTCCTAAGGATGTTAGAGATCATACATGTCCTCACTCAATCCCTCAATTGCTCACAGTTGGAGCACAAAGCGCTAGACAAGAATCTTCATAAGAGATTCTCTCAACCTCTCTCAAGTGCATCACTCTTGCATCTCATTCAATTAGACATCATTTTCCTAGTACAAGCTTGGCCTCACTTGCACTCCTCACTCTTCCACTCACTTTCTCTTCTCCACTCACTTACTCTATCTTACTCAAACTCAGGCCTTTGATGCCTATTTATAATTTTTTGAGTAACCTTTTGTCTCCCCTAGGATTCAAAATACAAATTAATATCCATTGGAATCTATCAACAAAAACACCTCATTGTTAAGGTAGATGTTTTTGACAAGGAGGAGACATCTTTCCAAAGTGAGGGACATGCAGAGAAGGCATCTTGTCTCCAAGGTAGATGTCTTTCCCAAGCTGAGCACATGAATAATAGACATCTTACTTCAACAGTAAACATCTACCCTAGTAGTAGAGACATCTTTTCCATATTGTAGATGTCTTTTCTGGCTAGACTACCAAGAACAAGACATCTGTACTAAAGCCCAAGAACTTCAAACACACCAAACAAGCTCTCCTTGATCCCAAAACACCCTAGAATCATCACAAACAAGGCTAACATAAGGGGGAAAAAACACACACACACACACACAAATCATCCCTTGAGGATTACACATGGGATGGGTGATGTCTTCATTATCTCTCCCACCCTTTAAAAAATGTCATCCTTAATGACCTTTCTTAAACTGGAAGGCACCATGCCCCCATGACTCAAGCCACCATACTAGCATAGCTACCATGACTTAATGCATTAAAATTGAGGTTTTCGTTTTGAGCTTCTCTTGCTCTTGGAGGCTTGTCCTCATGCCCAACCATGCTTCCTTCATTTGAGCATCTCCTTGGAATGCCTTAGTTGCATCCACATGATGGCTCAAACATATACAAAAGGTACACAAGAATCTGGAGAAATATTTGTGAACATCAATCAATGGAGTAGGCTTCCAAGCCCAATGTCCACTAATAGCAATTCTCCACTTCTAGCCAACTAAATTTAATCATTCTTCCAAAATCTCCTCTTCAACACAAATTTCAATCCAGCACCAACACAAGTCCTCAAAAACATCAACCAACACACTACTATGACCAATAACCAAAATTGTACTATAACATAAACAATCTTCTTCTCATGCATATGAGACTCCACACAATCAGTAACAACATCCATTTCAAATGCATTTTCTTCAACATTAAAGAAAATATCATGATCACAAATAGCATTCACCCTTACAAATTCCTTACAACTAGGAAGTATCAATAAGAATTTTGATTATCAACATCACTCTCAACAATATGAATCATGAACTCACTAAAGATTTGCTCAACAAGAAAATAGTTATTCACAACTCTAATCTATGAAAAGAAGAAATTTGTTCCTTCAATACCTTTGAAGATGGGAATATCTAAATGAGGAACTCTTAAAGTACTTCTCAAGAATTTTACAAAACTATCATAATCATTTTCCTCACTATTATGATGAAAAGGAAACCTTTGTTCATACCTTTGAGTTCTAGTCTCTTCTCTCCTTGGAGCCCTTTGATCACTTCTTTCCCTTAATCTTTGCATAGATGGAAAAGGATTCTGTCCTTCAATCTCCTATTTAGTTCTTCTTGAAGTTTTTTCAAAATCTTAGTGCATGTTGGTTAATATCTTTGGAATGACTTCTTGCATTTCAGCCATTAAAGCTTTAAAAGAATCTTTGAGCTCTTCAAGCACTTGATTAGTCTTCTTCTTCGGAGCCCCACATTTGTCTATGTGACCTTAGTACTCTATTAAATATTCAAACTTTAATTTGTTTTAAAGCTTTTCTATAGATATATATATATATGTCTAATGCTTCTTAGTAATATGAAGACCTTTGTTTGGGTGACATAAGCAAGATTACTATTTATTTCTAACTTTTCTTATTATTTTAAGTGTGTTTAATGAATGAGCATTTCAAAGTCTAGCATTATTGTAGAACAATATTATAAAATTAACGTGATATTGATTCATGGTTTACTTTGACATTTAGTTAGAATTTTTAAATTATTGAATATTTATATAATTAAAAATACATCAAAATTCAAAGTTGTTGGATCGCACTCAAATTTGATGGACTAACTCAATTGTATACCTAGAGTATAGATCTACAATTAGTTTTCAATTAGAGCTCTAGATTTTGAGATTTTAATGTTAAATGATTAAAAAGTACCTGATGGGGCCATCTTTGCTTTGATTCAATTGAAATATTAATTTCTAGCATGGTAGCTATGGCATGTTTGTGCTCATTATGACTGGCTCAACATGTGTAAAACATTGGATACATAAAAAGTTTAGTATCAATGATTTTTACTAGATAAATTATAGAAAACATGGAAAACAGACAAAGGCCAAAACTAAATTAGAAACACTCATAGCATATAAACTAAAACGTGACTTAAAACAAGACAAAAAGGTAGGGCCATAAGAAAAATCATGGTGATGTGGTGATGTATGCTCTAGGACATGCTTATTAATTTTATTTATATGCAAACTGTCCACTTCATATTAATGGCTGGAAAAGGGACAACAGACTCATTATTAGGGGTCATGTGACTCTCTTGAGTGTGTCAATCTCACATGTCCACTCCCTCATGAAAGCTTGCTTTTCCAAGTCAAGTAGCAATGATGCCATGAATAAAAAGAGGATTTTTGAAGAGTGGGTTATCTACTCTTCAACCATTATGTAAACTTTAGGGCACCAGTCTTCACCCAAGCCCTAGGGTCTCCTCCATCTTATAAATAGAGGAGGTGTTTGCTCTCATTTTCACTTTTGGCCAAGGAAGGGGAGACTATGCTAATTGAAGGGGTGAGGAGTTGAGGAAAGAAAAAGAAGAGTGGTTGTTCCTTGCTTATTCTCAGCCATCTCTTGGGATGCCTTGAGGGTTCTTGTGGGCTTTTGGAAGATTGATTTTGCTGTTACCATCGGAGGCTTTTGTGACTGATTTTTGAGAACTGTTTCACTGATTCAAGGGACTGTTTTCTCAGATTTTGTGGAAGGATTTTAGCAGCACCTTGGAATTGCAGTTTGAAGTTGATTCCCTGAAGCTATTGTAAAGTAAATATTCTTTATTTATTTTTGCTACAATAAGCTAACCCCATTTATTTATCAGCTTTGCTATTGTTTTATTTGTGTAAAAAAAGAAAAAAAATGTGTGATCATGTATATTTATTTGCTTTCCATAAAATTAGCCCCACATGAATTATGATTAAAAGCCCTTTGGGCCCTAGGATAAGTAATTCACCTAAACTCACAATTAGTAATTAGGTGGATGATGCATTGTATTGATGTGCATTGTGCGAAGCATGTAATATTTTTAAGGAACATTAACTAATCATTCTAATAATAATATATCTATCCACATACCTTGAATGGATGGGTTGAATTGTTTATTTCTTTTGCATACACCTTGCCTTGGATGTGGAGATAAGCACTACTATCCAACACTACTCATACGTATGCTTGCTTCGACTTAATATCCTAAGCCATTGGATCTAAGGGAGTTGAGTTGTGCAACATTTGAAGGTTTTCAATAATGCAAGCACCATTTGTAAGTGTGTACCCCCCTCACATACGATCCCTAGTCACCTATCTTGGGGGTACATCAAGGTGTAGTCCAAAAATAATGGTTGAGCCAAGCCTTGTTTGTGTAGTTTAAAACCTAAAGATAACCCAGCTCATGGCCAAATGGTGACCAAATTCTTCAAGTTGGATGGCCCTCAATGCAGGAATGCAATGTCACATTGCATGGGCAAAGTTGTTGAAACCTATACATTTTTTTATTCCTAGCTATTGTTTGAAGCCTAGATTAAATGATCTTGTATGGCATAAACATAGTGGAGGACAAGGAATACATCCAACCACATCCATTGGTGCTGCTTGTAAATTAAACTTGAAACAAGTGTCACATAAATGTTTAATGTTTTTTGGCTTTGCAAGTGATGGAAAGTGTTAGCAATCACCCTAGATGATGCTAGTTTTTTTAGATGTCATAGTACTACCAAAGTTAGATGATATGCAATAGATGCATTAGTCCTTAGAATTATGAGAAGTGACAAGGTCTCATCCTATCAACAACTTGAGAAGTCTAATGAGAAAAAGAGGTACGTAGGCCCTATAATCATCCCATAATTTTGAGTCACATCCTTGTTAGTTGCTAATGTAAGTATAAACTCGTGTTTTTAGTAGGTTGAAAAAGAAAAAAAGAAAATTGCACTAATCTTTAGAGGGTGGTTATTAGGGGTCCTACACCTTTCATAAAGTTAAAGGTAAAACTTTAAAGCAACAAGATAATATCTTCAAATAATTCTTTTTAATTCAAGGCAACAAGGTACTAGACCCAATCACAAAGTCTAATGAAGATATAATTAACTTCAAACCTTAGCCTTTCAAGCAAATGTGTGATCAATTACCATAAAATAAACTTGATCTAACAAGATCAAAGCAATCTTGACCAATCTTAGGTAGTTCAAACCCTAAGTGGCTGTAAAGCTTAACAATTCTTCAAATTTCTTCTGAAGTTTGATGAAGATCAACAATTCAAGAGTGGGTACCTCCAAACTAAAATGCTTTGATACCACTATAAAAAGGAGTTGCCTCAGTAGACCCTGAAAGGACCCATTCAACAACCTTACCAAGCAAAATTTACTTAGAAAACAACATAAAAAATGAAAAAAAAAAAAAAACTCTTCCTTTATTGATTCACTCTCAAAATATAGAGAATTACAACTATGAGGAGCCAAGCTCACTATTGAGAGGCAAAGCCCAACTCAAACATCCCAAAGATCTTAGAAGCCACACATGTCCCCTCTCAATCCTTCAATTGCTCACACTTGGACCACAAAACTCAAGACAAGAACACTCATAAGAGATTCTGTGAACGTTTCTCAAGTGCCTCACTTGTCTCTCACTCAACTAGACACAACTACCCTAGTATAAGTTCTCCCTCACTTGCACTCTTCTCTCATCCACCCACTCACCCTCTATTACTCAAACTCAAGACTTTGATGTCTATTTATATTTTCTTGAGCAACCCTTCATCTCCCTAGCATTCGAAATACAAATTAATATCTACTGGAATACACCAACAGAAACATCTCATCACCAGAGTAGACATCTTTGATGAGGAGGAGACATCTTTCTAGAGTCCATGGCATTTAGAGAACACATCTTGCCACTAGGGTAGACATCTTTCCCAAGCTAAGCACATGAACAGTAAATGTCTACTCCTATAGCAGAGACATCTTTTCCATAATCCAGACGTGTTTTCTAGCTAGGCTACCAAGAACAAGATGTTGAAGCCAAAAACTCCAAATACACCCCAAAAAAAGCTCACCCTGATCCCAAAACACAAAGGAATCATCACGAACAAGGCCATCACAAAAAAAAATAGTCCCTTAAGGATTACACATGGGTTGGGAGATGTCCTCATTAATATCCCACCCCATCACAACAACAAGCTCCTACAGTTGAGCATTCTATAAAAACAACTATTAAGGGGAATGAGCACACATTTTTTTAATGAATATGCTTCTCTAAGGAAAGCTTTAAAAAAAACAAAAGAATTTTCCAGTTGAGAAATGACCAAAGAACTCTAGTTATGGAAGAAAAAGAAATAAAAGTAGTAGCAATAAAATTCTACAAGGAGCTTCTCAATGTTGGTACTGAAGGGGATCCACAACTCATTGAATATGTATGTCGTTGCTTGGATAAATAACCCTCTGCAACCGATATTAATTTATTAAATACTCCTCCAATAGTTAGTGAAAATTAGCAGGTTGTGTCAGGTATGGCTGCAAATAAGGCTCAAGGGGCTGATGGCTTTCTTGATGAATTTTTCCAAAGGTACTAGCATATTGTTGGAACTAACATCTAAAATATGTTTTTTTGAATCTTGGAGAACCAATAGGATTTTCAGGGAACTTAATTTTACTTGAATTTCTCTTTTGCTAAGAAAGATCAAGCACTGAATATTAAAGAAATTCGTCCTATTAATTTGTATAATACACTTTACAAGATAATATCAAGATTTCAGGCTGATAGATTGAGCAAGGTTATACCTCACACTATTGAACTAGAGCAAGATAGTTTTGTGCATGGATGTCATATTATAAATCCAAACTTGTCAACACTAGAGGTTTTGCATTCAACTACTCACAGAAAGATCCAGGACTTGCCTTTACACTAGATATCAGTAATGCCTGTAACAGAATTTAATGGAATTATATGAAGGATGCTATAAAAAGATTTCAATTTCACGAACTTTGGAAGGATAAACTAGATCAATGCTATATTGGTGTCCAATTTTCATTATTACTTAATGGAGCATGCATTGGTAATTTTCAAACACGAAATGGCTTGAGGCAAGGGAATCTAGTTTCTCGCTTTCTTTTTATAATGGCAATGGAAGGTTTACAGGCTGTCTTTAAAAAACACTTTGCAAATGGCCAATTGCGAGGTATTGTACCGTTGTTAAAATGTCCACTAGAAACTCTCACAATTTGTTTTGAGAAGAGGTCAAGGTATCATATTACAAAAGAAAAGGAACGTACAACGGTACAAAAATTGGTGAGGAGAAAACCCCCCTGAAAACTACCACTATGAAATGCCCAAACAGACCGAATTACAGAGTAGGGGGGACAATGCTCTGACCCAAGCAACAACATCACTAGCAAAGCAACCCCTAGACTATCTCCACCACTATCAAACCTAGGGCAAGCAAACCCCAAAACCCAACTAAACATCCATTGTACCTTATCCAAAAATGCTGCTCCTGTCTATGTACCTTATCCAAAATATCCATCTCCTACTCTGAAGATAGGAACCCCATGGCCTGCTGGAACATTTTGAATTTGTCTTCCTGCTGTTCTTCCACATGCTAGGGCAAGTGATGCATGTTATTAAGATGCATCATACGAAGCTCCTAGCTGATGTACCTGTAGAGGTCTTCCTATAGGAATTCTTTGTTAATCCCTAGAACTATGTGAGTGGAGTAACTCTCACACTTTGTATATGACAATTTTTTATTTTTACGTGATAAAAGAGAACTTGAATAATATCATTCTAACAAATTTTTCAAAGGCTTCTGGTTTATGTATCAATTTCAACCAAGGCAAAGTCTTCCACTTTGGCATACAAGTGAAGGTATTGGAATATTTTTGTAATAAAGTCCAGTGCATTGAAGATAAACTACCTACAGCTTACTTAGGTGTCCATATTTTTTAGAAAAAATGAAAAATCTTTGTATGTGAAAATGTCAAAGAAAAAAATAGAAAAAAGATTATATTCTTGGAAAGGTAAGCTTTTGTCACATGCAGGAGATCTCCAACTGACACGTTGTATATTACAAGTTGTGTCCTCCTTTCTGCTCTTATGTCTCAAAGCCCCCATAACAATTCTATTGGACTTGGAAAGATTAGAACGGAAGTTCTTGAAGGGGGATAATGCTTGTCATTTAATCAGGTAAAATACAATCACTCAACAAAAGCTGAAGGTTGGGGATTACGCCAACTTGTCAACATCAATCAAGCACTTTTAGGAAAACTAATTAGGCAACTATATATGACTAACAAACAATGGGTAAAAATTAGGAGAGCAAAATACCTTTATGATGGCTTCTTTTTCCATGAAGCCCCCTCTACTACTTATGCTTTAGCCACTTGGTGAGGCTTTGAGTCTCTACGGCCTTGCTTTCAAGACCATGTGACAACTGATAATGAAGTAATAATGTGGCAAAATTCCCATACTTTTCATTTAAGCAAAGCCTATCAATCTATTCAAAATGAGATCCCTGATCCTGTTAAATTTAATTGGTGGAAGGTTGCATTAATCTCAAGACACTGCATTTTCTTTAATAAATGCCTATATTGGAGAGTTCAAGTTAGGTCTGGTTATGGATCATTGTTTTTTTATTGCACTCACAACTGAATCTTTTGGACTAAATTCCAATGCCGCTTTGGGCTCTTTGCACCAGCAAATGAGACATTACAAACATTATTATCCCAATGGCCAATTCCAAGAGATAAATGGCAATAATGGAAATTAAATCCCTCCTTCCATGTCACTTTTCC
>MNCI01007823.1:0-63016 GCA_015680685.1 Gnetum montanum
CATTTGTTTAGAGTTGGTTGACCAGTCCATCACTATTCCATTGGGGCTAGTGGAGGACATTGTCATCACTATTTGTGGGTGGTCATATCCAACTGATTTCCTAGTGATCCAAGTCAATAACTGCAAGGGGGACTTCTCAATCATAATGGGAAGAGTATGGGTAAGTACGATTGATGTGCACCTAGGAATATATGATCTTTCCCTAGAGATATCAAAAGAAAATATGTTTGGAAAGATCCAGAAGAAGAAAGTCTCATGTATCGCATATAGTGACACAGGGTGCAACTGCGTGTAGAAGTCCTAGTTTGTACAATGCTCAACATTTCCTGCATGCAACCATTATGCACAAGTATCTGACATACAAAGATGCCTATATGCAACAACCACAAGACAGGAAGGCACCCAATGGCTGATAGCTGACCTAGAGAGAAATTCAATGTTATGCATGGAACCAACTATGATCTTGACTTGTGCCTATATGGATAGCATAGATGCATTAGAGCAAGTCCATCGCCAACTTTCAAGTACTGACACCAAAGATATCAATTGGGGGAAGATGGAAATCCTTGACGAGTTTAAGCAAGAGCTCCTTGAATTAAAATCGTTGTCCACTAATATGGAGTATGCGATTCTTAAGAATGGAAAATCAGTAATCATTAATTCTAAGATCGCTTCTCAACAGAAAGAAAGACTGCTGAAGATGATAAAAAAATGGTCAAAAGCCTTTACTTGGTCATATCCTGAATTAACCAAAATAGATCCTATGATATGCCAACATAGAATTTACATTGACCCCTCTATGAAGCCTTGATAACAACTACAAAGATGACTGAACCCTAATCTTAAGCAAGTAGTTAAGGAAGAAATTGAATAACTTTTGAAGGTTGGGTTCATCTACCCCATTGCTAATAGTGAATGGGTTAGTCCATTAGTCATTGTACCTAAAAAAGGTGGTAAATGGAGGGTGTGTATAGACTTTAGGCTATTAAACATGGCAACATTTAAAGATCATTTCTCATTGTCATTCGTTGACCAAGTCTTAGATATCATTGCAGGGCATTATTATTATAGTTTTCTAGATGGTTATAATGGATACAGTCAAATCCAAATAGCACCAGAAGACCAAGCCAAAACTACATTGAAAAGTCCTTGGCGAACATTTTCATACAGGCAGATGTTGTTTGGATTGTGCAATGCTCTAACAACATTTCAATGTTTGGTTTTCAGTATATTTCAATAGCAAATAGGGAATGGTGTGGAGGTTTTTATGGATGATATCTCCACCTATAGAGTAGACTTTGAACAAGCATTGGACCAATTAGAGCAAGTGTTGAAACGATGTGTTGAAACCAACCTAAGGCTCAATTGGCAGAAAAGCCACTTAATGGTCCAAGAGGGAATTGTATTATGGCATAAAATTTTACAAACAGGGATAGAGGTAGATTCTAAAAAAATAATGTCATCCAAGGAATTACTCATTAACCTAAAACTGTAAAAGATGTCTGATCATTCCTTGGACATACTGGCTATTATAGATGTTTCATCAAGAACTTTTTGAAGATTGCAAAATCGTTGGTAGAATTAAGGAAAAAGAACATACCCTTTGAATGGACCAAGAGATGTGAATGAGCTTTCCAAACCTTGAAGCAGAAGCTCGTAGAAACACCCATTCTACAAGCTCCTAATTGGTCTAGACTATTCCATATAATGACTGACATGTCCAATTTTGGTTTAGGAGTTGTACTTACATAATTAGATGACCAAAAATGTTCCTATTACATTCACTATGCAAGTCGAAGCATTACTGGTGCACAACTCAACTATACCATAATAGAAAAAGAGTTAATGGCCATGGTTTTTGCACTAGAGAAATTTAGATACTATGTATTAGACTATAAGGTATTTGTACACACAGATCATAGTGCAATTTGGTTCCTTATGAATAAACCAACGGTGAGCCCTTGCATCATACGATGGCTTATGATCTTCCAAGAGTTGGATCTCAAGATGGTAGATCGTAGAGGCATTGAGAATGTTGTTGCTAATCATTTATCTTGGTTATGATGGGACAACAAAGAGGACAAATATCCAATTTCTAATCACTTCCCTGATAAACTCCTCTTTGCAAGTGTAATAAACAATCAATCACCCACAGATACAAATTGGTATAGTAGCATTCTTATTTATCTTCTCACACAAGAAACACCATAAGGGTTGGACATTAGAAAGAAACAATAGTTTCTCTACCGAGTTAAACATTTCATGGAAATCAATGGACACCTTTACAAGGTGTGTTTCGATGGCTTGGTCGGATGGTATGTTCCTGACGCAGATCAATTGCAAGTTCTCCAAGATGCTCATGAGGGCCCTTTTGGGGGTCATTGCGTTGGAAGACAAACAACCATTAAAATCTTGCTTGCAGGATATTATTGGCCTACATTATTTTAGGATGCCCATCATTTTGTGCAATCTTGTGAGCACTACCAACACGATGGGGA
Source organism: Gnetum montanum (assembly GCA_015680685.1). Classification (NCBI taxonomy): domain Eukaryota; kingdom Viridiplantae; phylum Streptophyta; class Gnetopsida; order Gnetales; family Gnetaceae; genus Gnetum; species Gnetum montanum. The sequence continues at coordinate 2,499 of MNCI01007823.1, forward strand.
AATGATTGCTAGAATGGAGGGTTGACAACAATGGATTCAACCCTTAGAACCCTTCGATATATGGGGTATTGATTTTATGGGGCTTATTACACCGAAGTCCAATGGAAAAGCACACATTGTTGTTGCTATTGATTATTTTACAAAATGGGCAGAAGCAACCATCGTTACTAACTGTACATCATCTATTGCTATGTGATTTGTTCAACAACAAATCATAAATAGGTTTGGCATGCTTCGTGCACTTATTTCTGATAATGGTACACATTTTATAGGTGCAACATTTTGGAAGTTGATGCAACACTTAGGAGTTGAGCATAAATTAACTACACCATATCATCCTCAAGCAAATGGTCAAGCTAAAGTCACCAATAGGGAAATCACAAAAATTTTGACACGAACCATTAGCAAATATAGGTCATACTGGAGCACCAAACTAAACGATGCTCTTTGGGCCTACTACTCCACATGGAAACTCCATATAGGCTATTATCCCTATGAGTTAGTGTATGATAAGCTTCCAACACTTCCTATCCAAGTTGAGCTTCATATACTATCTACAACATGTGACGTTAACTTGGACCTTGGTCTAGCACAGAAAGAACGGTTAATGAATCTTAACTTTCTAGATGAAAATTGATTAGTCACCCTGTCATCCATTGAACTATACAAGGCCTTCAATAAACAACATCATGACCTAAGAATTAGAAAAGTCAAATACCAACCAAGAGATAAGGTTCCTTATTGGAATCCTGCACATGTGCCACAACGAACTAAATTTTAAATGTTATGGAAAGGACCTTATATCATTCGAAACTTTTCTTTCAGGGGCCATGATGATCTATAAACCTGGAAGCCTGGATAAAAATTATTGATCAACATCTAGCAGAAGAAACCTTTCCATGAGCCCAAAATGACTAGTATTAATACTACCTTTGTTGATGGACAACCCTGCTCATTATTTCGGATCTCCTCCTTCCAACTTAGTCATGGGGGAGATGACCACCAATGCTAATTATTCTAAGCCCTCAGTTTCTTTTTTTTTTTCTTTTTTGTTTTACACATTTTTCATTTTACTTGTTTTTTTATACACCATCGTTAACAATTTTTTCTATTTCTTTCTCTATTACATTTTTATTTATTTATTCTCACTCATCACACAATAAGTGCTCATGATGGTGTGTTGTACTATAATAGTGTTGATTGCTAATGTTTGGTTTTTACCTTTGACTTTCAATGTTCATGCTAAGATATGGTTTCTTTTGATAAAATAATTAATGAGTCCATGTCAACTCTGTGGTCTCCCTTTGTTTTGGAAATGTACTTTCCCTTTTTCTAATAAAGCCTATTAATGAATTTGTGGCTTGGTATTCTTCAAACCTAGGAAAGATTCAAATGGATGGAAAAGGGTGTGACTTCAAGGGGACTCGACACATTTTTGCTAGCTATTCTCTTAGGTACTTAGATGTTTTTCATAGGTTTTCTACCATTTTACTATCAACTAATATTAGGAAGTTGAATGAATTAAATAAGTCTTTGCATGGCGTGGTTCCTACTTCTTAAAAAAAAAGCTAGTGGGAATTCAAAGCATCCTCAAACATAATAAAGTAACATGGGCTACAAACACTACTTATGGCACTGGAAAGACATGTTACCCATGCCTGAAAGTTCTCTCTAACTAAGATCGTTTCTCACTTCATGCTTCTCTATTCTTCTCTTTTTGGGATGGTGGTTGCTCTATGGAAGCATTCTTGTTACTTCAGGAGGATGGGTTGGTCAAGAGTGTTGATGCAAGATCACTGGATGTGGTTAGTTTTAATCTGGATTTAGACTAGAATTTTATTAAGTCACATTAACCACATGATACACAAGGAACTTTACACAACCTTGATTTCAAGATTTCATTCCATTCTCTCTTTTATTTCCATATTCTACCTCATTATCGATTTTATGATTAGTCTGTATCTTGGTGGACACTTTGTTAGTCTTTGGTAAATTCTTGTGGATGAATTCTTAACTATTGTTTCCATATGTCATTCCTAGAGCCTGCAGACTCTTTTGTTTGTGGGTTTGTCAAGGCATAAAGGGCATGAACCTCCTTTGGGAAGGATCCACTGGCATTCCTTTTTGGTGCAATTGTTAAGTTCTTTCCCTTAAGCATTTCTTGCAATCAACTATTCCTTGTTTCATTCCATCCATGACATCTATTTTTGTTTTTCTCTTTACTTCTATGCATTTTTATTGGCTTCACTATTGTTATTTCTCTTATCTTCCTTTTTATTTCATTTTCCATCCTATTGCTACCAGAGGTTTACTCTTAGTCATTAGGGCCTATCACAAATTTTTCCATTCCATTACTTCTCTCACCCCTACACCTTAGGCAGTTATCAGTTACAAACCCCTAACCTAGTATCTTCCATACCCACAACCTAGCCAATGCGCTTGATATCGAGGCAAGGTATCAACTGCATTATATCTTATCTATCCTTGCTAATTTGTGATTGTATTGTGTGTGTAGATGACGATAACATGAATGAACTAGGATAGAAGGGAGCACTTAGGATGGACTGGAGCAAGAGAATTTACACAAGAAACAAGCTTAGTCATGTGGCCATGGACGAACAATGGTGTGCACATTCTTAACATAGGTAGCAATGCACCTCATTTTCTTTCCTCTCTCTCTCTCTCTCTTATAGCTATTAAATGAGGTTCTAGATGTCATATATGTATAGTGTTCACCATAATGGCTATGAACACCAATGCTGTAATACGTTTGTCGATCTGTTCATTGGGCACTTTGAGTTTTTCATTCCATGTCATCATCAGTTGTCATTCAGTCAATAAACCCATACCTTTCCAATATTTTGTAAGGAACTTGAGAATGAGTTTTCATTTTGTCATGGGGGTATGATAAGTCACCAAATAAGTGACTTGATATTGGACCCTAGATATCTGATACGCAATATCAGAACAAATCCCCAACATTGGACATGCGATGTCAGAGCCTATCTCATTGTCTATAAATAAGGAACAAGCACACTTGGTTTTGCATAGTAATTTTTTAGTCCTTTAGCTGAAATCTTGCAGTTTTTCTCTTCTAGAGTTAGAATTATTTCTGAGTGCCTGCAGTAGGAGTCATAGAGTGAACAAATCTTTATTTGAGCATTGTGTACCTGAACACACCTTGTGTCTGGAAATAAAGACAAACTTTGTGATAAACCTTGCAACATTCAGAATAGCTTAATTATTGCATTTAATGTTATTTACTATTAATTGATGCTCTCATTAGTTAATCAATGTTATTTCTATAGAATTATTAATTATCAACGAATTAGCACACTCATCACAACCACTTCAAGCATACATGGAACACTTGGTAACCCAGTAATGACTATCGTTTGGTAATCCTAGTAGTGTTACACTAGTTCAGGATGTGTTCGGAGAGTGAGAACGGATGTTGGTGTTAGGACTAGTTAGAGAATAGTTAATTAGTTAAATCAAATTAGTTATTAAATTACTTCATTTCTCTCTTTTAAGCATCAAGAACATAAAACATAAAATAATAAAAATCATATACCTCGAGTTTACTTAACCATACAATTGTGCCCTACAAGTAAGCTTGGGAAGACAACAACTACATAACTCATCCTTGTTCTATGTAGGTGCATAAGCACTTAATCCTCGAAGTTTGATTAGATCATGCATGAATGCTCATATTCGTATGGTTGGGCATAGGGGTACCTTGCTGCTCATCACTAGGCTAACACTTCTTTTATTTATATGGATTACTCAAACATGGTAACAAGATAAATACAATTATTTCTTTTTAAATTCCAAAAAATTCTAATGTAGATTCCATTTTCATGCAATAGGGTATACCAACAAAGTTTTTTGTCATGTGATTATGTACATTAAGGCCTATTATCAACAAAATACTTTCCTATATGTAAAATTAAAATTATTTCAATGGCACTAATTTTGCTTACATATCTTTCAAATGAAAATACAATTAAACTTCAATTTTAATTTTACTTTTCAAAATTACAATTAAAATTTACCATAAAAATGAGTATGTATTCCTTTTATTTTGATAAAACTAGCAGTTCTTATTGATTGTCATGAGTCATGTAAAAATTATCATATTTCGTACACAATAGTTAGATATTTGTAGGCAATATTTGTTTCCTCTTGTTTGCTATTTGCCCATATAACCATGTGAAGACATGAGTGGTTAGATGTCACTAAAATAATTTAGCATTAATAAAAGTTGCATCCATCCTCATTAAATTTTTCAAGTATTTTTTGAATGTTTTTTCAAATATTTAATAAAAAATATCAGCTAAATTAATTTTTTATAATAAATAGCAGTCAACATTTTTTTGGCACCATTACAGCTATTTGATACAACACTTACCTTATAATTTAGGGACATATAACATGATAGTTTCCCATCATACAACTCTCTATCTATTACAATAGATTGAGCCATCTCCTTACGTAATGCCAAAGTAATGCAACGCTGCAAAATTGGAAACAAAAGTTGTAAATTTTATGTGCATAAAACATACAACATCATCTTGTTGTTGTATATGTGAAACCAAATCAGCCATCATAGGAGATATGGCCATGAAAAGGGTCATGATGAACAAGATAACTATGATGAACCCTAACTTGATACAAGGTGCATGATAAACATCCATCAAGCAATTCACATTCCCACCAAGAATCAAAGGAATAGTTAGATCAAATGGTTTGACATGAATAACATTTCTAAATTTAAGAGATGTTCTAATACTAATTTGCAACACCATTTGCAAACCTTCTATGATGCATGTGCCTTGCAAAACATTGAAAATGACTTGCAAAAGCTTAATTTATTCCCTATGACACTCATAAAGAAAGCTAAAATAAAGAAAAAAATATGCTAAAGAAACTCCATTATCAAAACATTAAATTGATAAAATTTGACTATAGGTATAATCAAGACATATATCAAACATTATTGTTTATAATAAGATTAAAAAATGTAAGGGTGATAATTTGGAGGTGTGGAGGTGTTGATGGAAAAAAATATTGATAATTTAGCTTAACTGATATCCAAGAAATATAGCAAACATAATTATTTAGAAGAAGATAAAAAAATAGAATGATTTTAAATTAACTTTAGCATTGAAGCATGATACTTTAAAAAACATTAAAAAAATACAATGGTGATTGATGAAACCTGATATGTACAATGGCTAAGTTGTGCAGATAGGATGAAGCATCATTTTGTCAAGTGTATTAGTCAGTTGAGATATCACAGATGATACATTGTAGATGCTAAGTTACATCTATGTTAATGCATTCTTGTTAACATGTCTTAGTCAGTTGCTACATCCTAGATGCTACATTGCATCTACTATAACTTAGCTACATCAAAACATCCTCATTGACACAACCAAATGAGTTAATGAATCCATGTCAACGTAGTGTCTATATTTTCATATAAATATGTGAGCACCTAATGCCTATTTAGCACCATTTGGTCAATAGTGTAGCTAAACTTTTGGAGTTTCCTCTCATAATCTTAGGAAATAGTTAGTAAGTTCTTATAGCATGCATTTGAGTCAATTGTATGATGTCTTATTTGAATAACATTGTACTTGAACACATTGCATGAATCATAATAAGATTGAGATTGATTTATATTCATTGTAGCACTTTAACTTAGAATAGATTTACTTTCAATGTAATTTATTTTCTATGTAGTTAATATTTATATTTCCATGCACATTAATCAATCAATAGAATGAACACAACTAGTTTCAAGTGTAAACATGTATTCACATGGTAATCCCAGTAACATTATTGCTTGGTTTGCTTAGTAGCATAATACTTGGTAATCCTAGTAGTGAGTACATGATTTTAGGACATATACAACAAGCTAGAAATGGACACTCATCATTCTTGGGATAGTTTTAGATATAATTATATTATTAATTAGATTAAATAATTAATTTCTAAGTTATTATTCAATTATTTTAAGGCCCCAAAAACAACAATAATCATATGCCTTACTTTGGACTAAACCGTACATGATAAGGCTATCACTAGTCCAAGTAAGTAAATAGTGATATGTAATTAATGCCTAACCATCTACATACCATACTAGTTCCATCCACAGAATTTGACTAGATTACACATGAAGGCTTGTGATTTGTATGATTATGTATAGGGAATACCTGTTGTTCATCATTGATGATGAGTGGCGAGGTACCCCTACACTCAACCAGACGAATATGAGCGCTTCAAGCACAATCTGGTCGAACTCCGCAAACGGTCTAGTTGTGGTATCTAGACAGTTACTCGTAGATCGCAGTTTGTTGTCTTTCCACCTGGACTAGTATTAGCTTTGTCACGTATGGTTTAGTCCAGAGTGAGGTGTATGATGTGTTCCTACACTAATGCTACTCCTGGGTATGATGGGAAATAATATCAACTAAGCTAGGAGAGAGAGGGTGAGAGAGAATCTAAACTAGCCTAAGTACGATGAGCATCTGTTCCTTAATCATTCGTACACATCTTGGACCTCATGCATGACTACCACTAGGATTACCAAGCGCATGGCCTAGGTACGCTACTGGATTACCTAGTAGTCACACTTAAATGCTCTTGATTAATTTGTACTCATTTCACATTACTAGGACATAAGGGTAGAGAGATATTAACTAAGAAAGCAATAAATAACAATAACAATTAAATAATTAAGCTAAGTGGATGCTGCAATGATGAAGTAATCTCAATATTTATTGCCAGTCATGTGTGTGTCCAAGTACATCACACTCGAATAAGGATGTCGTACAATTACAATTATCACACTGCAGACATGCATTGGGAGAAAGGGTTGAGAGAAAAACTGACAAAAAGTCCATACCTTAATACTAAAAACTACCTCCTAACCAAATTTGCCTACCTCTTATTTATAGATGAGGAGACAGATCGTGATATTGTGTATCTAATATCATGTCTACATTGTGATATTGCATATGCGATATCGTGGATGTGATATTGTAGCCAACAATTCATGACTCATCATGCCCCCACGACTAAATGAAAACTCGTCCTCAAGTTAAAGTGAGAACAAGCTCCATTGATTACACAGTGGATAGGTATGGGATTATTGACTGACTAGAATGGATTCATGCCATAGTGTGGAATTAGAAAAAAATTGAGACACAACATGAAGAATGCAAAAGAAAATCCTATAACTACAAAATTGGGTGGAACTCATGTAGTTCCTGGTGGCGGTGGCTCCTCCATGGGTGCCTTTCCTTTGTCTTGTGCTCCAGGTCTTGAGATTCGATGGCGTTGAAGTATGGCCTGGAGTTTCTCCTCTTCATTTTGGGGATCCTATGTTGTCCATGCTAATGTTCCAATGTTTGATGGAGTTGGCATCTCCCATGGGCATGTTAGTTGCAAAAACATTTTATTTTCTTTGACATACCAAGCCACAAACACTCTTCATTCCTTCTCGTAGGCTCTAGCTTTGTCTCTGTATTCTTGAAAATATGTCTATTGCGACACGTTTCTACCCTTGGTAGCTTGCTTTAATCACCTCGAGTTCAGAATTTGCAACCTCCAAATTTTGCAATGTTTTCTTGTGTTCTGCAAATTCTATTTCATATTTGGCATAGGTAGTGGCTACCTGTTGCTCGAGCTCTGTTCTTGAATGCCTTTCTGTTAACATGGCAAGGTTGGCATACTACAGGTTTGCCAACTCCATGTACTCTATAAGGTCCTAGATCTACATGTCCTGACTCTTAACTTCTGCCTGGTGGACAAACGCATATGTGTCCAATATGACCCGCTAGTTAGTGAGTTGAGCACTGAGAGCATTGATGTGGGCCTTGGCCATATGGATCTACTTTTCTATGATTTGTTTATACATCCCCACCTGGTCTCGAAAATGCTCCTTTAGCTTCTCATGTCATTTATCCTCATTCTGCCATGTGCTTATTTCAATGGCCATCTTTTGATGAAAATGTTCTTCAAGAAAATTCTTTTACTTCTCCACAAAAGTCAATCGAAGGTTGTCAGCAACAAGTTGTTTATTCTCCTCTTGTAAGGCCTTGAGTGCCTTGGCATGTGCATAAGTTTGTGCCTATGCAATAAAGGCATCCCAGTCAGCCTTCTCTTTTTCTTCCACCACCCTTTTATTCTCTGTCAACAATTTATTGAGTTGCTTAGTTCTGAAAGTGTCCAGCTAGTCTGCAGGAATGAATTGAGAAGGATCCTGCTATGCTACTTGCAGGGTCACAAGCCTTTCTTGCAATCTTTTCACTTCTACTTTAGTGTGCTTAACCCTCATCTCTATCATGACCAGCTTCCCCTTAGTGGAAATGAGGTCTGATTGTATTACTGTAACATCCTATGGGATGTCAGACAAGGATGTCATTACCTATCCTATTTGCAGCAATCGGTCGAGTACATCCTCATGTTTCACAGGAGTCATTGAGGTACCTGCCAGAGTTTGAGCATCCCATGCTCCTGTAATATTTTTCAGTGGCACAACAAGAACATTGAATGATTCTTTAATGTGATCTGTGACCACTTCTGTAGCTCCCGCTGCATCCTGGTGCTGCATAACCACCACCATGGCCTCTTCACCAGTTTCCAACTACACCTGAAAGGACGTAGCATTCCCTAAAATCTATTGTGATCAAGTGCTCTCCCCTCCTCCTGTTTAAATGGGAACTTCACCCCATATGTGATCCATAGAAATCGTAGGCTATACAGCATCGTCGATGACATGGAAGAGATTTGCGTCATCACGACTTCCCCAACTGACTGTCTTAGCGATGGCCTTGAGACGGCTCATCGATGGTCTGTAATCTCGCGGTGGTGGTGGTGGTTGATCCTGTTGGCCCATGCTAGGCCCTGCTTCTTGTTGTTGACTGGGTCTCATGCTTTGAAGTTGTTTAGGTCCTACAAGTTGAGTTACAGTTGGCCCCACTGTCTATTCTTTTTCTTGTTCTGGCCCCAGCGTCTTACCAATGATTTTCCTTGCAGTTGGTGGCTTTAGCAGTTTGCCATACGAAGCATTTTGGGCTTTTCAGAGAACATCATTAGTGTATCCTCTGATACTAGCATGGCTGCATAGCTTCTTGATAAGACAAGGGAAGGGCAACGCAAAATTCCCTGTCTTCCGTTCTTCAAACTGCCTTAGGATCTCCATAAAATATAGATGAGGTAGGTTAGCATTAACCTTTCCCATCAACATTGCACATCCTCTTTCTGCATATGTTGAAATTCTTTTTAAAACTCTTATGAAAAAGATGTGATAAGTCCATATTTTGAAATAAATCTTCTCTTCCATCATCAACTCCCCATAGGTCTTATCTTACTTGCCATACGCCCTGTCTAACCAAAATTGTCACGCATCAGGGTCTAAGCGAGTAGATAGTTGAGTAACCTTTGGCCATATATTCAGAAGGTTTAATACTTCTGAAATGGCTTGAATAGAGAAATCAATAGTCACGCCACAAATGTTAACCATGGTGCCTTCTTCTTTGTTGTGCCAAAATTGGTACGTTTCCCCTAAGTACCAGGCACTGCTTTCAGAGAGGATAGGCCACAATGGGGATCCTTTGAGGTGATTCCTAATGGCCTCCGAAGAAAATTCTATGAAAGGTCAAAATTTTAATTCCACAATCAATGCAGTTAATATGGACCTTTCATGGATGGCTTGAACATAATCCTGGGGCAACGTGAGATGTCATCCCTGTTTAGACACTGTAGCAGCTCCTCCTTCCACCTACCTTGATTGTACAGTGGTAGGGTCTTCTTGATGAATACTAAATGATTATTCTTCCTGCCCTGCATGTTTTTCAGTAGAAACTTGTCCTTTACCTCTCCTAGGTTGCTTGATCACATCTTGAGCAAGACCTTCTTGTTGTCTACGTTTCGAGGCCATCTGCAATCACACGGGGCCAATCGTTAGTAATGTTGTTATCAAAGTTAGGTTATACCTTATTACTTGCCTTAATTAATTTTCTTTATCTCCATGTGATGTTAATTATTATAAGAAAATGTCCCTGAAAGATTATAATATTTAATCCTTCTTTACTTAAGTGGTTTCCAAATCTAGTTTCTCAGTATAACTAAGGAGATGAAATTGTTTTTTGCGCATTTATCATTAATTTTATAACTAATTACCCTTAATAATTTCCTTTAGGCAATGACAAATTTCAAAAAATTTATGTGTTATTCAGTGTGTGCCCCTCCCCCATGAGTAAGCTGAACACTCCGAGTTCAAGTTGGTTCAAACAGAATAAAAATTGGAGTACTAGCAAGTGAGTTATGCATATGAAAGCAAGGGACATGCAATCGCAAGTCGTAGAGAGAAATTTGAAAAAATTCCTCCACGTGAACAGTTGCAAATGATGTTGATAGGTGCAGGGGGGTCACAAGTATATATATATATATATTTTGGACGCGATATCGCGTCGGCCACGATATCGCGTACGCGATATCGTGGCCTATCGAAGTTAGGGCACTTTATAGAATGTACCAAATTTTTAATATTTTTTTGAAATTAAATGATGTAAACTAAGGATATCTAGACTGTTGTTAAAGGATTCTAGGGTAATTCAACTAGTTTTGAAGGCACGAAAATTATGATGGTGTGGAATTTATCAATAAGGACCTTGGATGATAAGGGAGAGAAAAAGGCTATGTGATGGTTCATAGGAACGTTTGAATCAGAGGGATAGTAATAAGGGAAAGAATATCATTGAAAATATGCTGAGGGTAATAGATGATGTGCAGAAGATGTGTTATGAGTACAAATTACAAAAGTTACATAAGTGGGTCCTCCCTAAAGCAGGTTCCAACCTATAATGCCCTTACGTAACCACACCTTAAAATGTCCATAGGTACTAGAAGGGTTAAATGTAATCCACACTGGTTCCAGAAAACACACACATGTAAGTATCACTAGAATGAGGTAAGAATTCTACACTACACAAGACATGAGCTACAATTACATGAACAGCAAGATGAGACAAACTATAGAAGGGATTGTAGAGATTGAGACATGAGGTAACTAACCCAAGGCATAATGAATCATGCATGTAAAGCATGATTAATGTGTCATTAACTTGTCATTCCAAGATCAGGACCAAGTCCATTCCTCTGATCAGTGACACCACATTGTTTCATCCCATGATGAGTGACTATGAGAGTACCATAACAACAAGGCATGCAATCACTTGGCATTTTGTTCGAGGAGTGATTTTTGCTTTGTGGCACTTTCTTTATTTTTTTTAAATGAATGTTGAATCCAGAGATGCTGCCAACCCTCAAGCATGGGTGCATGTCTTTCCAATGGGACCCCTTAGAATAGCATTGGATTTTTGAGTGCCTTTTGATTACTCTTACTCCCATTTTGTGTTAGATCTACAAGGATCTTAGTACAGTCACCTTGCGTGATAACTCTCACAGACGTCACCAAAGAGAATTCGCAAGTCCCCTTGATGTCACACCCTAATCATTTCCCCTTGGTCCATCCTTTTTTATTCTGGGTACAATGAACATAAAATTAATTTTAATTTTTAAGAATGTTAAGAATATCACTGTACCCTCGAAAAAAAATCTCTTATTTGTAGAATGGATGAGTGGGTGTAATGGGCTCATTATCCAAATAATTGATCACTCGAGACTCAATAGCATAGAACACACCTCAACCAATGAGCCACATGAGTGTTTTATTCATAGATGAGATTACTTATAAAAAGGATGAAAAGACAAAAAGATAAAAGAAGAAATTGAAAAATGAAAAACTGGAAAACAAAAAATTGTAAAATTAAAGAAAATAAAAAATATTTATTAATCTTGCTTGTTATTAGAATGGGGGATATCCCCCATAACCAAATAGTTGAGCATGGTGAGGATTAATAAATGAAAGATGAAGATCCTTGCATGTTGGAAATATCAAAACTTGGTCATACTTACCCCATTGGGGTTCACACATCTAATTATAGTGAGCATAGTGGGACACTTTATAAGATGTGGTTCTCGGGTAAAAAGTTGACCCACTATGATACTTGAGACCATAAGATGATATGCAAGGATCGGGATGTCACCCTCCATGGCTGTATTCATTGGGTCATATGGTTGTTGGAGTATTAATTGGTGGCGTTGATGAGGTGACACGAGGTGTTGGGTTCGAGGAGAAGGATGGACCACAGTGTTGGACTTGTGCTGAATTGGAGAATGCAGTGGCCTTGGAACTGTGTTGTCCCTTCCTACAGTCATGTCTAAAGAAGGGATGTCTTTGATGTTGAGGAGGTCTCTCACTGTTGTTGGCAATAGTAGCACAAGTAACGTTCATGGGTTATTGTTGTGGTGCAGACACTTTAGGAATAGTTGGTGGTGATGTAGAAGGAGGAAAAGGATGAGAATGTTGAAATTTAGGAGAAGTGTAAGGTACACAAGGTGGTGATGGTGTTGAGGACATGGGATGATAGTATTGAGGAGAATGATAATGCAGCGCGATAGAGTATGTCGACCCAGTTGGGGAAACATGATGTTGGACTAGATAAGCATTTAGATTCAAATGATACGAAGGGTGTCTCCAGTTTAGGGATGGCTTTCCCCATGAATGGGATTGTTGCCATGGTGATCAAACACAATATCTCTGTACAAACTTTAGGTGTAACATGCTTCCCTAATGCTCATATAAGTGTAACAAGATTGGGCATTGGCCCTTGGGGTGATCGTACAGGAAAATGTTACATTCATACGTATGATTGGAAGTTGAACTCTTATTTTCTTCATCCATTCTTTCCGATTGTCTAATGATATTTTTTCCTACTTCTTGGGTTGTCAAAACTCTATCTCCAATAATATTGATATATTCTCCACACTTTTTATGCATCCATTCTAGCATCTTATTGATCTTTGCCTCGATTTCATCTAATGATTGTTGTACTAGCATAGATGGTTCTTCCTCCTTGAGATGGGTTGATTTCTCCTTTTTGTGATTATGGACCTTTGTTAAGTTGAGATTTTGGCCCCGTTGATGTTTTTCAACACTCTCCCATCTAGCCATTTCTCCTTCTTCTTTTGCTACCCGCTTAATAAGCTCTTGGAATTGATGGGTTTGTAGTTCGTATAGTTGACCTTGGGCATACATCCCTAGGGTCTCTCTTGTTTCATTACGAAGCCCATCAATGATATGGTACATTAGCCTTTCCTCAGAGAACTCATGGCCTGGATAGTTGTTTAACAATGCATAATATCTTTCTAAGGCCATGTCTAAGAGTTGATGTTGTGCTTGTTTCCACTCTTGGATTTGTTTCCTCAAGGCCGACACTCTTATGTAGGTTTTATATCTTTCATTAAAGAGTTATACCATTGTTGACCAACGTTGAATTGAATTTGGTTTTAATGATCTATACCATACTTTTGCTTGGCCAACGAGTATCATAGGAAAGAGCTTGAGTTTTTTCCAACCATTATCAATGTTTTTCCATGCACAGGCATCATAGAAGGCTTGTAAATGTTGTTGCAGATCTAAGTCATAGCCTCCTGAGAAATTGGAAAAGTTGTTTAAATCGAGCCTAGGTAGACAACTCTCTTTATGATGCGTACGGGAGATTTGAACAACCTCTTGTATTTGTGTTAGGCTTGTAGTGGCTAGTAGGGGTTCATTGTCATCGAGTAAGTTATGCTTTCATGCATTGGAATGATGCTACCTTCATTTATGTTTATAATAAACCCCCACCTCGGATTGCGTACTCCAATCTTCATTATCATATAATTCATTGGTTCTCCAATGAATTGCCTCACTAGATGTGGTGTTATCGTAGTCTTGTAGGAGAGGCATCGTTATGAAATTGTGTGTGACTCTTTTTTTTGTATTTATTTAAAAGATATATCGTTAATTCTTATATAACGACCTTGTATGATATAACTAATCTAGATAACTAGCACCGTCCCCAGCAACGGTGCCAATGATGAGTTGTGAGGTACCCCCTACACTCAACCATACGAATACAAGCTTTTCATGCACAATCCGGTTGAACTCCGTAGATGGACTAGTTGTGGTATCTAGATAGTTACTTGTAGATCGCAGTTAGTATCTAGATGGACTAGTAAGTAGTAAAAGCTTAAGCTCTTTTCTAGGATGTTAATAGAAGAAGCTGAAAGTTAGTATAGATCGTTGGAACCAAATTCAATCCATTGGTGGTCCACAATGCTTGAGCTCTTTAACATAAAATACCAAACCTATTAAAGAGTGTCAAATCTAAGGATGGAATCAAGAAAACCATGAATCCCTAGATGTAGCCTTGGAAAAATACTATTCTCTATTGCATAGATGCCCAGGCCATGGATTTTCTCAAAAAGAGCACCTTCATCACATTATAGACAAGCTTCATAACTAATGAGCAGTGGTTATCCCCTGTGTCCAACCATACGAATCACAAGCATTCACATGTAATATAGTCAAATTCCATGGATGGAACTAGTGTGGCATCTAGATTGTTAAGCATTAATTGGAAATTGCTATCTTCCCAATTGGACTAGTGATAGCTTTGTCACATATGCTTTAGTCTAAAGTGAGGCATATGATTATTGATGTTTTGTAGCCCTTAAACTAGCTAAATAATCTATAGAAATCAATTATTTAAACTACGCATATGTTGAAAAATAGGAGAAGTGTAAGATGCACAAGGTGGTAGTTGTGTTGAGGACATGGGTTGATAGTATTGTGGAGAATGGTAATGTGGTGAGGTAGAGTATATTGGCCTAGTTGGGGAAATAGGATGTTGAACTAGATAAGCGTTTGGATTCGGATAATATGAAGGATGTCTCCAGTGTAGGGATGGTTTCCCCCATGACTGGGATTGTTGCCATTGTGATCGAACATAGTATCTTTGTATGAACTCTGGATATAGCATGTTTCCCCAATGCTCCTATAAATGTAACAAGATTGGGTATTGACCCTTGGGATGATCGTATAGGCAAATGTTGCATTCATATGTATGATCAGCAGTTGAGCTCTTATTTCCTTCATTCCTTCTTTCCGAATGTCTAATGGTATTTTGTCCTACTTCTTGGGTTGTTAAAACTCTGTCTCCAATAATATTGACACATTCTCCACACTTTTTATACATCCATTGCAACATCTTATTGATCTTTTCCTCGACTTCCTCTAACGATTGTTGTACTGGCAAAGATGGTTCTTCCTATTTGTGATAGGTTGATTTCTCCTTTTTATGATTATGGACCTTTGTTAAGTTGAGATTTTGGTCTCGTTGATGTTTTTCAACATTCTCCCATCTAGCCATTTCTCCTTCTTCTTTTGCTACCCGCTTAATAAGCTCTTGGACTTGATGGGTTCGTAGTTTGTATAGTTGCCCTTGGGCGTACACCCCTAGGGTTTCTCTTGTTTCATCACGTAGTCCATCAATGATATGGTACATTAGCCTCTCCTCAAAGAACTCATGGCCTAGATAGTTGTTTATCAATGCATAATATCTTTCTAAGGCCATGTCCAAGGGTTCTAGTTACGCTTGTTTCCACCCTTGGATTTGTTTCCTCAAGGCTGACACTCTTGCGTAGGTTTGATATCTTTCATTAAATAACTCTACCATTGTTGACCAATGTTGTATTGAATTTGGTTTTAATGATCTATATCACACTTTTGCTTGGCCAACGAGTGTCATAGGAAAGAGCTTAAGTTTTTGCCAACTAGTATCAATGTTGTTCCATGTGTAGGCATCATAGAAGGCTTGTAAATGTTGATGCAGATCTAAGTCATAGCCTCCTGAGAAAGTAGGGAAGTTGTTTAAATCGAGCCTAGGTAAACAACTCTCTTTACGATTCCTACGGGAGATTCAAACAACCTCTTTTATTTGCGTTAAACTTGCAGTGGCCAGTAGGGGTTCATCGTCATTGGGTAAGTTATGCTTTCGTGCATTGGGATGACGTTGCTTTTGTCTATGTTTATAAGAAACGTCCACCTCGGGTTGTGTACTCCAATCTTCATTATCATATAGTTCGTTGGTTTTCCAATGAACTTCCTCACTAGGTGTGGCATTATCATAATCTTGTAGGAGAGGCATGGTTGTGAAGTTGTGTGTGAATTTATGTGTGACTGTTTATAATTATTTCTTGCTAAAGATGTATCGTTAATTTCTATACAGCGACCTTGTATGATATAACTAATTTAGATAACTAGCACCATCCTCGACAATGGCGCCAATGATGAGTGGCGAGGTACCCTACACTCAACCATATGAATACGAGTGTTACACGCATGATCCAGTCGAACTTCGCAGATAGACTAGTTGTGGCACCTAATAGTTAGCTTTAGGTCGCAGTTCGTTGTCTTCCCACCTGGACTAGTGTTATCTTTGTCACGTATGGTTTAGTCCAGAGTGAGGTGTATGATGTGTTCTAACCTAATGCTACTCTTGAAGGCAATGGAAGGTAATATTATCTAAGCTAAGAGAGAAAGGGTGAGAGAGAATCTAAACTAGCCTAAGTACGATGAGCATCTGTTCCTTGATTATCTGTACACATCTTGGACTTCGTGCATGACTACTACTGGGATTACCAAGCGTAGATACTAGGTACGCTACTGGGTTACCAAGTAGTCACACTTAAATGCTCGTAATCAAGTTGTACTCATTCCGCGTTTAAGAAGAGTTTAAGGGTGAGAGATATTAACTAGGAAACCAATAAATAACAATGAATTAAATAATTAAACTAAGTGAGTGCTGCAATGATGAAGTAATCTCGATCTTTATTTCTGGTCATGTGCGTGTCCAAGTACGTCACACTTGAATAAAGGATGTCGTACAATTACAATCACCACATTGCGGGCATACACGGAGAGGAAAAGGGAGAGAAAGAAATTAAAACACTTAAACTAAAACTAACTTAAAAGCTCAAAAAACTCAAAAGTGGCTAACTCATCTGTCTACCTCTTATTTATAGATAAGGAGACAGGCTATGATATTGCGTATGCGATATCGCAGTTGCCCAAAATGCGACTCATGAAACTTTTTGTGGGCAACTCATTTTTTAGGAAAAGTAAACATACAAATAACAACTATTCTCAACGAAACTAATTAGAAAATCTAAGTGGAAGCCCTAGATACATAGAGGCTAGAGCCAATGGTTGCACCTCTCATGAAGCAAATGTATCACATGATTTCACCTTCTAATTTTCCTATGTAATAATCCCTAAACTAACTTTGTTAATTAATGCCGTTTTGAAAAAGTCTTACATGACATTGTGACAAACGTAGAATATTTAACAAGTTTTTTAAAACTTACATTTAAAATTTTGAAAGTAACAGTGTTAATCAAGCAATTACGTTTCAAAAGTAACAGTGTTAATCAATCAATTACGTTTCGTACCTGTAATTGTGATGAAATTTAGAATATTTAAGAAGCTTTTTAAAACTTACATTTGAAATTTTTTTAATGACGTTTTGGAAAAATGGATCACGTCACTACGAAGAGACCTAGAATATTTGACAAGTTCTTTTAAACTTACATTTAAAATTTTTAAAAGTATTTTACATTCAAACCGCCGAAAACTTGCAGAGCGTCGTGCAAATTCACACCATGCCTCCGCGTGATATCCTTTTTTGAGCGAATAATGTAGTCAAATAATTCTTGTTCGGCGAATAGTCTACGGTCAACTTGCATGCTTTGATGCGACATCTTTGTACCTCATATCCTTTTCAATTTATTTTGGTTCCATGCGGCCTGCCGGCTGCAGCCCTTTAACCAGCGCTGAGGAATTTCTGCACAGTTATCAGTGGAATGCTATTTGCTTCACAGTCAGTGACATGGTCTTGTCTGGTTCAGGCCGCAGGAACGTATCCGAATTTAAGAGGTAACCAGAGATCAGTGTAATGGCAGTTCAATTCCATGCGCAAATGTGCCGTGGAACGTTTAAAGTCTTTCTGCGTGATGTTTGCAATCGCCATCTTTTTTCATTAAATTCAAACTCGGACGTGCTGCGCCAACTTTTTCCATTAAATTCAAACTCGGACGTGGTTCGGCAGCAAAAAACGCTCTAAGTATTTATAGGAAATCGACTAGTTTTGATAGGCAAGGGGAAAGAAATAATCCCTCGCTTGATTCATGAGGAAGGTAAAAAACGTAGATCCTGATTCCCAAGGCGACTGTTGAGAAACGGGTTGTCTGGTGAAAGATAGGTTTATTCTATGCATCAAAAGAATCCGATTAGTGGAAGCGAGGAATCGTTGGTGATTCTGAACGTGTTTGGGTACGTGTGCCTGAAGAAAAGTGGGGAGGGGTTCGTAGCCGGACGTGATAGAGAAAATTTAAATATATTAGTTTTTTAAAAAATTAAATCTCATATATCATAAAAATACATTGTAAAATATAGAACAATGTAAATTCAAAATATTGTTACCGCTTAAAAATTGCACAGAAGATTGCAATATCACCATTAAATTGAAGCAAGAAAATTTGCAAAGGTATGGAGGGCATTGAATCCATTTCCTTACTTAGGAGCCATGATCTGGCCAAACATATAATTTCTGCAACAACCAGAATGACAGCAAAAAGATGAAACCCCTTTGTTACTCAATCCAATATTTCCAAAAATGAAATTAACCCTCAAGCCTCAACCAAATTTATAACAAATCAGGTTTGCTGTAAGGCCACATTGAAGATGACCGCATTAAAAGAAGACAATTTAACTAAACTAGGCACAGCCACCTCACCGACAATGATCGAAAACCTATCAGATGCTGAAAAATCGGCACTAGTCATGATGAAGGGGAAAGTATGTGCTGGTGGGCTTCGTTGCTTTATAAGCAAACAGATTTTTAAAATAGTTGAACAAGCGTCCGTCATCATGTTCATGACTCATGACCCCTGTTTTGTTTTTTTTTAGAAAAAGAGCAAAAACCAGCACTGAACAATAAACACGCGTGAATGTGTGAGTCATGGCGAACCTTTGACGCTCCCAAAGCCAGGCGAATCCATGCAAATGCAATGTTTTCCTCGCACGCCCCGTCCAAAACTTGATTTCCGTATGACCCATACTTGCCCCTTCGGCCTTCCGTTACCATAGTGTTTGTTTGTTTATTGTACTCTCTTGTTTTCTGTGGTCCGTCTCATGCCGATGCCATGAATCTTGATTGCTTCTTGCCACTTAACAATGAAATGAACTTTTTGGTATGTTTCAGAACAGGAGAAGATACGTAAGATTTTAATGCAGGCATGAATCTTGATTGCTTCTTGCCACTTAACAATGAAATGAACTTTTTGGTATGTTTCAGAACAGGAGAAGATATGTAAGATTTTAATGCAAAATACAGATGTAAGATTTTAATGCAGGCATGAATCTTGATTCCTTGCTTGCCACTTAACAATGAAATTAAATTTTTGGTATGATTCAGAACAGGAGAAGATACGTAAGATTTTAATGCAAAATACAGATGTAAGATTTTAATGCAAAATACAGATATCACTAAAAAGGCAAGAACAATATCAGGCAAGGCAAGGCGACCATTTCAATGTATAAGTACAAATCCAGACAAAATTTTATTGGAAATTATGAAATACTTACCCATTGCGGATTTACCGCGCTTCTGTAGGCGCTCCCGAATCCGATCTGAACAGTTCGTAAAAATTTGTCCGGAATCGTGAATCCTTCTAATTGTGAAACCGTAGCAATTGCTGGAGCAAGGATTTGGAAAATACGGTTTGAGATTTCAGAAATCTGTTTCCTTCTTTCTCTGCAATCCTTCTAATCAATCAATCAAATATAGCTTCTGCTCCATCATGGATTTGGAGCAGCAAAACACAATACAGGAGCCGAACACAACGGATTTAGAGCAGCAAAACACAACCGAACAGCACACCCCACCAAAGGAAGAAAAGCGGAGATGTTTGGCATCTGTATGTTATTGCTGTTGTTTCTCACTTGGTTTATGTCTTTTAGATTTTATGAATGGAGACATTGCTTGATATTCAAATTTAACCGTTATTTCTGGATGGTTGAACCTATGAACATATGCTTTGTGTGAACTGTGAATAATTAAAATAAGTTTGCAAATGCCGTATAGGTAAAATGGGGAACACTAATACTTGCATATCAAACGTTGGGAGTGGTGTTTGGAAGTGTCGGTACATCTCCTCTTTATGCATATGCATCAATGCCTATCAACAATCCTAGCACAGAAAATTATCTGGGTATTTTCAGTCTCATGTTCTGGAGCATCACTCTCATCTCGATTAAATACATATGCATTGCTCTATACGCTGACGATCATGGTGAAGGTTCAAGTTTTTGTGCTCTTCTCATTTTTAATTCCATTTTTACAGTTGAATTTTGCTAGTGATTCAAGATAAAAAAAACATGGGTTATTTCCATAAGCTGCTTCATATTGTACTCAAGATAGCTGCTTCATATTGTATTCAAGATAGCTTGATTAAATACATATGCATTGCTCTCTACACTGATGGTGAAGGTACAAGTTTTTGTGCTCTTTCATTTTTCATTACATTTTAACAATTTTTCATTTTTCATTACATTTTATCAATTGAATTTTGTTGTCTTAGTTATTTTAGTGACAATTGCTTTGTATTGTTTACATTGCATAGCTTATTTTCATATCAAATGATAGAAATATTTTGACAATGTGATTATTTTTAATAAAGACATTGGTTATTTCAATTGCAATGGCTTGATATTGTCTAAATTTTGTAGTTTCTATGCATATTTTGACCTTAAGGTTATTTAAGTGGGAGTTGCTTTGTATTATTTACATGATATAGAATATTTTCTTTTCAAATGATAACATATTTTGACCTTGCCTTGATGGAATTTGTCTAGCATTTGGTCTCAACCTTGGTTTATGTGACATTTATTAGGTATTTGTCCCAGAATACCCTTTAAGATCAAACTTATAACTTGTACACCATAAGCTACATTCTCTAACTACATATCATATCAAAAGATATCTTATTTGAATTCTCAACCCCTCAAAAGAATTCATTTATGAACAAAGGGTAAAAAGTCTCACTTTCATGTTCAAACATTCCATGGCATAAAGAGAGGTTTCACATCATGAAAAAAAAGTTTATTGCTTTGCCAATTCAATTTCTAGTGGATTCTCTTTTTTTTCCCCCTTAATATTTACTTTACACTGGAAGTCTCTCACTGTACCGTTTGTGTCTTCGTTAATCTAATATTTTTGAAAATGTTCCTTGCCTACCATGGATTTTATAATTTCAATTGCATGGAAACTTGGATACTATTGCTCTTAGTGAAAAGATTTAGAGTCAACTTTTTATCCAAGAAACAGTAAACATTCATTCATTCTTTGTTGGGTAGAAGGTTCAGACCTTAGATGTATTGAACCTCCCTCAAATCATTGACAGTATAACAATATTATCAAGAATCGAACTCTAAATATTTTATGCAATGTTTTTTATGATTAAAGGAAAGTCCTTGGAGGATACCTGAAGCTTCTATAAAATGTTACTTTCCTTTTTACACAATATTTTTTGAATGCTTTGCTCAGTTGAACTTTCTACTTGCTACTGACTTAGGTAGACCATGATCCTAAGTTCATAAATATATTCAAAGAATTTCAGTCTAGCTTTCAATATTGGTACTTGCATCTTATACTGAAGTATATATCATATACTGGATTGCTATTCATTTAAATATAAGATAATTTCAAAGATATATAAAGATTTTTAGGATTTTACCATTACTTCACATCTTCAGATGATTCCTCTGTGTTTTAATTTTGAATTTTCAATATAGTAGATATTTTGTACTTATGAAAATGTCTCTTCATCTCTTATAACCTAAGTGGCTGATGATGGTTCTAACATGAACAGGAGGAATCTTTGCTGTATACACGCTGCTTTGTGAGCATAGCAATATTTGTCGTCACTCTGTCAGGCTTTCTGCTTCAGATGCAGAACGTAATAGCTCGTATTTAAGGCTCACCCTGAGCGCTCCTTTAAAGCTTCTAGATACAGGTGTTTTGTTAAGAAAGGTTTTATTTTTTCTTGCAATGTTGGGAACAAGCATGCTTATGGGGGATGGCATTCTAACTCCTGCTATATCGGGTAAGCTTCACATAGAAGATTTCAATAGTCAGCTAATTTGGTTTGGTGATACTTGATTTTAAGTGTAATTGATATTTTTACTTTTGTGATTAGTTATGTCAGCCATTCATGGCTTGCAAATTCCAGTTCCTTCACTGAGTAACTGTAAGTTGGAACCTCTATGCCTGTAAATGGCTATAGCTTATTGATTATTGAAGCTATCCTGTTGCTGACATTAAATGAAATTTCTGGGACATTTGGTGCAGCTGTTATTGTTGCCCTGACATCTGTGACATTAATTATATTGTTTCTGGTACAAAGATTCGGGACGTCTGGACTCAGCTCCTTATTTTCTCTTATCATGGTTGTTTGGTTCGTTGCAAATGCAATAATAGGAATATACAATGTTGTTCACCATTATGGAGGTGTTTTCAAGTCTATTTCGCCCCACTACATTATCCGCTTTTTTGCAAGAAATGGTAAACAGGGTTGGCTAATGCTCAATGGGGTAGTCATTGTGATGACAGGTAAGCAGAGATGAAAATATACAGGTTTTAATGATTAGGCTGTTTAATCAGAATCTATTATATTGACCTTTGCTATGCAGGGGCGGAAGCATTGTTTGCAGACCTGGGACATTTTAACAGAATTTCAATCCGAGTAAAGTTTTTCATATGAGTTATAAAATTTAATTTTTTAAAGAAAAAAAATATTTAATTAATACTTATTAATCTCTTTTTTATATATATGCAGTTGGCATTCTTAACTACAGTCTATCCATCCTTGATTCTGACCTATGCTGGACAAACTGCTTATCTCATACGTAACCCTCACGATTATCCTAATGCATTCTACAAGAGTCTGCCTCGTCCTATCTACTGGCCCATGTTTGTGGTAGCTACACTTGCAGCTACAGTTGCAAGTCAAGGGCTAATATCAGCTACCTTTTCCATTGTCAAGCAGTTAATGGCATCTGATTACTTTCCGCGTTTGAGGTTAGTCCATACGTCAACTTACAAGGAAGGTCAAATATACTGCCCTGAAATCAATTACATTCTCATGGTCCTGTGCGTTGGAGTAGTCGTTGGTTTTCGAACTTCAAATAAACTTAACAATGCCTACGGTAAGTTTGTAATCTTTTGCATTGTTAATGCATAAAAGTTAAATATGGTAGATAGTTTTTTCTTATTTGTTGTTGTGTTTCTGATTGTGCAGGTATTGTTGTGGTTACAGTGATGCTAATAACAACAACATTGTTAACGGTGGTCATGATAAGGATTTGGAAAATCCATTTAGTGCTTATATTACTGTTTGTTTGTATCTTTGTTACATTTGAAGGAGCATATATTTCAGCAGTCCTTACTAAAGTACCGCATGGAGGTTGGTTGCCTTTTGCCGTTTCTTTTATAGTTTTGGTAATAATATTTGGTTGGTACACTGGAAGAGAGAAGAAATTTGAGTATGAAATGGTAAATAAAATGAAAGTTGAAAGTCTAGATACCTGCACTAAGGATATACAAAGGGTTCCAGGCCTCTGTTTTTTCTACAGCAAATTAGTTCAAGGAATTCCTCCTCTGGTTGAACACTACATTAAAAATGTTAGATCTTTGCATGAAGTGGTAGTATTGACCACATTCAAATATCATCCTGTTAGAACTGTCATTCCAGAAGAAAGGTTTGTTGTGAAAGCATTAGGATTTACTGGTTTTTACAGGTGCACTATAAACTATGGATACAATGATAATCTTAATGTTGAGGGAGAAGATTTCACTGTTCAGATTTTAAAGAGTTTAGAGAATTACATCGGATTTCAACTTAGTGAAGACAAAGATGTCCTAAATTCATTGTCAAGTCCTTCCACAACACTCTTTTCTGCAGCGTCAAGTAATTTAGCAAATGCAAGAGAAGCGGGCATTGTTCACGTTGTTGCAAAATCGAGGTTACAGATGGGGAAAGGTACCAATTGGTTTGAAAGAGTTCTCGTAGAAACTGTTTATGAATTTCTGCATAACAACTGCAAATCTGCCGTATCTGTTTATAGCATTCCAGCTTCAGGGTCTGTGGAGATTGGTATGGTCTATAAAGTGGAATAACCTCTTATCATGGTTTCATAGATGAATTGAAAATGGTTGATGCAAGTTTATAATTCTGGACTTGTACACAACCATGATAACTGTTTCCTATGCTTATAAACGTCTTATCATTTAGAGTGTTTAATCCCATGTATTAAATTTTTCCATAATATTTTTTATTGTGATATTAAAAAGTATTTATATTTTACATTAAAACCTGAATTTTATCTATTATATTCTTTCCCTTTCTTGCCTGAACTTAGTTTTTATGAATGCTGGTGGCAGTAAAAATTCCGAGATACAAACGTTTAATGCTTATAAAGTTTCATGTGTGTGAAACTTTTCTTAACTGATGTTTTCTTAGAGCATGTTTGTTGAGTTACAGTTATCTTCTACAGATATTTTACCGATGTTCACCGTTGAACAAAGAAAGCGCACAAAATCATTAATGTTGTATTGTTACCGGACTTAGTTTTTGAAGGTCGGCCAACAAATTAAATTTAATTTCCGTTTTAACGGCAGTTCCAGAGTTTTCAAAGGAACTGTTTCTCAAGTGCATATATATATACATTCTTGATGCAGGCTGAAAACTTTAAATGCACCATGTAATACATCCCATATAAAAGAACAAAGATATCTTTGTAGTGAAATAAACCAAAAATTTGCAAATCATGTACTTGAAAACAAGGACAACACTATTTTTATCAATTTCTGTATGAATTTTTATTGGTTTTGATTTCTGATTTAATGTTTCTAAAATGCTCTGTTTTGTTTGTTCACTTTTTAAGTAGTTACCATATTTTCTCACTATTGTTGATATATTAACAAACTGAACTATTAATGAGCACTCAAAGCTTTGTACTCATAGGTGATGAGTTCAATATAATTACACAAGTAGGAAAGCATAAATGGGATTGTTGATGTCAACTTTGCCCATGCTCTGCACCGGGCCATGTTTAAATATGTATACCGTGAAAATTAAAAAAATCATATTCATCAACAGGTATCATGAAAAGGGATATATGTGTGCACAGGTTATGAGTTTTGGAAATCCGCATAACAACAATTTGTGTTGTGATGTTTTGAAGGGAACATTAAAGATGTTGTGCAGTTTCAGGACAAACTGGGATATCCCGTTAAGGGAACTACAAACAAAGACCTTATTCTAAGACAGATCCTCCCCAACAAATTATTCGTAAAGAGGATGAGCAAAGTGGAGGCATTATTGATGTGAATCTCCAAAAGAGTAAACCAAAAATAGCAGAGATCAGCATGGAATGGATCATTACAGTGAATGAACCAAACACGGCAAAGGTCAAAAAGACGTTCAATTCTGGTTTATCTATTTAGACTTGCCTTTCTATTTTATTCAGAGTTTTGATTTAATTGTGAAAGAATACATATGCATCCCAAATCTGTTTGATATACATATGGTAGATGATTGTTAAGCAAATTTTTCAGAAATCAAAACATTTCTTGCTATGACAAATTTTTTTTTCCCTCCTGTTTTTTCAGGCACCAATGCATCCTAGTAGAAGTGAACATCGTAATATACGAGGTTTAAATAGATCTTTGATTGGCACTGTGACATCCAACAACCTTCTTAATCCTAACGTTTATATTCTTTTTCCGTTCTGTTCATGTATTTTATCCTTAACTGATCCAGTGCAGATTGCAATAGGACGTTTTCATACCAATCTTATTGCATTTGGGTTCTATATTCTTGAAACTAATCTTCCAATGTTGTTTTCAACCTCCGTTATTGTTGGTATTAAAATGTCAGCATAACATTTACAGATTATTTTATATTTTAAGACAATATCTCCTGCAGGTGTTTGCTTAGTAACTTTATATTTTGAGAGAACTTTTACAAAGGCTGAATGTTGATTAGTCTAGAATGCAAATATTATATTATAGCTAGAATCAAATGCTTTCAACCCCTTGCAACGTCACAATAACTGTTCAGAACGCAATCAAAGACCGTCTAATTCAGCGTTTCATGTGAATGGTAGACTGGTTGGGCTCATTCTTGATGCAGAAGTGGCGGACGTTTCAAGCAAGCAAGCAGGCATGCAAGAGAGCAGCTGGAGCCTCTCTTCTCTCCAGCAAGCAAGCAAGCAGGCATGCAACCCACGGTGAATACATGGACAGCTGCGTATAGGGAATAGCACGTCGCAGTAGAAATGGTGGCAGCGAGCAGGGATGCCTCTCCCTCCTACAACGGCCACAGCGACAGTAGGCGTGGACCTGTGGCTGTAATGGCTGGGACAACAGCAGGTCTCCTCGCTAGGTTTTCTGCCATCAACGGCAGGTGATGGTGAGGTGGACTCTCTCCCCTCTACGGCGGTTTTGGGGTTTTCTTGACATTGAGATAGTAACTTAATTTAAATTTCAATTTCTTTATTTTGATTTACTATTCTAAAACGTCACATAGCCCTCTCTACAGACTATTTCGGATTTCCATATCCATACCGGAGACACCGGAGACACCTTAGGAAATAATCTTTTAAAACAAGTTTTCTTTCCGAGTGTGTGTTGATGCATCCAAATTTTATGCATCATAAAGGATCTCATCTAAGATTTGCAATAGACAAATGTCTCAAAATTCCTAGTGAAGAGTATATTGACTATGCAATACAAATGGCACTAAAGATTATATCACATTTTATTGCAATATCTTTCATTTGAGTACATTAATGGTGCAAATTTGGTTTTTTATGTTTTACATGTTACCAAATACTTAGTAAAATTTTTAATGATCTTTTCAAAATTCATAGCATGTATATTTTTACTATGTAATATATCTAGAGGCTATCTACATTACAAAGGCATTTCAATAAAGCTACATACATAGACAAAACATAGTTCAGATGAGCAATGTACAGATACAAGTATATGTTGGTTGAGGGAGTGAAAGTGAATAACTACATCAAAGTGTATTAATTGTTTGTGGGTTTGGTTTTCTATGCAAGGTCTTTACATTCAAATATTTCTACTTTACTATTAAGTTTATATGTTCAAAATTTTAACCTATAGCTCTTTGAAGGAAGTTGATTCATTCATCATTAAGTCAAAATTCGCATAAGCTGATTGGTAACCAAAATTATGGTATAATTTAAGTAAAGATTATGTTCAAACAAGGATGATATCTTGAATTGATGAATTATCTAAGTTAGGTAAGTTTAACCTCAAATTAGTATAAAAGTTCATGTTGAGACAAAACATAGTTCATATGAACAATGTAGATGTATAAGTATATGTTGGTTGAGGAAGTGTAAGTGAATAATTTCCATCAAAGTGTATTAATTGTTTTTACATTTGGTTTTCTATGTAATGTCTTTACATTCAAATATTTCCACTTTACTCTCAAGTTTATATGTTCAAAATCTTGACATATAGCTCTTTGAAGAAAGCTAATTCATTCATCATCAAGTCAAAATTAGCATAAGTTGATTAGTAACCAAAATTATGTTATAATTTAAGTAAAGATTATTCTCAAATAAGCATGATATCTTTAATTGATGAATTATCTAAGTTAGCTAAGTTTAACCTAAAATAAGTACAAAAGTTCATGTTAGGATAAAAGTTCTCAACTTTTATCTAGATACTTAATGTTAGTACCTATAAAGTCTAAAATGATATATAATGAGTATCTAAGTTCATTGTAAAAGCTAAACTAGAGAAATAGTAGTTTAACTATATATATTTATAATATATATCTATAATTTGGTCAAGAGAATCTTTTCCCTTTGTCAAAAATTGAATGGATTAATTTAGAGTTATCAAATTAAAATTGAAATTGAACTTTTACTCAACAATCCCTATTGGAATCAAACCTATAACCTAGTTTATTGACAAAATATAATTTAGTACTATGAAATCAAGTCATGTATGATTAGTTCATAATTCATTGTTTTCTTATAATTTACTCTCTCCCACTTTGTTGATCATACGTGATGAACCATTTTTCCTTTAGGCCTCGATATTGGATCACATGCTACATTATTGGATATCCAATATCATCGAATGTGTGCCTGCCTATAAATATAGCACTTGGGCCCATGATTCATTAGTCTTTTTATTAGTTGTAGCAAAGCTCTTGAATTTTTTCCCCAAAAGTTAGAATATTTTCTGAGTGCTCACAATAGGAGTCAAAGAAGTGGATAGATCTTTATTCGAGCACTGATGTACGTAGGTACCTCAGTGTGAACGACAATAAAGATGACCTTTTCTAATCAAACCTAGTAGCACTTGGAATAAATTAATGTTTCCTTATGCATTTAATATTCATGCACCTTATTCTCATGAATTTTAATCAAGTAATTAATATCGATTAAATTGCACACATAAGCACGAGCACTTCGAGCATACATTTAATGCTTGGTAATCCTAGTAGTGCTTAATGCTTGGTAACCTAATGGTGCTACAACATATTCAGGATGTGTATGGAAAGTGGGAATGAATGCCTATGTTAGGATTAGTTAGGTGATAATTAGTTACTAGATTAATTAGATTAATTATGTTTTAAATTTACTTTCTTTCCAACACTTAGTCAATTAAACCATAAAAGAAAAAATGATAAAAATCAAATGCCTCAATTACACTTAACCATATGCATGCACTTCATGAGTGGAACTAAGAAGACAACGATTACAATAGTTAGATTCACTTCTTAGAACTTAGTGTACTTAGAGAGCTAAAGTCTACAGAATTCGATTAGATTGCTTAGTTAATGCTAATGATTCATATGGATGAGTGTAGGGTATACTCGCTGCTCATCATTGGCACCATCACTAGGGACTTAAGTTAGTTACGTGTGCTATCTAGGACTTAGTGAAATTATTTAAAATTGTTGTAACAAACCCATCAAAGCTAAATCATTCAACTAACAAAGTATATTACAAGCACACTATTTTTCTTGGATAACTAAAATGACTTCTTCTCATAGGGATGATTCACTATCAAGGTTCAAGCATACAACCAATCAACAAAGGAATGAATGGTTAATTTTTCCAGTCCCCCAACAACATAAAGTGATATATACTCATCTTGATGAGTATGTGCCAGACTTCACCTTCATCCTACATTAGGATGAACAATGGCAGTGGAGGGACATGAAGGGCAACATTGTGTTGCCACTCAATCAATCCATTCCTATGATGCTGCACCAAACTCTTATGAGGTTACACATCTAAGGGCTCAATGCTGAATACATTGTGTAGGACCATGACTACTGAGATTACCATCCTACTAAGGACCAATGAAAAAGAGATTAGCAACAAGAGAGGTGCTATGAAACTTTGAATAAAAAATGGTTCAATAACCTGTTATTCCTTCTAGGTCAAAAAGATAGTAAGGATACTTTCTCTAGGGGTTCTAAATTCACTAACTCTCATTCCCTTAGTTTTGATAAAGGGGGCTTGAACTAGAATTTATAGTCTACTATAAACAATCCTAATTCAGGAAAGAATGGGTCCCATGATCATGGAGGATCCAAAGGTGGGAGTCATGGTAGGAATGGGGACAAGCATCGTAATGATGACAGATATGATGATCATGGTTGTGAGCAAATAAGAGTGGGTAGTAGGCACCGTGCTGGTGTTGGCTCTCCTTTCTCTTCTTCACCTTCAACATCCTCTCATTCGTCCTCTAACTTCAACCGAAGGAGGTGACCATGAGGGAGGTGATCAGTGGAATAAAGATGATCGTAGGGCCCACCGAACTAGTCGAGACCAAGGGCATGGGCAATCAAGGGAGGCCTACCATCATGAAAGAATGAAAATAGAGGACATCATGGGCATCATGGAAATCATAGGGGCTATGACCATGATGAGACTTTGCTTACAACAAGAAACATGCTAAACATTTCAGAGGTAATAAGAATTCCAACAAGGCATGTGAAAGATAGCAAAATCAAACAGTTGGATATGAATGATATTCCCAAGTTCGAAGGGGGATACAACTTAGATTCACAGAACCATCTTCAAGCCTTTCATGATGCATGTGCCTTACAGAACATCAAAATTAAATGAAAAAAGGTAAATTTATTCCTAAGGATTCTAATTAAAGAAGTTAAAAGTTGGTACCAATCATTGGAGCTGAAATCAATCTGTCGATGAAGTATAATGCTTGAGCTCCTCAATGAAAAATATCAAACGTACTCCTGAGTATCCAATCTGATAAAGCAGATCCAAGGTTGGAAACAAGGAACACCTAGAACCTTCAATGCAACAATGGGCAAGTACTATTATCTTTTGCACTTAGTGTCCTAGCCATGATTATTCTCAAAGAGAGCAGCTTTGCCATATCATAGATGGACTCTGAACAAAAATGAGGAGAAGTCTTGGGGTCTATGCCTAGAAGATACTTTCAAAACTTAGAGGCCATTAGATCCAAAGGCTTATTGAGCATGTTGCTAAAGAAGAAGGATAGTTGAGAAAAAGGGAAAATGTGGAAGAGTACAATTGGGACCCTTCCATTAGAAAAAGGGAGGTCCAATTCTATGACAATGAGGAGGAGGCATCACTTGATGATGTGGTGCAATGAAAGACCTTATCAATTCAAAAATATGTTTCTAAAATTTTGACCAAGATAGATAAAATGTCGGACTCTTTGAATGAAAAGTTCCAAAACACTCTAAGAATAGTAGAGGAATCCAAAGACCAAAGTAGTGATCATGATCATAGGTGAAGGAAGGAAGATGAATGTGCCCATCAAAGGGGTAAGACCATGGTTGCTACAGTAGAGGAGGTTGTGGACTCTAAATTAGATGATGATGGTGGGTGTGACATATGCCACTATGAACATGCTAAGGGATGTTTTCCTATTGTGTCACGCTTGAGGGAGTTTGGAAGGTCTATAATGACTTTGGAATGTTGAACATGGTGACTTATAAAGATCATTTCTCATTGCCATTTTTGGGCTAGGTTTTGGACACCATTTCTAGGTAATAATTTTATAGCTTTCTAAATGGTTATAATGGCTATAACCAAATCTATATTGCACCAGAGGATTAAGCAAAAACAACATTCACAAGTCCCTGGGGACTTTTGCATATAAAAGGATGTCATTTGGTTCATGTGATGCTCCTACAACCTTCCAATGCCTTGTCCTAAGCCTCTTTCAATAGCAAATTGTTAGCAGTGTGGAAGTCTTCATTGATGACCTCTCCACCTAGGGGCCTACATTTGAGCAATCCCTAGACCATCTTGAGCAAGTGCTAAAAAGGTGTGTGGAGACAAACCTTTAGCTCAATTGGCAGAAAAGTCGTTTGATGGTCCAGGGAGACATTGCTTTAGGGCATAGAATATCTGAAAAAGGGATCAAGATGGATCCTAAAAAAAATAAGGATCATCCAAGGAAATACAAAACAACCAGAAATTGTCAAAGATGTGAGGTCATTCCTTGGACACACTAGCTACTACCAGCAATTCATAGAAAATTTCTCTAAGATTGCTAAATTGTTGGTGAAGCTAACAAAGAAGGATGCTCCATTTTTTTGGATTGAGGAGTGTGAGAATGCATTATAGCACCTCACACAGAAGCTCATGAAAACTTCAATTCTACAAGCACTTGATTAGTTTAAACCATTCCACATCATGACAAATGCATTAAATTATGCCTTGGGAGTCATGCTCATGCAACTGGATGATCATAAATGTCCTTACTACATTTATTACATGAGCCAAAGCATTGTGGGTGCATAGCTGAATTAAATTACAATAGAGAAGGAATTGATGATGTTGTTGTATGCCTTGGAAAAATTTATGTACTATGTGCTTGGGTACAAGGTATTCATGCACACAAACTAGAGTGTAATTTGATTCATAATGAACAAACCAATGGTGAGCCCTTGTATCATACAATGCCTTGTGATCTTACAAGAATTTGATCTTATGATGGTAGATCAAAATGGAATCAAGAATGTGGTTGCTAATCACTTATCTTGGTTGAGATGGAACAACAAAGAGAAGGAGAGACCACTTTCTGATCAATTTCTTGATGAACTTCTCTTTGCTGGTGCTATAAATGAACAAGTGCCCAATGAGCCTCATTGGTACGATGATATTTTCACTTATCTTCTTACTCAGGAGATGCCATAAAGGTTGGATCATAGGAAGAAACAATAGTTTCTTCATTGGGTGAAATACTTCATGAAGATCAACAAACACCTCTGCAATATGTACATCAATGGCCTAGTTCATTGGTGTGTCCCTAATGTTGATTAACTATGCATTCTCTAAGATGCTCTCAAGGGTCCTTATGGGAACCACTATGTTTGAAGATGCACAACCATTAAGATCCTCATGGCAAGGTATTATTGGCCAACACTCTTTAGGGGCACCCACCAATTCATCCACTCTTGTGAACATTGTCAATGTGATGGTGGGATGATTGCTCGAATGGAGGAACCTCAGTAGTGGATCCAACCATAGGAACCCTTTGACATCTAGGGCATTGAATTCATGAATCCCATCACATCCATGTAAAATGAAAAGTCATACATGATAGTCATTGTTGACTATTGTACAAAATGGGCAGAAGTAGCAGCTGTCACTGACTGTATGTCTTCTACAGCTACTCAATTTGTATAAAAAATGTTGTAAACAAGTTTGGTGTGGCACATGCACTTATTTCTAACAATGGTAATTACTTTACAAGCACTACATTTATGAAGCTCATGCAACACTTGGGGGTTAAACATAAATTAACAACACCTTACCACCCCCAAGCCAATAATCAAGTAGAGGTAACAAATAGGAAAATCACTAAGATCTTAGCAAGAACAGTTACTAAAGATATATGAGAGACTGGAGGAAAAAACTCAATGATGCCCTTTGGACCTATCACTCAACCTAGAAAATTACCAACTTTTTCTATTCAATCCAAGCTTTGTCCCCTTTCAACAGCTTGTGACCTTAACCTTGACATAAGTCTAGTACAAAAAGAAAGACTAATAAACCTCAACCTGCTAGATGAGAATCAATTGGTATCCCTATCATCTAACGAGTTGCACAAGGCATTCAACAAGCAATGTCATGATCTCAAAATAAGAAAAGTAAAATTTCAACCAAGAGATAAGGTCCTTTACTAGAACCCCACACATGTGTCACAAAGAACTAAATTTCAAACATTGTGGTAAGGGCCTTGCATCATCTATGAAACCTTTTCTTATGGGGCTATGTTGATATACAAACCTGAAAGCTCAAATAAGAAATTGCTGGTCAACATACAACAAATCAAACCTTTCCATGAGCATAAGAGAGCCAGTGACCACAACTCCTCCTTAGATGGACAAGCATGCTTAGTGTTTTAGATCTCTTCCATTCTAATCATACAAAGTGGCTCCTTAGTTTTTACACTTTTTTACTTTACACCATTTTTTATTTTACAACATTGTTAGTACATTTTTCTCTTTCTTACATATTTTACAATTTATTTTATATTTTACTTTATTTGGTTTGAATTTCTCTTATGTTTATTTTGTCTTGTTTTTCCTTTCTTGCTAATAGGACACAGTGCAGTTATAACTTCTTGATGGTGGCTTGTACTATAATGTTATTTGATTGCTAATGTCTAGATTCTATCTTTGCATTATGGAATTGATAACTAAGAAATTTTTTATTTTTTAGGAAATAGGTAGTGAGTCCACATCATCCACCCATCCACAAACTCTAGGGTATTCCTTGTTTTGAAAGTATGAGGTTCCTTCCTTAATAAAACTTTTAATAAACTTATGACCTTGATAATTTCTAAACTTGTGAAGTATTAAATGGATTGATAAGGGTGTGAATTCAAGGGGATTTGATGCTCTCTATACTTTCTTGTCCTCTTAAGTACCTAAGTGTTTTCATGAATTTCTTATCATTCCATTGCTGATCATTAACAAGAAGCTAAAGTCTTTGCATGGTGTGGTTCCCATCCAAAAATCCATAAAAACATAAGAGCAAAAAAATGATGAGAATTCAATGCACATCCCCTAGACTCAATAACGAGCTATAAGAATTAGTTATGACACTAGAAAGAAATGTTACCCATGACTAAGGATTCCCTCTAACAAAGGCCCTTTCTCACTTCTTACTTCTCTTTTCTTCTCTTTAAGGAATGATGATTGATTTGTGAGAGCATTATTGCATCTCAAGGGGATGGACTAATCTAAGAGTATCAATGTGAAGTCACTAGAAGTGGTTCATTTTGATATAGACTAAGGATGGACTTTATCAAGTCATCTTAAACATAAGCTCCACAAGGGACTTCGTGTGACCACAATTTGAAACTCCATTTCACCTTCTCTTTCATTCACTACTACTTTCCATAACTTACCTCATTACTGATTTTTCATGATTTTTTTCAATGTTGATGAATCATGTTTTTCATATGCTCCAATATCAGGGTGGTTGTGATATCAGGTACACGATAGCGAGTACGCGATATCAAGGTCCAAGAAGCGATATTGTACATTTGATATCACAGGGTTACTCCCCGATCTATAAATACAACCCTTGGGCACACAATTGGAAGTAGTTTGGAGGTCAAGTAGCAAAATTCTTGCAATTTGTTCATTTGAGAGTTAGATTATTTTCCAAGTGCTTGTAGCAGGAGGTCTAAGTGTGATCGGATCTTTATTCAAGCATTGATGTACCTGAACATACCATTGTATTGGCTATAAAGACGAGCTCTTTGATTCATCCTTGCAACACTTGATACTTTCTTTCTTTATGCATTTATATATTAATTTTTCATGTAGTTCACATTTAATGTTATTCATTCAGTAATTAGTTTTGATTAATAAAGTAATTAATTAAAATACACAAGCACGACCCCTTTGAACATACGTGTGACACTTGGTAGCACAGAAACAATTAGCATTTGACAACCCAACAGTGTTACTCGAAGTTCAAGATGTGTCCGAAAAGTGGGGATGGTTACTTGTGTTAGGCTAGATTAGGCAGTAGTTTACTTAGCACTTAATTACTCTCACTTTTGTTCTTGTTTTAGTTGATCAAATTAATAAAACTAAAAATAATAAAAATCTTATGCCTCACTTTGGACTAAACCATACATGACAAAGCTACTACTAGTCCAAGTGGGAAGACAATGAACTGCAATCAATGTGTAACTATCTAGGTGCCACAACTAGTCCATCTACAGAGTTCGACCAGATCATGCATACATGCTCATATTCGTATGGTTGAGTGTAGAGGTACATCACCACTCATCAAATGTCTTAGTCTAATGTGTCAAAATTCTTAGGTAGGTTCTTACGAGATTTAGTCCTTAACTTTCCACAACCATTAATCAACCATGGGACCTAGAGACTCCTTAGTTTAAAGGCATGTAAGGGAATTATGGTAATAAGCCTACTTTAGGGAGGATCCACTTTCATACTTCTTGGTTGGGTTGGTTATTTTTTTATCCTTAGGCATTTTCACGATCTAATTCTTTGTGTGCTTCATCAATGACATCCAATTATGTACTACTTCACAATGTTCTCCAATGAAACATTCTTTTTGTTGACTATTATATAACCCTCTTAAATAATTTCATCATGTTCATGGATTTAAAACTCTTTGTATTTCCCTTACCTTTAATGTTGATAATTTTCAGAGCCCAAAAATTTGCAGAGCCATAACTTTCCAATCACTTATCCAATTTACCTAGTTTGTCAATCCTACCACTACCAAAGGTAAGCTCTACAATATGGGGGCCACACAGGATTTTGACAAAAAAATTTCAAAATTTTTCTAACTCCCACAAAGGTTTAACTAATGAAATGACATTAAAATCATCAATTTATGAGGTTAAACCCTTCCAATGAACTCTAGTCGTCATAGAAATCAAATAATATTAAAATAATCAATCTGCCATAATCACAACTTAGCCAATTCTAACTACCCAAAAGAGAAAGGGTACCTATATTGCTATATCTCTTTTAAATTTGTTTCTAGATATTAACCATTGCAAATTATTGAAAGGATTTGAATTTTAATTGATTATGAGTCTTTGGATAGTTGGGGCATGTATTTTATTGATCTTGGCTTGTGATTGGATGTTGAAATTTTTGAGTATTTAGACCCCTTGAATATGTCTTAGAACCTTTGTTGAATTAGATCTTATTTTATTCTTTGACCATTAGATTTTTTGAGACATGATAGACTATTGAGTTGTTGCAAAACATGTTAAATTGTTGAAATTTAGGTTTAGCTATGACATGTTAGATTAATGGTTTTTTATTGCTCATTTAAAAGTGATGTTTGAGTCCCTTTACCATCAATGTTGGTTTGCCATATTTGATGATTGTGGGATGGCTAAGTGATGTCATTGTTTGATTGTTTGCTATGTATTGGATGATGAAGCTACCATTGAGTTTGTGGGTAGTTGGAGATGGGCTTCATGGAGTTGATTTTTATGATTGTCCCCCACTATCAGTGCACTAGTATGGTTCTTGATCCTAGACACATTCGATAGGAGAGGATTTTCCATGGCTTATTGGTGTTTTTTGGTTGGTTCCTCTAGAACGTTAGAGATGGGTATCCACTAGGACACCTCTAACATTGACATGTGTGAGAACCTTGGTGGGATATATTGGGACATCTTGGTTTATTAAGACTAATAATAAATCTATGTGCATGGTAATTAAATATTTCTTGGAAACATTTGATTGAAAAACTTGAAATTATTCATGATAATTTGATACACATTAACACTAGGTGTAGTGTGTTCTAGCCTCCTTG
This sequence comes from Gnetum montanum, assembly GCA_015680685.1. Taxonomy (NCBI): domain Eukaryota; kingdom Viridiplantae; phylum Streptophyta; class Gnetopsida; order Gnetales; family Gnetaceae; genus Gnetum; species Gnetum montanum. The sequence continues at coordinate 39,409 of MNCI01007823.1, forward strand.
TTTTTTTTTATTGATGGATGAAGTGGATAGATGTTGGTCTTTGATCATTGTGATGGTCAAATAAATTGGAATTCATGTTTCTTGGATAGATGCTTGCAACTATATGTTGGCATGTTTGTGGATTCCTATTTCCTTAATAGATAGATGATCTTGGATATTATAGTGTTTGGATGATTGGATATGTTTTTCACTAATTGTATTTGTAGGTACCAAGCCTCAATTACAAGAGGATGCCAAGGTTACTTAGTAGTAGGTAATATTTTTGTTTTATGTACAGGTATTTTAGGCTAGGAAGAGCATGGAGTGCTTGTACTTTGAAGATGTTTATAACATAGGTTGGAATTATATGTTATTTGGAATTATAATTGCTATTTCATAGGTAGATGTATATAAATATGATTCATGTACTTAGTCTTTTATAGTAGACTTTGTATATATTATGAATTATGATGTGATAATGAAAACTTATCATATATCTTTATGTAAGATGTGTTTTGATGGAATGATTATGGAATTTATAATGTTATTGAATTTGAGATTTCTTTTTGTGGTTGCTTATAATTTAAATATTTATTACTTTCATATATATTCATGTTAATATTAAAAGATATAACTTATTCATGTTGTCTTGTCATCATTTAATCTCTTCTTCATCCTTTTGGTCATGGCTTCATATAATTCTTTTTTCCTTTTGTTGTGTTAAAATGATTTAATTTCATTACCCTACCATGACCACTCTTTGTTACTTATTATTACCCCATGTAAGGATCTTCATTCTAAGGCTAGGAAGGACGGTGTTACAAGTTGATATGAGGGCATAGGTTTGACAATTTTCTCATTTTCCATAGTTTGTTCAATTATGGTAGGAGCTAGGCAAGGTCATTGTTGAGGTAGAAGGATGGATATTAGACCTAGTCAACCAAGTCTAATGCTTAAACCTATTGCTAATCAAGTGGAGTAGCCTTCAATAGAAATTTTTGTAGAGAATGTGATCCCAACACTAATATCAAATGAGGGGATAAGCCAAGATAATTTCAATCACTATATAGAGCAATTCCTCCATCAACACATGGAGGGAAACATATTACAACCATGATCTATGATGGTTTCAGGGGGAAGTTATAGCAGGGTATCCATGGAGCTAGAGCTTATGGAATAGTTCTATAAGCTTGCACCACCAACATTTAAAGGGGAGAAGGACCCTACTACAAATATGGAAAGGCTTGAGAAGATCATCAAAATCTTCAAGCTATTAGGATGCACTCCAAAGTAGCAAACATGTTTGGCCATCTTTCAATTCAAAGGTGCTTCCAAGTGATGGTGGGATGTGGAGAAGGTTGCACATCATTGTGAGGATCAAGATAATTATTGGACTAACTTTGTCTCAGTGTTCAGCCAACACTATGTACTTTCATATTTTTTGAAGACTAAAGAAGATGAATTTCATAGCCTCTACCAAGGTGGCAAGTTAGTAAGTAAGTATGAGTGCAATTTTTCAAAGCTAATCATGTATGTTCCTCACATACATGTGAATGACATGGCAAGGGCTATATGATTCATCCAAGGCCTTTGATTAAGGATCATATCCTCCCTCAAGTTCATCTGACATATGAGGAAGCTTGAGTTATTGTGTTGGAGCTAGAATGTAGTTAGGGGATGGAAGCAGCATGTCGTGATTATTCTCATAAGAGGGTTCAATCCTCTTCTCAAAAATTTCATGAACTAAAATGTGCCTATAGTATTGATCCTAGAAGGACTTAATCTCAATAGTAGTGTATGAGATGTGGAAACTTTCAGGGGTAGATCACTTGTTACAGTTGTGCTAAAGCTGGGCATACTAGGTGGGAATGCCTCAACTATCATAAATATTACTAGCCTAGCCCTAAGAGCTTTAATTGCTCAAATATTTCAAGAAATGGTGGTTCTTAATAGGGAGGAAAACCTCCAAGGGACCATGGTGGTACTAGAACGTAGGCTCATATTTATGGTTTGATAGATCAACTGATGGAGAGATAATCCAACACAATTATGGAGATAGGAGGTATGATCTTAGATCTTGATGTTTTGATTATCTTTGATCCTAGTGTTAGTCATTCTTTTATTGATCCTTAAGTAGTTAAAAGGATGCACTTGATATGTAAACCCCTAGCCAAAGGGTTTGCTATTAGTATTATGGCTGATAGTATGCTTGCTATGCACCAAGTCTATAGATCTATTTTCTTAATAATCTAGGATGTTCCTTGGCCTTATGAACTTCATGTCATGAGCCTAGGGAATTACAATATTATTCTTGGGATGGATATGTTGGCACATTTCCAGGGTATCTTGGATTATTATCATAAGATGTCATCCTTAGTAGTAGACAAGGGTGTACAAGTGATTGTGCACATGAAGCCCTATAGGATTAAGATAGACTTGTCTTCATCAAGATATTTTTTCCCTTTATTGTAGAAAGGTCAGTATTACTTTTTCATCTCTATTAATGATATTTCTTCACCATTGGTAATTGATAAAATCCCTATGACCTATGAATTTTCTAACATCTTCAGGTCAAAGTTTTTAGAGTTACCTCCTAGACAAGAGGTAGAGTTTGAGATTGATCTTAAACATGGTACCAAACCTATCTCCAAAGCACTAGATACGATGTCACCTATTGAATTGGTGGAACTAAAACTCAACTTTAGGAGTTTCTAGATAAGGCTTGATTCATCCAAGTGTGTATCCTTGAGGAGCTCTATTCTCTTTATAAAAATGGATTAATTACCATCAACTAAATCAAGTGATAGTAAAGAACAAGTATTCCTTACCTTTCATAGATGATTTGTTTGACAAATTGAGGGAAGATCAAGTGTTCTTCAAGATAGATTTGAAGTTAGGATACCATGAGGTTTACATTAGAGAAGGAAATATTTCTAAGATAGCCTTTAGGACTTGTTATGGATATTATGATATCTTGGTTCTACCATTTGTACTCACTAAGGCTTCAGTAGTGTTTATACATCACATGAATAGTTTCATGAGGTCATATCTAGACCATTTTGTCATTATTTTCATTGATGATATATTGGTATATTCAACATTAGATGACCTACATCAGCATCATTTGAGCACCATCTTGCAAATACTTAGAGAGCATCGACTCTATGCTCAACCTTCAAGGTGTTCATTTTGGCATCATAAGATTCAATTCTTAGGTTATGTTATCTCAAAGGCTAGAATAGTAGTGGATCCTACTAAAATATCAATCATTAGGGATTGGAATATTCTTAAGGATATTGTAGAGGTTCATAGCTTTCTTGGTTTGGTAGGTTATTATTGAAGGTTAATTGAGAACTTATCTTACATTGCTTCACCTCTCATGAAGCTATTGAGAATGGACATTGCGTTTCTTTGGAATCCTCATTGTTAGACTACTTTTGATAAGCTCAAGAGTATATTGACATCAACTCCAATGTTGGCTATGCCTACCCTAGGTGAACCCTTCGATGTATGTACAGATGCATTAGAAGAAGGGTATGGATGTATCCTTATGCAAAAGGACAAGGTGATAGCATATGTCTCAAGACAATTGAAGCCTCATGAGAGATGCTATCCCACCCATGATCTAGATTTTGGAGCAGTGGTATTTACCTTGAAGGTTTGACATCACTATCTCTTTGGAGAAAAATTGATAATTTGGACTAATCATAAAGGGCTCCAATATCTAATGAATAAATCATAGTTGAACCTATAGTAGCAAAGATGGATAGAGTTATTGGCTTACTTTAACTTTACCATCTAGTATTGGCCAAGAAAAAGCAATGTGGTTGTAGATGCTTTGAGTCAGATTATTGGTAAACTATATAGCCTTATGATATAGTCTAATGTACTAGACAATATCCAAGTAGAGTAGGGATGTGATCCCTGGTGTATGCAACTTAGAGGATCTAGTGATTCATTAGTCTTGGTAGATGCATTGGGACTACTTCATTATAAGGATTTGGTATGTGTACTCATTACCTTGTGGTAGTGTTTGATAGAGGTGGCTCATCTCAATCAACCTCAAATGCATTGTGGTAGTAATAAAATGTACCAAATGCTAAAGAAGTTATATTGTTGATCAGGAATAAAGAAGTGGGTTAGAGAATTTGTAGCAAAGTGCTTAATTTGTTAATAGGTTAAGTTAAAACATCAATGACTAAGTGGATACCTATACGCTCATACAATTCTAGAGTGAAAGTGGGAGGTAATTAATATGAACTTCATTACTAGATTTCCTCACACTAAGATTGGTAAGGATGCTATCCTTGTGGTTTTCAACTTGTTAACAAAGTTTGATCACTTTCTTGCTACAAGGACATTAGCTAGTGCTAAGGATGTAGCACTATTATTTATCATTAAGATTATTCGACCACATGGCATTCCTACCAAGACTGTATCAGATCACGATGCGAAAGTCACCTCTTGATTTTGGCAAGCTTTTATGACAAGCCTAGGTAGTGGGTTGAACTTGAGTTTCATGTATCATACTCAAACAAATGGATAGGTTGAATGAGTTAATCAACTAATAGAAGACATGCTTTGAGCACGTACTTTACAGTTTCTAGAATCTTGGTATTGTCTACTACTACTGGTAGAGCTTGCCTTCAATAATAACTATTAGAAAAGTTTGAAGGTGGTACTCTATGAGGTCTTGTATCTTAGACCTTGTAGAACATTATTATGTTGGGATGCAGTTGAGGATAGACAACAAATTAGCTCCAACATTATCCTTCACACCATGAAGCAAATAAAGGTAATTTAAGAGTGGCTCAAGGATGCTCAAGATCATCAAGTAAGCTACACAAATCATAGAAATAGGCATCTTGAGTTTGTAGTAGGGGACAAGATGTTCATTTGAATCTGTTCATTAAAGTACTTGATGTTCTTTGGATGAAGAGATAAACTAGAATCTCATTACATTGGCTTCTTTGATGTTTTGCAGTGTATTGGAGGGGTTGCATATTGAGTGACTCTACCACCACAACTCTCTAGCATGCATGATGTATTTCATGTGTCCATGTTGTGAGTTATATTTTTGATGAAAGCCAGGTAGTAGATTGGTTTAAAGTGCAACTTCAGACTAATTCTTCCTATGTTTAATGTCCAATCAATATTATAGATTGCATGGTATGTCAACTATGCAACAAATTAGTTTTGATGGTGAAGGTCTTGTAGAATCATCATGGTTCTCAAGAATCAACTTGGGAACTTGATTTTAATATGTATGTAGCACATCTTGAGATCTTCTAGGAGGAAAATCCTTAATTAAGGAAGAACATAACAACTCATATTTTAGCAAAGGCTAATAACCTTTTAACTTATATGCCTAGTGAAGGTAGAATGGTTGAAGATGGTTAATAGTATTAATATTAATTTTTATATGAATATGTAATTTTTCTTACCATATGATAAATTTTTATTGCTCATGTTTACTTATTTTTATCATTATGCATGTTTATTACTTTTACCTATTACTGGTGTCTACTAACTAGACGAATGATTTGTGGTAGGTTCTCATGAAGGCAATGGCATCGACATGGTATGAATATGATGGCATGACATGTGATTTATCTATGTAACTTTAATTTTAACTATGTTAGGAATTATATTAATGGGAAGGGAGCTAGATGAGTCACAGGGGTCTTGGGAGTAGGGAGAGAGGATAGCTAGATCACCTAGGTTGGGGGTAGATGGATTAAGGAAGAAGCCTTTAAAAACCACACACACTCCCTTAACCCAAGAATTCATGGCCTCTTAACTCTTGGGTTGGAGAGATGATGGGTTGAAGGAGTGTTAGGAGCTTACTACTCTATGGAGAAAAATTCAAGCTTATTTAATAGAATCTAGAAATATTTTTGATGAATAATCTTTGCCCAATTTTCTTGGTTGTTTCAATTCTCCATGTTATGCATATATTAGAGTTGGGTTTTGTTTTAATTGATAAAAAATCTCATAGATATATCATATATGTGACAGTTATTTCTACAACATTCTAGATCTATAATTTCAATGCTTGATTTGTAATTTTTCTTGATTTAATGTACTTTCTATGAACTTTGCATTTTGAGGGTTTAGGATGACTTGTATAATGCTCAATAGAATGCTCGTATCTCTCTTAGTAATTAGACTCTAGTTGAGATCTATCTATTGTTTCATTCCTCAAGAAAATATCTAAAACTTTGATTAGGAAATAAAATATTACTTTATTATATATAAGGAAGTATAGGTGATTCTTTCAACAATGTCCAAAATCATAACAATTTTAGTAGGGTATAGAGTTAAGGGTATATCTCTGTGTTGATTATGTCTTTGGTTCTAAAATTTTTATATGATGTTTAAAACATAAATGCCATCTAGATTCAAGTGGAAGCACTAGAAATTAGATTTTGTAGTAACAGTTATGATTCCATCATTGGGGATTTTCTAAATTTACATAGAACTTTTATGCAAGGATTCATCTATTAATAGTTCCTTATCTATAGTTCAATTTCTTTTGAAATTTTTATGACCAAGATGGAAGGATTTAAAATGATAATATTTTATTAGAGTTATAAGATATTTACTATTAGTCATTCATTCTATCTCTTTTTCTGATTACCTATAATCTTGGACTAATATCTATTGCTATCAAACTATAATTATTCAAATATTTTTATAGTCACTAGGCATGGATATTATCTTTCAAATGAATCATTAATTATGAGGAAATGTTTAGGGATGTGTGAGTTATGAGAGTTTCATTTATTATTCTTCAGTTTGTCTAATATCTAGTAAATCATAGTTTGAGAATTTGAATTCTAACGAAGTTGTTAGCAGATGTGAATCATTTTTTAATTTTCATCCTTGGAATTTCTATATCTCTTTTGTGGTTTTTTTTGGATATTACCCATTGAAAATTTTTGAAAGGATTTGACTTTTAATTGATTGTGAATCTTTGGACATTTGGAGCATGTATTTTGTTGACCTTTGTCTTGTGATTGGATGTTGAGATTTTGGAGCATTTGGATCCCTTGAATATTTCATAGAACCTTTGTTGAATTAGATCTTGTTGTATTCTTTAACCATTGGATTTGTTGAGAAATGCCAAATTATTGAGTTTTTGCAAGACATGTCAGACTATTGAGATCTAGGTTGAGCTATGACATGTTAGATTGATGGTCCTTTCATTATTCATGTAAAAGTGATGTTTGAGTTCATCCATCATAAATTTTAGTTTGTCATCTTTGATGATTGTGGGATGGCTAGGTGATGCCATGGTTTGATTTTTTTATATGTATTGGATGATGGAGCTAGCACCGAGTTTGTGGCTAGTTGGAGGTGGGCTTCTTAGAGTTGATTTTTGTGATTAACCTTCACTATCAGTGCACCAGTGTAGCTCTTACTATATGTCCCATTAAACAAGAGAGGTATATCATGGCTTAGTGGTAATTTCTAATTAGTTCCTCTAGAACTTTATAGGTGGTTAGTCACAAGGACACGTTTAGAACCAAAATGTATGAGAACCTTGGTGGCATCCAATAGGAAACCTTGGTTCATTGAGACTAATAATAAATCCATGCACATGATAATTTGATATTGTTTTAAAAAAATTGATTAAAAAACTTGAAAGTATTCATGAAAAATTGATACACATTAACACTAAGTGTAGTGTGTGCTAGCCTCCTTGTTTATTTAATTCATGGGTGAAGTGGACAAACGTTAGTATTGGACCATTACAAGGGTTAAATGGATTGGAATTCATGTTTGTTGGATAGATGCTTGGAACTATATATTGGCATGTTTGGGGATTTTTCTTTTCTTGATAGATAGATGATCTTGGATGTTATATTGTTTGGATGCATAGATATGTTTTTCACTAATTGTATTTGTAGGTACCATGTCCTACCTAGCCTTATGAGACCTATCCTTGATTTAGTTGGAAGAGGGTGCCAAGGTTACTCACTCAGCAGTAGTTGATATTTTTGTTTTATTGGGCTAGGAAGGGCATGGAGTACTTGTGGTACTTTGGATAGGTTCATAATATGTGATGGAATTATAATTTCTATTTCATAACTAGATGTATATAAATATGATTCATGTGCTTAGTACTTTATAGTAGAGTTTGTATAGATTATGAACTATGTAGTGATAATGAGAACTTATCATATATCTTTATGTAAGATGTGTTTTGATGGAACGATTATGGAATTTATAATGTTATTGAATTTTAGATTTCTTTTTGTGGTTTCTTATAATTTAAATCTTTATTACTTTCATATATATTCATGTTAATATTAAAAGATATAACTTATTCACATTATCTTTTCATCATTTAATCTCTTCTTCATCCTTTTGTTCATGGCTTCATCATAATTCTCTTCTTCTTTTGTTGTGTTAAAATGATTTAATTTCACTACCTTGCCATGGACACTCTTTATTACTTGCTCTTATCTATGTAATGATCTTCATTCTAAGGGTAGGAAGGAGGGTGTTACAAGTTGATATGAGAGCATAGGCTTGGCAGTTTTCTCATTTTCCATAGTTTTTTCAATGATGGAAGGAGCTAGGAAAGGTTGTGACCGAGGTAGAAGGATGGATGTTAAACCTAGTCAATAGACTCCAACACTTAAACCTTTTGCTATTCAAGTGGAGGAGCCTTCAATAGAACCTCGTGCAAAAAATGTGATCCCAACACTAATATCAAATGAGGGGATAAGCCAAGATAATTCCAATCACTATATAGAGAAATTCCTCCATCAACCCATGGAGGGGAACATATTACAACCAAGATCTATGATGGTTTTAGGGGGAAGTAATAACTAGGAACCCATGAAGCTATAGCTTATGGAATAGTTCTGTAAGCTTGCAGCACCAACATTTAAAGGGGAGAAGGACCCTATTGCAACTATGGAATGGCTTGAGGAGATCATCAAGATCTTCAAGCTATTAGGATGCACTCCAAAGCATGAAACATGTTTGGCCATTTTTTAATTCAAAGGTGCTTCCAAGAAATGATGGGATGTGGAGAAGGTTGTACATCATTGTGAGGATTAAGATGTTTACTGGACTAACTTTGTGTTAGTGTTCAATCAATTGTATGCACTTGCATATTTTTTGAAGACTAAAGTAGATGAATTTCATAACCTCTATGAAGGTGCAAGTTAGTAAGTAAGTGTGAGTGTAAGTTTTCAAAGTTGATCATGTATGCTCCTCACATACATGTGGATGGCATGGCAAGGGCTAGATGATTCATCCAAGGCCTTTGATTTAGGAGCATATTCTCCCTCAACATCATCTGACATATGAGGAAGCTTGAGTTATTGCATTGGAGCTAGAATGTAGCTAGGGGATGGAAGTAGCATGTCATTATTATTCTTATAAGAGGGTTCATCCCTCTTATAAGAAATTTTATGAACTAAAATGTGCCTATAGTATTGGTCCTAGAAGGACTTAATCTCAATAGCAGTCTATGAGATGTGGGACCTTTCAGGGGTAGATCACTTGTTACAGGGCATACTAGGTGGGAATGCCCCAACTATGATAAGTATGATTAGCCTAGCCCTAAGAGCTTTAATTGCTCAAAGAGTTGAAGCAATGATGGTTCTTAGCAGGGAGGAAAATCTCTAAGGGACCATGATGGTACTAGAATGTAGGCTCATATTTATGGGTTGATAGATCAATCGATGGAGAAATAATCCAACATAATTATGGAGATAGGAGGTATGATCTTAGATCTTGATGTTTTGATTCTCTTCAATCCTAGTGTCAATTTTTAGTTTAATGACCCTTAAGTAGTTAAAAGGGTGCACTTGATCTGTAAGCCCCTAGTCAAAGGGATTGCTATTAGTATTGTGGGTCAGAGTATGCATGCTATGGACCAAGTCTATAGATCTATTCTCTTCATAATCTAGGATGTTCCTTGGCATTATGACCTTCATGTCATGAGTCTAGGGAATGACAATATTATTTCTCAGGATGGATATGTTGGCACATTTCTAGGGTAGCCTGGATTGTTATCATAAGATGTCATCTTTAGTAGCAGACAAGGGTGTACAAGTGATTGTGCACACAAAGCCCTATAGGATTAAGATAGACCTAGATTCATAAGATATTTTTGTCATTTATTGTAGAAAGGTAATTCTTGCTTTTTTGTCTCTATTAATTAGATTTCTTCATCATTGGAAATTGATAAAATCCCTATGGCTTGTAAATTTTCTAACATCTTCAGGTCAAAGTTTCCAAAGGTACCCCTTACGTGAGAGGTAGAGTTTGATATTGATGTCAAACATGGTACCAAACCTATCTCCAAAGCACCAAATAGGATGTCACCTATTCAATTGGTAGAACTAAAAGTTCAACTTTAGGAATGCCTAGATAAAGCTTGATTTGTCCAAGTGTGTCTCCTTGGGAAGCTTCTATCCTCTTTTTAAAATGCATTGATTACCTTCAACTAAATCAAGTGATAGTAAAGAATAGGGATTCCTTGCCTTTCATAGATGATTTGTTTGACCAATTGAGGGAAGCTCAAGTAATCTTCAAGATAGATTTGAAGTCAAGATACCACCAGGTTCATGTTAGAGAAGGAAATATTTCAAAGATAGCCTTTGGGACTTGTTGTGCTCATTATGATTTCTTGGTTCTACTATTTGAACTCACTAATGCTTCAACAATGTTTATACATCACATGAATAGTGTCATGAGGTCATACTTAGACAATTTTTTCATTATTTTTATTGATGATATATTGGTATATTCAGCATTAGATGACCTACATCAACATCATTTGAGCACCATATTGCAAATACTTAGAGAGAATCAACTCTATTCTCAACCTTCAAGGTGTTCATTTTGGCATTTTTAGATTCAATTATTAGGTAATGTTATCTCAAAGGCTGGAATAGTAGTGGATCATGCTAAAATATCAATCATTAGGGATTGGCCTATTCTTAAGGATGTTGCAAAGGTTCATAGCTTTCTTGGGTTGGTAGGTTATTATAGAAGGTTAGTTGAGAACTTCTCTTACATTGCTTCACCTCTCATGAAGCTATTAAGAATGGACATTGGATTTCTTTGGAATCCTCATTTTCAGGCTACTTTTGATGAGATCAAGAGTATATTGACATCAACTCCAATGTTGGTTATGCCTACCCTAGGTGAACCCTTTGATGTATGTACAAATGCATTAGAAGAAGGATATGGATGTATCCTTATGCAAAAGGACAAGGTGATAGCATATGTCTCAAGACAATTGAAGCCTCATGAGAGACGCTATCCCATCCATGATCTAGAGTTTGGAGCAATGGTATTTGCCTTGAAGTTTTGACATCACTAGCTCTTTGGAGAAAAATTGACAATTTGGACTGATCATAAAGGGCTCTAATATCTAATTAACCAGTCATAGTTGAACCTACACTAGTAAAGATGGATAGATTTATTAGCTTACTTTGACTTTACCATCTAGTATTGGCCAAGAAAAAGCAATGTGGTTGTAGATGCTTTGAGTTAGATGGTTGATAAACTGTATAGCCTTGTGATCCAGTCTGATGTGCCAGATGATATCCTGGTAGAGTAGGAATGTGATCCCTGGTGCATGTAACTTAAAGAATATTGTGATTCATTAGTCTTAGTAGATGCAATGGGACTACTTCATTATAAGAATTTGGTATGTGTACTCATTTCCTTATGGTAATGTTTGATAGAGGAGGCTCATCTTAGTCAACTTCAAATGCATCTTGGTAGTAATAAAATGTACCAAATACTAAAGAAGTTATATTGGTGTCTAGGAATAAAGAAGTAGGTTAGAGAATTTGTAGCAAAGTGCATAATCTATCAATAGCTTAAGTTAGAGCATCAACAACTAGGTGGCTACCTATACCCTCATACAATTCTAGAGTGAAAGTGGGAGGTAATTGGTATGAACTTCATTACTAGATTTTGTCACACTAAGATTGGTAAGGATGCTATGCTTGTGGTTATCAACTTGTTAACAATGTTTTCTCACTTTCTTGCTACAAGGACTTTAGCTAGTGATGAGGATGCAGTACTATTATTTATCAATAAGATTATTTAACCGCATGGCATTCCTACCAAGATTGTATTAGATCATGATGCCAAATTCACTTGTTGATCTTGGAAAGCTTTTATGACAAGCCTAGGTTATGGTATGAACTTGAGTTTCATGTATCATACTCAAATAGATGGAAAGGTTGAATGAGTTAACCAGCTAGTAGAAGACATACTTTAAGAATGTACTTTATAGTTGTTAGAATCTTGGTATTATCTACTAGTGTTGGCAGAGCTTGCCTTAAATAATAACTATTGGACAAGCTTGAAGGTGGTACTATATGAGGTCTTGTATGGTAGACCTTGTAGAACATTATTATGTTGGGATGAAGTTGAGGATAGACAAAAAATTAGCTCCAACATTATCCTTTGCACCATGAAGCAAATAAAGGTAATTTGAGAGTGGCTCAAGGATGCTCAAGGTCATCAAGTAAGCTACACAAATCATAGAAGGAGGCATCTTGAGTTTGTAGTAGGGGACAAGATGCTCATTTGAATCTCTCCATTGAAAGACTTGATGTTCTTTGGATGAAGAGATAAACGAGCACCTCATTACATTGGCTCCTTTGATGTTTTGCAATGTATTTGAGAGGTAGCATGTTGAGTGAGTCTACCACCACAACTTGAAAGATCATCAAGTTACATAATGTTAGAAGATTATAGATCATCATGGTTCTCAAGAATCAACTTGGGAACTTGATTTTGATATGTATGTAGCACATCTTGAGATCATCTAGGAGGAAGATTGTTAATGAAGGAAGAACATAACAACTCATATTTTGGCAAAGGTTAACAACCTTTTAACTTGTATGCCTAGTGAAGGTAGAATGGTTGAAGATGGTTAATAGTATTAATATTAAGTTTTATATGAATATTTAATTTTTCTTACCATATGATAAATTTTTATTACTCATGTTTACTTATTTTATCATTATGCATGTTTATTACTTTTACCTATTACTAGTGTCTACTAATTGGATGAATGATTTGTGGCAAGTTCTCATGAAGGTAATGGCATGGGCATGGTATGACTATTATGGCATGACATGTGATTTATCTATGTAACTTTAATTTTAACTATGTTAGTAATTATCTTAATGGGAAGGCAGCTAGATGAGTCACATGGGTCTTTGAAGTAGATGAGAGACAGTAGCTAGATCACCTAGGTTGGGGGTAGATGGATTAAAGAAGCCTTTAAAAACCACACACACTCCCTTAACCCAAGCATTCATGGCCTCTTAACTCTTGGGTTGGAGAGAGGTTGGGTTGAAAGAGTATGAGGAACTTACTGGCCTATGGAGAAAATTGAAAGATTATTTAATAGAATCTAGAAATATTTTGGATGAATAATCTTGTCCCCATTTTCTTGGTTGTTTCAATTCTCCATGTTATGCATAGATCAAATTTGGGTTTTGTTTTAATTGATGAAAAATCTTATAGATATATCATATATGTGATGGATATTTTTACAACATTCTAGATCTATAATTGTAATGCTTGATTTGTAATTTTTCTTGATTTCATATACTTTCTATGAACATTTCATTTTGAGGGTTTAGGATGGCTTGTATCATCCTCAATAGAATTCTCTTATCTATCTTTGTAATTAGACTCTAGTTGAGATCTATCTATTGTTTCATTTCTCAAGAAAATATCTAAAGCTTTGATTAGGGAATCAAATATTACTTTATTATATATAAGGAAGTATAGGTGATTCTTTCAACAATGTCTAGAATCATAACAATTTCAATAGGGTATAGAGACAAGGGTATATCTTTGTGTTGATTATGTCTTTGGTTCTAAAATTTTGATATGATATTTAAAACATAAATGCTGCCTGGAAAGTGGAAGAACTAGAAATTAGATTTTGTAGTAAGAGTTATGATTTCATCATTGGGAATTGTCTAAATTTACATAGAACATTGATGCAAAGATTCATTTATTAATAGTTCCTTATTTGTAGCTTAGTTTCTTTTCAAATTTCTGTGATGAAGATGAAGGATTTAAAATGATAACATTTTGTTAGAGTTATAAGAAATTTACTATTAGTCATTCATTCTATCTCTATTTTTGATTACCTATAATCTTGGATTAATATCTATTGTTCTGAAACTATAATTATTTAAATATTTTTACAATCACTAGGCATGGATATTATCTTTCAGATGAATCATTAATTATGAAGAAATTCATAGGGATGTGTGAGTTATGGAAGTTTCATTTATGATTGTTCAATTTGTCTAATATTTAGTAAATCATAGTTTGAGAATTGGAATTCTAGTAAAGCTGTTAGTAGATGTGGATAATTTTTTGATTTTCATCCTTAGCATTTCTATATCTCTTTTGAAGTTGTTGTTGGATATTACCCATTTAAAATTGTTGAAAGGATTTGTCTTTTAATTGATTATGAATCTTTGGACATTTGGAGCATGTATTTTGTTGAGCTTGATCTTGTGATTGGGTGTTAAGATTTTGGAGGATTTGGATCCCTTGAATACATCATAGAACCTTTGTTGAATTAGATCTTGTTGGAATCTTTAACCATTGGATTTGTTGAGACATGCTAGATTATTGAGTTGTTGTAGGACATGTTAGACTATTGAGATTTGGATTGAGCTATGACATGTTGGATTGATGGTCCTTTCATTATTCATGTAAAAGTGGTGTTTGAGTTCCTCTATCACCAATGTTAGTTTGTCATCTTTGATTATTGTGAGATGGCTAGGTGATGCCATGGTTTGATTGTTTGATATGTGTTGGATGATGGTGCTAGCACCAAGTTTATGGCTAGTTAAAGATGGGTTTCTTGGAGTTGATTTTTGTGATTGACCGCTACTATTAGTGCACCAGTGTGGCTCTTGCTATAGGTTCCATTAAACAAGCGAGGGTGTTTCATGGCTTATTGGTCATTTTTAGTTAGTTCCTCTAGAACATTAGAGGTGGGTAGTCACTAGGAGATCTCTAGAATTGACATGTATGAGAACCTTGGTGGGATCCACTAGGATACCTCGGTTCACTGAGACTAATAATAAATCCATGTGCATGATAATTTTTGAAAAAATGTGAATAGAAAAATTGAAAGTATTCATGTCAAATTTATACACATTAACATTAAGTGTAGTGCATGCTAGCCTCCTTGTTTATTTAGTTGATAGGTGAAGTGTATAGACATTGGATTGTTGCAAGGGTTAAATGGATTGGAATTCATGTTTGTTGGATAGATGCTTGGAACTGTATGTTGGCATGTTTGGGGATTTGGATTTCCTTGATAGATAGATGATCTTGGATGTTATAGTGTTTGGATGCTTAGATATGTTTTGCACTAATTGTATTTGCAAGTAGCATGTCCTACCTAGCCTCATGAGACCTATCCTTGATTTAGTTAGAAGAGGGTGCCAAGGTTACTCACTTAGTAGTAGTTGATATTTTTGTTTTATTAGACTTGGAAGAGCATTGAGCACTTGTGGTACATTGGAGATGTTCATAATACATGCTAGAATTACAATTTTTATTTCACAAGTAGATGTATATAAATATGATTTATGTGCTTAGAACTTTATAGTAGAATTTATATAGATTGTGAATTATGTAGTGATAATGAGAACTTATCATATATCTTTATGTAAGATGTATTTTGATAGAATGATTATGGAATTTATAATGTTATTAAATTTGAGGTTTATTTTAGTGGTTTCTTATAATTTAAATCTTTATTACTTGCATATATAGTCATGTTAATTTTAAAAGATCTAACTTATTCACATTGTCTTTTCATCATTTAATCTCTTCTTCATCCTTTTGGTCATGGCTTCACCATAATTCTTTCTTTTTACTACATTAGAATGATTCATTTTCATTACCCTTCCATTGGTACTTTTTGTTACTTATTCTTACCCCACGTAATGCCCTTCATCCTAAGGGTAGAAAGGAGAGTGTTACATAGGTTGTAAAGGTTCAACAATGCATTTTTTTATTTGAGAGACTATTTAGCTTGTTCCATAGTGAGGAAATTCTTTTTCTTGGCATGTGATCTTTTAGCTTGGTAGTCTTAATTTCCTCCATTTTTCCTAGATTTTTTGGCTTAGTTTTCAATGTATGTGACTTAGCCCCTTTGTCCATGAGTGTAGCCAATCTTGGTGAACATTTCTAGGGGTTAACTCATTTTTTGGCCTTTTTTGTTAGCTACGTTCACTAGGCTTAGTTGTTGATTTGGAAACAAGTTGTTTATGTCATCTTTGTAGTGATTATTTCCTATTAATCATTGAGTTATTAGCCAATACAGGTAGGCTTTAGTCATGATTTTTCATAGCTTTGTTTGTTTATGGTGGAGGGACGCTAACAATGAATGGTTGGTAATACATTTTTTGGACTATGATTTTGATGCCACTAAAGATGGGACACATATAACAAAAGTTTTCTTAGGGGATAGAGTTGGTGGTACCATAATGTTGAAGGGGATTTTAGACTTTATGTTCTAAGGCTAAGTACTAGCTAGTGTTACTTTGATGACAAATGATTATTTAGGAGAATTAGACCATTTTGTTGTTGTGAAGGAGGCTATGATGTAATAGTTATTATTGGAATTTGGAAAGTTGGGCTTGTTTAACATGATCTATCTATGATCAATCATCCTTTTGAGGTCCTCTTTCAATGTGAGGAAAAAATTGATATCATGACTAGCCAATTGATGAGAATGGCAAAACCTATCAAGTTTAAAGTACTTTGGTAATCTTGAATCATCTCTGGTTATTATCATTGGATCTCTAGCTATCTCACAAAGATGATTGTTCCTCTTGTAAGATTCCTTAGATAGTTTCTTAAGTTGAATACAGTTATTTCTAAGAAACTATTCTAGAACATAAATGGGCTTCATAGGCAACTTAGTATACTTTAATTAGTCTTTTTGTTCAAAATTTGGTCTTGGCTAGTTGGGAGAAGAGGAGGTAGATAGTTGAGATGAGTCAAAAGATATGTTGCATGACATCGATATCTACCTTTCTACGTGTTTTCACTCTTTTATTACTATAGCCATAATTTTTTTTCTTTCTTAGTTTTCTTCGTATCCTCCTTGCGTGTTGATTTTTATAGGCCACATAAGTTGGATCATAACTAGTCTTGATTACCTCAATGTTCTTAATTTGCAAAAAGGATTGGCTTAGTGATGAGGGCTCTAAATAGTAAAGATTTGAGTTAATGAAGTCATTAACTACATCCTTGAAGATTTCCAAGTGGTGGATTTTAGAGATGAGCTCAAGAATCTCATTGAGCATTGAGTTTTATCTTTGAATGAATCTTTGGATTGGTTGAAGTGATCCCTGCCTCACTTTCATAAGTTGGTCCTTTGTTGTATCAGGCTTCAAGTTGTATCTGAAATGGTTGATGAATTGATTTATTAGGTCTTCAAGGAAGGAAATATAACCTCTAAGTAAGGTTCATACCTATCCAAAGCTTTTTGTTTTTGAGACATAGGAAAAATATGTAGTATTGTATAAGGCCAATATTGTAATAGAAGACACTCAAACTAGAAGGTGACGAAATATATATTAGGATCTCCTTCATTATTTTATACACTAAAGTTTGAAATAGTCATGCCTATGGGTAATGTGGTTTGAGGAATGGTAGGGCTAATAGGGTCATCTTAGTAAAAGTCCATGACCTTCACCATTTGGTTAGTACTAGCTTTGATCTTTCACAACTCCTCAGTAAGATCTTAAATCATTTGAAAGTTTTGATTTAGGCCTTGTGGTGCTCCTAACAATTACATTGGTTGTTGTACAAATGGTTGTGAAGGAGGTCAAATGGCTTGAGGCCATGTGATTGGCATTGGTATGAAATGAAGTGGTTTCATGACCACCATTACAAGAGGGTTTGAATAGTGAAAAGGATGTTTGAGTTGGGAGATGAGGAATGAAGGGAACAAAAGAAGATATGGGAATCTTATGAGACTTGAAGTTTTGGTATAGGGTTTGCACCTTAATAGACCCCAATAAGACCTAATCCATAACTTCCAAGTAGATCTAGCTTAGAAAATAAGAATAACACAATAAAATGAAGAAAATATTCCTTATATTAAGATAATTTCTAAAATACATAGCAAATACATCAAAGATGAGGAGCCAAGCTCAACCCACAACTCTCCCAATGATCTTAGATGTGACACTTGTCCCCTCTTAATCCTTAATTACTCACAATGGAGCCCAAGCTCAAGATAAGACACTCTTCCTTGCCTTTCACTCAACTTCCTTGCAAAAACTCTATTCTTGCAAAAGGTCTCTTCCCTCAAGATCTCTCTCTCTTGCCCTCTATTGGGATGTTTTGCCTTCAACATTTGCACTTTGGCCTTTGGCATTGTAGCACCTAGCATTGTGGCACTTGGTACTGCAACACTTACAATGTTGAATTACATTAATATTTATAAGAAATTGGAAGGTAAAAATCCTATAAATCCTTCCTCAACTCAACTTTGGGTTCTTTATATGCTTTTCAAACCTTCTCATCCTTTTCCTAGTTTTTTTAATCTTGCATTGGCTATTTTCCAAATTGGAACAACATTTTTGGAAGTTTCCTCATGCATTTGGGTCATCTTTGGCTTTTCTAGGATAACTACTATGAAAACCCTACTTTTGAAAGATATGTCTACTATTTTTGGTATATTTCTACTCTTTAGGGAAGATGTATTTAGAAAGAAATCTCTCTTTCTAGGAAGATGTCTCTTTTGAAGGTGCCAAAAATAAAAGTGCTCCTTTTGATGCTAGAATCCTCTAGATGCCTTCCAACAAGTCTACATAGATCCTGGAACCTCCTAAACTCATCAAAATGAGCCAAAAACACTATGAAACATGTCAAAACATCCAAGAATAATCCTCAAAAAAATCAACATAAAAATATACATAGCATGTATGGTAGAACAAGGGGATAAAAAGTGGTGTCCCAACACCAACTTTCCCACCCTTAAAAATGTCATGCTTCATGATCTTTCATAAGCTAGAAGGAATCATGCCCCCATGACTCAAGGCCATTATAATAATCATGACTTAATGCATTACAAAAATGAGAATAAATATCATTTTTGAGCTTCCCTTGCTCATGGGGGCTTGTCCTCATGTCCCACCATGCTTCCTTCATCCGATCATCTCTCTGGAATGCTTTCCTTGCATCCCCATGATGACTCAAAACTACAACAAATAAGGAATATGAAAAATAAAAAGGATTAGGCTTTCTTGATCCAACATCCTTTCTTTTATTCTTTCTCCTCTTATTCACATTCATCTTCTTGGTATTTAGAAGACTACAACTTAGACTCCTTTCATCACCATCATGTAGATTACCTTCATGGTGTACTTCCATTTTATAGTTGAGATAATGAAATCCATCATCACACTTCAAAAATTTATCATTGTTTTAATCAATAGAAAACATCTCCAAATTCTATAAAATCATATCATTATCAATTTCTTCACTTGCTTCAATAATGAACTTCTCATAATGACTATTCCAATAGCCATCATCATCAAATAAATTACCATTATTAGTATTCCTCTTACTAACAATGGCACCAAAAGTAATAGCATGACTCTAAATCTCATCACAAACATCACAATGATCATGATATTTATCATTACCATTGAACAATCCACCATCAAGTTGAAGTGAAAAACTAGCATCCATCACACTAGCTTCAACATAAGAGACATTACTACCATCAACAAGGTAAAGCTCACCCTTTCTTATCTTTTCATGATTTCTTCCATCCATCTTTGGTTCAACTTGATCTTCAACATGTGACCATTCAATGTCATCAAAGCTTGAAGGTTCAAGATCCCAAATAGGATTTCCCAATTCTAATGGCTTCTCCTCTTCAAAGGAATCATCAACAAGCTCTTCATCCCACTTTTGAGGTACCAACCCAAAAGGTAAACTCTCCTCCATGGCGTTAACATTAAATTCATCAAAAACATAATTAAAGCAATTATTCTTCCACATACCTTGGCTAGAAGACTTACCTCCCTCCCATGAGATAGTCTCAACTTGACTTAAAATCTTCTTTCCCTTGCCACAAGGTGTAGAAAAATTGCAAAAAGAATTAGTATCATACCTTCTAGTGCTACCCTTGATCCTCCTTGGAGAAGTTCATTAATCTTTTCCACTCTCTTGGCTTTGATCCTTCACGTCTCATGACTTATGAGGTAGGAACTCTCCTTGATCAGCAGCATATACCACGTTGGACTTTGAACATCTCTTGGTCCCTTTTATGAAGCTCTTGGTTCCCTCCTGTTAAACCCTTGAGTATTGAGCACTCCATTGCTCAATAAGAGATAGTTAAGAACTCCTTTTCTCATTGCTCTCTACTTAATTATACCCTTCATCTTCCTTTCATTATATATGACTAGAAGATATTATATTAATTATCCTTAAAATATTTCCCATGTTAGTCTTGAATTTCTCCATATCCCTTTCTAAAATTTCCACAAAATCATGGTGCTTGTGGACCTTTACTTTGGGATGAAATTCTTGCATTTCAGTCACAAAAGCTTTAAAGGAGTTCTTAAACTCTTGAAGCTCTTATCTAAGCTCTTGACATGTCTTCTACTTTGGAGCTATGCTTAAAGCAACAAGAATGATATCCAAAATAAAATTCAAAAATATCCACAACAATGTTCCTTTCATTCAAAGAAAACAACATGCTCCAACATAAAAGTATGGAAACCTCTACACCTCTATTGTAATACTAATCTGACATAGGGGTGTTGCATCTTAATAGATCCTAAAAGGATCCAATCCATAACTTCCAAAAAAATCTAGCTTACAAAATAAAAATAACATAATACAATGAAGGAAATATCCCTTATATTAAGATAATTCTCAAAATACATAGGAAATACATCAAAGATGAAGAGCCAAGCTTAACTCACAACTCTCCCAAGGATCTTAGAGGACATACTTTTCCTCTCTTAATCCTCAATTGCTTACAATGGAGCCCAAGCTCAAGACAAGACACTTACAAGAGATTCTCCTAACCTCTCTCAAGGGCTCTTCCTTGCCTTTCACTCAACTTCTTGCACAATCTTGATTCTTGAACAAGCTCTCTTTCCTCAAGATCTCTCTCTCTTTCCCTCTATTAGGATGTTTCACCTTTAGCATTTGCACTTTGGCCTTTGGCATTATGACACCTGGCATTGTGACACTTGGCACTATGGAACTTGGTACTACAACACTTACAACGGTGAATTACATCAATATTTATAAGCAACCAAACGATAAAAATCTTATAAATCTTTCTTCAACTTAAATTAAGCTTCTTTAGATGTTTAGGGTGTCTTCTCACCTTCTCCTTGGCTATTTACATCTTACTTTGGCTATTTCCTAAATTGGAATGATATTTTTTGAAGTTTCCCCATGCATTTGGATCATCTTTGGCTTTGCTAGAAAATCTATTGCGAAAGCCCTACTTTTGGGAGAGACGTCTACTATTTTTGGTAGATGTTTACTCTTAAGGGAAGACATCTTTTGAGAGATGTCTTTGGAAAGATGTGTATCTTTCTGGGGAGACGTCTCTTTTAAAAGTGCCAAAAATAAAAGTACTCCTTTTGATGCCGAGAGCCTTCAAATGCCTCCCAACAAGTCCCCATAGACCCTGGAACCTTCTAAACTCATGAAAATGAACCAAAAACACTACAAAACATGATAAAAAATTCAAGAATCATCCTTAACAAAATCAACATAAAACGATAAACAACATGTAGGGTAGAATAAGAGGATCAGAAGAGGTGTCCCTACACCAAGTCCTGAAGAGGGGCCCACTAGGATGACAAAAGGATGTAGAGTTAAAGATACCACTAGTGGCAATCGCATGAAATGAGATTAAGTTGCAAAAGGCATTTTTGTAAACATGAAGATGCAGTGGAACATTGGTTGAGATTAGTGCACCATAATAACAAATGTTGGGGTGACCATGATTAGAAATAAGTGGATTAAGAAACTTGATTCATAGAGAACAAAAAAGATGTATAGTTAAGGATGTTCACCTCTAGAATCAATCATTGTAAAAGATTTCCTATTAATATATCTGTTGATGCATTTGGCCATTTTATGGAATAGTAAGATTCAGGGCTTTGAGTTTGGTAAGTTATACGAATTATCAAAGTTATATTCAAAGGCTACGGGCATGTTAAAGTTTTGTGGAGTAAATTAAAATTTTAATGAGATGATAGGTTTGATGTGAAGTAACTTTGAAGCAAAAATTGGCAACATTAGGAAATAAAATATTTTTGAAAGATGCAAATATTTCATTTTACGGTTTGGAGGTTCACTCACGCGGTACAGCAAACTAAAAAATGGAATTCCTGGGCGTGGCATACCAACAACATGAATTATTTTGCAAATGAATTGCGGCCCTAATTTGCTGAAAATCGTGGCCCTAATTTGCAGAAAATCGTGGCCCTAATTTGCAGAAAATCACGGTCCTAATTTGCTCCGAAATTTGCAGAAAATCGCGGCCCTAATTTGCTCTGAAATTTGCAGAAAACCGTGGCCTTGTTCACAGATTCTGTTTGGGCGTTCTTGGGAATTCGTGGGTCTATTTCGGTAGGGTTAATTCAGGAAATGGCTCCCAAAAAACATGCAAGCAGCGGGTGCACGGAGGCAACTTGGAACAATAACGACAACACCAACGCAAACGCAGGATGCATAAAGAAAAACCCAAACCGAAATCTACGTTTTTTGGGTTCAATCCCACGCATCCACAAATGCACTGCAGGAAACAAAATAATAAAACAGAGGACAAAAGGCAGAGAGCAAAGGGAAAACAATGAGCAGGCGTGTTTCTGGTTCATCCCTGCAACTTCAAAAAATTTTGGTGCAGTTATTTCATCTCTAAAACAGGGCTTCTTCCTTCCGAAAGATTCATTTCGAATTTTAGGCGGTATGTCCTGCAACTTACCTTCAAACAGCTACCATGACCAATGCTGATGCATTCGGCATCGCATACCAGTCCGATGGATACGGCAACAGGGACACGGGAGCACATCAGGATTACTGTCTAGAGATATTTCTGACCAATGCTGGTGAACTGGAGTCTGAAGATAAAATTTAAAAATTTTAAATAATCTATAATACTATATACACTAAATATGAACCTCCAGTTATAAATTTATCTTTTCTAATTTATCAAGACTTCAAAAATAGTGTTGGTTAAAATATTATATAAGCACCTACAAATATTTGTAATATTAATCTTCACTTGTTTATGATATTTTAAACATGTTCCACATATTTAAAAATATATATAACTTCCAAAAACATAAATCTCTCCTAATTACATTTATAACTTCCTAAATAAATCCTCCCTAAATTAAATAAGTAAGTTGTAACCTCCTTACTTGGAGAGATATTTTCAAGATTATTTTTGGATATTTGGAAATTGCAACTTTCATATACATCACTTAAAAAACTTTACATCTCATCTTGAAGAGGCAAAATTAAAAGATATATATATGTATGAAGTAAGTTGCCACTATAGCTTGTGTTCCTATGTATCTTAGGAATT
>MNCI01007823.1:72980-95055 GCA_015680685.1 Gnetum montanum
CCAAACAACCATGCCAACCATTGTTGAGTTTGGAAGATGTTAAACTTGAACAAAACTAAATAATTTGTATATTGATATGTATCTACATTCTATAATTTTTGTAGATATTTTTTTCTCTTCTTTTAATGTCATTTTAGTAAGCTTAAAAGTCACTTGGTATGCAAACTTGAAGCTTTGCAAATTTGTATTAGCATTATAGTTCTTTTACTCATACTCAAAATATCTATGATACTTCAAACCTCAAAGGGACATTCTTTCATTCAATTTGAAAGATGCTACAAGGTTTTTAATTCATTAGTTGATACTTATCTTGATGATCCTAGCTAAATTTTAATCTAAGTTAAGTTTTAACTCCTAGCATTAAATTCTTTAAAATATGGATAATAGCTTAAGCTATTTTTCAATATTGTAGTAGCATGTTTAGAAAATAATCATTTTTTAAATTCTTGATCAATACCTTAAGATTACTTTTACCTTTTCATAGCTTATATTAGGTAAATCATTTTAAATTCATTAATGTATCATATGTGGCCTCACTCATTTAGATGGTATTTTTTAACTAGATGAGAATTAGTTTTTAAATATTGAGTTGGACATTATACATGAGAAGTTAATGTAGTAGATAACTTATTTAGATGAGTTTTCTATTTTTGGATGATGAGTTAATGTCTCTATATGCTTAAGTAACATGTTAAGCTTATAATCCTTATTTAATTCTTAATTACCTATTCTTCAAAGGTCATTAAATATTTGTTTCTCTTAGATTGGATCCCACCAATTTACAGTATCCTTTTTCATATGTGAATTTGTTCATTTAGATTAAAAATTTACTTTTTTCACTATCTAAATGCTTAGTTAGCACTATGAATGCAAAAATTTGACATGGTAGAAGACTCATTTAGATGCAAAATTTACATCGAGATGATGCTTCTAAGCACATCTAAATGCTAAGCTAGAAATGAAACTAACATAAGAAACAAAGCCATTTTGATGTAATTTCTTCTCCTAGATGAAGCTTTGATGCACATATAAATGTAGAGTTATACTTTAGCTTAACATGGAAATGAAAAGAGCTTAGGCCATTTGTATTTGATAATTATACATATCACCATAATAAACAAGTTAATGTATAAGATATAAACTACTCATTATGTATAATTATTTTAATAATGAGATTTTCTTCCTACTTTTTAATTGCTCTTATTTTAACAATTGACTTTTTGGTATGTCAAAACCTTGAAAATGAGAATATATCAAATTGTCTTATGAGATCTATAATCCTAATCAAGCTAAGTTGGGATACCAAAGAAACCAAGAAAAGAATAAGAATGAACAATTTAGAACAATGAAGTCTAGGAGAAGATGTAAGGAATCAAAAGGAGATCATGAGAATAGGAGATATCCCTAGCCAAGAGAAGATGTCTTATAGTCTAATAAGACATATCCCTCTTCCATAAGACATCTTAGTTGAGAATGTTTGGTGTCGAGCAAGACATCTCCTTGAAATAAGAGAAATCTCTCTCAAGGAAAAGATGTCTAGTCCTAAGATCAGACATCTCCTACAAGATGTCTTGATTTTTAGAAGATGTCTTGTCCAAGCTATCTTGGATTTAGATAAGATGTCTCCCTTACAAGGTAGAAAAAAGAATAAGATGTCTTAAGCCTTGCAAAGGATGTCTCAACTAGTTATTTCTATCTTTCATAAAGATTTTGATGAGAAAATTGAAGACAACAAGGCTATAAAAGAAAGACATCCTCAAAGGGAAATTCTATACCTTTATCGAGTAATTAAGTAAGCAATTGTATACATTTTTATAAAATTTAAACCTTAAATTTCTATCATGTTTTGTATTTTGTTGTGTGTTCAAAGTAAGAAATTTGAAGTTTAGTTCATTTCTTTCTTGATTTTATTTTCTTATTGTAAGCCTTGAGATGCTAAATGTTGTTTGTCGTATAGGGTTGATGTGCTTCTTGTAGAAGACATTGATTACACTTATAGCTTGTTGAGACCTTGAGGGGTTGCATGTGTTTTTGAGAGAAAACATCCCTTGAAAAGCTATAGAGCATGAATTGTAAAGGTTTTGATGCCCTTAAAACCACATTTTGAAGAAAAATGTTTGGAGATGTGCAAGGATTCTATCCTCTGAATGTGGATGCACCCAAGTTGGGGAGCCACAAAAATCAGCTACACAAAAATTGAGTATTGTTGGATTGAACTTATTCACCACCCTTTTAAGTTCTTGATCTTCAATTGATATCTTAACCTTGGTACACCTAGTGAGAGTGTAACAATTCAAGAGTGAATAATGAAGGGATGATCTCACAAAAATTCACCAATGTTTGATGAAATTGACTTAGCATACTAGAAGGCATGGATGTAAGGATTCTTTGAACCCATGGACTTTGAAGTATGGTAGTCCATTCTAGAATAATATACTTAGCTCATTGACAACACAACAAGCACTAGACTACCAAGAGATAAGTCATCTAATAAATATGAGAACAAATTTATGCTTGATTTAGAAGATAAAAATTATCTTTATTATGCTCATAGTAAATCCAAATTTTATAGTTTAGCCAAGTGAAAAACTATCAAAGAAATTTGGGAAGTTTTGGTAGCTACTTATGAGGGAACCTTAATAGTTAAAGAATCTAACTTCTACTTTTATGAAGTGAATATGACAAACTAAAAATAAAGGAGCAAGAATCAAAGATTGTTTTTCTAGGACCAATGAAATAGTGGTGGCTATTAGAGGTATGGGGAAAATTTTACCCAAAAGTGAAGTTATTATTAAGATGATTAGAACTTTACAGCTTGAATTTAAATCCAAAATTATTGCCATGAAAGAAATTAGAGATTTTTCTATACTTGAATTTGAATAACTACAAGTTGAACTTATAGCATGTGAGATAAATCTCATAAGTCAAGATGTCATAAAAGAAAGACCTATAGTACTTAAAAAGCTCCTCAAAAGAAAAAGAGATTTCAAAATGTGAAGAACATAGTGATGATGAACTAGCTCTCATAATAAGAAGAGTAAAGAGACTTATAGCATGTAAAGGAAAGAACTTCAACCAAACTAGCACAAAAGGTAAATAAAAAGATAAGTAACGTAAAAGTTCAAATTTTGATGCTTCTTCTATATAATGTTTTGTATGTGGTGGAAGAGGTCATGTGGCCTTCAAATGTCCTAGTGCCAATAGGTTACAAAAGATGGAGTTCATCCAAGCAGAGAGGAAGCTAAAAAATTTCTACACTAGTTGGGATAATGAAGTTAGTAAAGAGGAAATTGATGATCCATTGTCAAGCTCAAATCTCTTCTATATGGCACCCTTGCACATAATATTCCTATCAATAACATGAAATGATTTGAAGAACCTAAAGCTACAATTGAAGAAAGGTATGACATGCTTTGTAATGAAATAATTTCTTTTCAAGATCTATGTATTAAAATAAAAAAGGCTTTACATGTCAAAGAGATTTAAGTAGATTAACTTAATACTAAATTCAAAACTCTTCAAAAGGAAAACTCAGATCTTAAGGTTGAGGCTCAAAAACTAATCCTATCATTTGAGCAAGTAAATAAGGAACTTGTAGATATAAAGCTTATTAATGAAAGGCTCATAAAAGGGAAGGAGAAACCTCAAATCATGTTAGGATAAGATATAGATCCAAATGATAAGAAAGGTTAGGAAAATGGTATATACATAGGTACCTCACCAAAATGGGAGTATAGATCTAGGTTTGAATATCTTACCCAAATGACAAGAACTATGTGTTTTTACTGTGGAAAACATGGGCATAAATAATCATACTATTACTTATGGTTAAAGTATCATTTAAGTATATGGTCTTATCAAAAGGATCCTAGAAGGCATGACTTGCAGGTTAGAAAGGTATGGAGATCTAATTTGAGAAATCAAGATGAAGAAATAAGTGTTCTTGTTTCTCTCCTAGCTAAGAAAACAATTATTCATGAAAATGGAGGATCAAAGCATAATCATAAAACAAATATTCAAAGGGGATCAAAAGATTTATATAAACATTTTAGTATCAATAAAGAAAAATAAAAACTAAACAATGAAGAACTTCAATATAAATCTATGTAAAGCCTACCAACAATTGGATTAGATAGGATAAGGACTCATAAGAAGTGTTTCTCATTTATTTGATCCATTTTTTACAACATTATATATATATGTATGTATGTATGTATGTATGTATGTATGTATGTATACAAGTATAGATTTAAATGAGATATAGAAAATTTAATCATCAATAACATTTGATTGGAAATGTACTATTAAATTGAAGACCTTGAGAATTTTCAAGGACTCCTTACTTGATTATGTGAGAACTTGATAAGAATACATTGAAAAGCTAGAATAAGTCAGAGCAAGAAATAAGAATTAAACTCCATGAAATAATCTCTACCATCCCCTACTTATGATTCAAAAAGCTTTGATCTAGCTTGATTAAGACATCCCTAACTACTAAGAAGATGTCATGTTGTTTCATTAGACATCCTTTAGAAGACACCTTCTTATGAAGCAAGATGTCTTCTACATGATCAAGTCTTCTTGCCTATTTTTGTTTTGTATCAAACAAGATGTCTTGCATCCTTCTAAGATGTCTCCACTATGTTTAACTTAGCCTAAAATGTCTCTTGCGCTATAAATAGACCTCTTCCTTACCTTATTTTTACCCTTACTTTATCAAAAGATGTCATGCCCTGGATGACTTGCAATCCTCTCCAAGAATAGTAACTCTTTCCTTAGAACATGATGGTACACCAAAAGGAAGGAGCCTCAACGTAGATGTAACGCATATCCATGAATAGTTAAGGAGAAGCAAAAAGAAGAAGCATTGGGGGAGAAATACAATCAAACTCCTACAAACCCTAGTTCAAATCCTGTAATTCACAAAACAGGTTTGAGAATAACAAATGTGTCTCAATGAAATCTGAAAGAAACTTAAGCTTTAAGTAGAAGTATCAAAGTGAGTTACTTTCATACTTGAAAGCCATTGGTTGAGTTTCTTTCATCACCATGGATGCATGCATTTCAAAAATTCTCATCATAGAATTTTATAGTAATCTTGTTATTACTAACACATTAGTTGGAACCTTTTCTTCAATAGTGAGATGGATAATAATTGAGGTTTTTCTACAAATTATTAACAATTTTCTTGAAATATCCAGCATGGATGTGCATTTTGTGGTTATTCATTCCATGAATGATATTTTTAGAAATGGGATTATACCAATCACATATGATGAATTTTGTGATGCTTTATTTGGGACTACAGTATCTTTGTAAGAAGGCTAGGTGCATAGGTACCAAATATCTCAAGATGCATCTATGCCCTTCCTTGTAATATACAACATCATTATGAAATATGGGGGCTATGATTACTTACTACCACCTTAAGCATTTGCGTTGTATTATTTATTGATAGGACAACCACTTGACCTAGGGCACATTCTTTACTAGGACATATTGGGGATGTACTTGTGAGAATGTGTCTATGGGAACCTATTACTCATCAATCTTATCATCTGATAAGCAAGTGTTTCCATCATTGATCTTCCTACTCTTAAATGGAAGAGAAACCTTGTAGAGTATAATAAAAGAGGAGAAAAATTATACAAACCTAGTAGTTCCTTCATCATCACAAGGTCTTAACAAGAAAACATTATCATGACCTTTAAGTTAGGCATTAGCACAACTCAAATGGTTGAAATCTATGAGTGCTCAAATTGGGTCTTCCATGAAAAATGCCTTTTTCTCATCTCCAAGACCATTCACAAACTTGGGAGGAATCTCACACACCTTAATAGAAGGATGAGTTCAGTACGGATTCCTCTACTTCCCAATGGCTTTCTATAGTTTTAGGAAGTTGCAACGCCTCATTGAACAGAGAGTGATGATGAGCCAAATCAACACCCCTCTATCGCTAGACCATCTAATGTTTATGACTCTAGAAATGCATTAGGATTTAAGGAGTTGGTAGGAGCATCATCACATCTCTAGGGGGAGCTTATTCCTCACACATAATAGCCAACCTTAGGAGCTTTTGTGTAGGATTATTCTTCTACAAGACTCTTCTAAAGACTTTGAGGCAATGATCAATCATAGTCTTTTGAGTAGTAGGTTATGAAAACTATTTTTGGTGTTGCAAAGTAGTGAAAACAATCCATTTACAAGACATACAAACATAGATCCATGCTCTTATCCTTACATCAAGTGTGATCACATCACTATCCTCTAATTTCCACTTACTTCAAGTGAAGCTACAACTGCAACATACTCCTATGACTGTATCCTTTGACAATGACGATGATGACATCTAGTGGGTCTCTTACTCCAGTACTAGTAGTGATGATGATGAAGAAGAGACCTATAGGCGTACTTTTATGGCATTTGACTCAAATGATAATGATATAGAGGTTAGTGATTAGCATGCTCTTGATGATCTTCTCTTTTTTGATGATGTTCAAAAAGAGGGAGAGTTTCTAATATTTTTTATCAAGATTTTGATGTTTAGTAGTTGTTTCTTGATATCTAGTGGAAGAATGTTATTTGTGAATATGTAGTGGAGGATTACTTATTATGTTTTAATTATCAGTATTGAAGTAGTATTATTATATATGGATGCAGCTTTTAAATGTTATGTTCATCTAGCTATCATGTTTTCATAATGATAATTTGTGCTATTGACATAATTTGATGAGACATACTTATTTATTTTGGTTGTGGGATGCTGTATGACATATGGTTATGAGATGTGTTTTTTTTTATATTTGGTTATTCTTTGTATGGTATTCTTGTTGATTATCACCAATGGATGTGTGACCACCCTTTGAACACATCCTTCTTTTTCATTCTTATTGCCATAAAATATTTTATTATCTTATCTAAGCATATATGGCTTATGAATATTTATCATGATAATTTTGTATACTTCTTGTCACTTTGATGCTAAACCATTGTTCAAGTTTTGGACATTACCAAAAAGGAAGACCTTATATTTTTTTTCTAGTATGTCAAAACCTTGAAAATGGAAAATGTATCAAGTTTTCTTATGAGATCTTGCAAGAATAAGAAAGCTAAGTTGATATACCAAAGAAACAAAGAAAAGAGAAAGAATGGATAATCTAGAATGATAGAGTTAGGGAGAAGATTTAAGAAATAAAAATTAGATCATGAGGATAGGAGGCTTCCCAAGCCAAGAGAAGACATCTTGTAGTTTGACAAGACATATCCCTCTTCCAAAATATGTCTTAGTTGAGAAGGCTTGGTCTCAAGTGAGATATCTCCCTAAAATAGGAGAAGTATTTTTCAAAGATAATATCTCTTTTAGAAGACATCTCCTCGAAGATGTCTTCCCTACAAGGTAGGAAATATAGTGAGACATCTCAAGCCTTGTAAAGGACATCTAACTAGCCATTTCTATCTATTATAATAATTCCAATGGGTAAATGGATGAGACCAAGGCTATAAAAGGAATACATCCTCAAAGGGAAAGGATATGCCTTTCTCAAGAAATTAAGCAAGCAATTATATACATTTAGTAAAATTTAAAGAACTTAAATTTCTATCATGTATTGTATTTTGCTATGTGGCTCAAAGCAAGGAATCTAAAGTTTAGTTTATTTTTTCCTTGATTTTATTTTCTTAATGTAAGCCCTAAGGGATTGAATGTTGTTTACCCTATGGGGTTTATGTG
This sequence comes from Gnetum montanum, assembly GCA_015680685.1. NCBI lineage: Eukaryota > Viridiplantae > Streptophyta > Gnetopsida > Gnetales > Gnetaceae > Gnetum > Gnetum montanum. The sequence continues at coordinate 80,710 of MNCI01007823.1, forward strand.
CTTCTTATAGAAGACATTGATTAGGCTTATACCTTGTTGGGACCTTGAGGTATTGGATGTATTTTTGAGAGAAAACATCCCTTGCAAAGCTATAGAGCATAGCTTATAAATGTTTTTTTTTTCCTTAAAAACACATTTTAAAGGAACAACATTTGAAGTTGTACAAGAATTCTAACCTCTGAATGTGGATGTACCTAGGTTGGGGAAACACATAAATTAGTTGTGTAAAAATTGAGTATTGTTGGCTTAAACTTATTCACCCCCTTTAATTTCTCTATCTTCATTAACAAAAATCTTGAAAAATCAAACTTGAAGCTTTTTTGAAGGTTCAATAACTATTTAGATGCAAGTTTTACATCTAAATGATAATTATGAATACTAATCTAGAACTTGGTTGAAGCATTATACAAGCTTGTTTCAAAATATAGCTTGTATATTTCTTCCAACTATACCTTTGCCTTTGAAGCTTTATGTCCTTTTTGAAAATTGAGCTTGAGCTTAAATAATTTTAGCTAACATGGTGGAAAAATTATGTATGGTTTATTCTTATTGAACTTTTAATATTTTAATAGTCATGCTTCTATAGGATGACTAAGTTGATGTGGTAGATGTAAATTACTTCGTCTTCTATTTTGATATATGAGCTAAAAAAATCCAACTTGAAGTAGCTTGATGGCATGGTAGATGAACCATCTAGATGCAATTCTTGCATCTAGATGGTGCTGTGAAATAATGAGAAGTGCTAAAGTTGATGTGACATATGAGGTTACTAATATGTGAATTTTATATTTAAATTATGATTTTAGATGATAATTCATGGAAATCAATAAGCCCTTAATGTGACACATTTTAAACCTTAGGATTTGTAACTTATCTATAAATTCCAATTTAAAGAGCTTAAGTTATGATGTGATAGATGAATGTTATTTAGAAATTATTTCTATATCTTAAAGATATCTCTTCATGGTGAGAATAAACCTTAACTTATTGATAAAAGTGCCTAAGGTTATAGTTGGCATTGTGAGGTTCTTATACTATGAAGTTAATGTAGCAGAAGGAAACTTTTATCTACATATTCATTCCAATCCATCAAAAAATCATTATGTAAGGGCTAGCATATTGTTATTTCTAAATAATGATGTTTCATATTTTAACCAAAACATCTAGTGTGGAATATAAACTTTGCATCTCATTCTTTATCTAGATTAAATTCTTCACTCCTATAACTATTTTTTTGAGAGAATGTTCGGGATTGTATTACTAAAAGTTATGGTACACGAGTAAGCATTTACAATGGGGGGGGGGGGACCCCGGAAAATCACAAATTTCAAAGCACGGAGGACTCCAAGCTTAGCCATCGAACCTCAAACCCTCAAAAACCTCAGGGTCAAACAGTGAGAGCAAGAGGAGGGGGGGGGGGGTGCACCCCTAACAACAAAAAGAGAGGGGGGGGGGAGGGGGGGCACACCCCCAAGGGGGGGGGTGCAACCCCAACAAACAAAGGCAGGGGCAGTGGCAAAAAAGGAGGGGGGGCGCTAGGGGCGAGTTGGCAGAAGGCAACAGGCACACCGAGGCCGTTCCAGCTCATGAAGCAGGTCCAGTGTGGCGTGATGTTCCTCGGTGTCCATGAAGTTCGCAGCTTGTTGAATGCCCTGCATAGTAGCCTCTCTCCTGCTCCAATCAGCCGACGAGTCCCCTGCATCAGGGTGGAATCTAGCGGACGTGCGTTTGATGTGTCGCCTGAGCTCCCCCCAGGAGCTCTCACAACTAATGTCCAAAATGCTATATGGGCAATGCCCCNCTGAGCCACTGACGGGCACTGTGTACATGTGCCCGATCAAGTTGTCGTTGCCGTTGCACTCCTATAATTATTGAGTTAGAAGACTAAAATCTTTATTTTCAAATAAAGAGTGCATTCCTTTTGTAGTGAAATTGAAGCTCTTCTATGATTTATCTATTAATTTAAATTTAAATTTTAGCTTTTCTATTTAACATTCTTCCTACACCTTATGATAAATCTTCAAGATTATTCACACTCATTCTAAAATTGATTCTTAATGACTTAAGTTAATAGGACTCTAGCTTGAAGATTCAACTTGGTGATTAATTAACATTTTGAAATTAATCATTATAGCTAACTTTCCTTGCTTACCTTAATAAACATTTCAAGTCCAAACTTATTAAAATTTGATAATTCAATTTCTTTTTTTAAAGCATCTTAAATATTTTTCTTTGATATAAGCTTGAGCCTAACAAATTTTGAAATCATGATCCCTTGTTTAAAACAATAATTTGATATGAGCTTAAAGAGCTATTACTTACTAGAAGCATCAACTTTAATGGTTTAAAATATTACAAAATTTTAATAATAAAGTAATCCTTGAATCCTAAATAGTCCTTAATATTTGAATATTTAGAATTTAAATCACATTTATAACCTCACATTCAACTATGGCTAACTCATTAGATACTACAAGCTGTTAAGATTTGTGTAAAGTGTAATGTGCTCATCATATAAGTAGTACCTCCAAATATTAATAGTAAAGACTATAACACCAAGCTCTAGACCATGCATTAGATATATGGTCTCATGAGATTTTAAAGATCTAGAAGCATAAGCTATTACCTTCCTTTCTTGCATAAGCACTCCTCCAAATCATTCTCCAAAAGCATTCATGTAAACATCATAGGCTTTCTATGAGTTGGTGAGATTAGTATAGGTGCTATAGTTAATCTTTTCTTTAATTCAAAATATTTTTGACGAGTTTCAATCTAATAGAAAATGTAATCTCTCTTTAGAAACTTACATAGATAAGTTTGTATCTTTGATAATTCCTTTATGAATCTCCTATAGTAGATTTATAAGCCTAACAAACTTCTAGCTTCATTTAATATCATTATAATAGGCTAATCTTTAATCACTAATATATTTAAAGCATCTACTTCTATGTTTGCTCTTAATACTAGATGATCCAAAAACTAAATCTCTTTCTTCTAAAAGATACATTGGTAATATTTTTAGTACAACTTCTTGAACTTCTTGGCTATTACTAAGTTGACTTTTAATTGTCTCTCTCTTTCTTTGATTTTAGCTTCTTCCCTCTAATAATTAATATTTTTGGGGATTCGTTGATTAACATTCTAAGCTTATGCTTTTATTCTTCTTGATGATTTGGATGTTTGTGTTATGATTTCTAGTTATTCTTATTAGTTATTTTGGACATCTAGAATTTTATTACTATGCTCATGTATATTTAATTTTGTACCTTATTAAATTATAATTTTATTTGGTATGCATTAACTTGCAAGATGAGTTTGGAAGGCTTTTTCATGGAAGCTATGGTATGGGCATGTGATACAATGACTAGGTATTTTGAGCATGATATTTTTATTAACTAAGTTAATTTCTATCATAATGTATTTTTCATTATAATATTTTTGGTATGGCTTGTTGGCTTATGGATGTCTATGTAAGTTATGAGAGGTCAAATCCACATTATGTAAGAGTTGGATATGATGGATTGATTAAAATTGTTAAAAATGGGCATTTCATAATTTCCAAGTTAAAACTAAAACATGTTAGTGAGGATAAATTTTTGTGACTTTAAAATTTAGTATTTCAATTAACAAATTAAGGTTTAAGTATTTAATTTAAGAGAAATAAACATGACACATCTTATTGCATGATGCTTCGTGGTAGTGTTATTATAGTTTATAGTATTGCATGCATTGGTATATTCAAATTTGTGCATCATCAAGTTTAAAGAATATATGAGATAGAAAAAAGGGTTCACTAAGAAAATGGCACCTAAGACTTGGAAATGTAAATTTTAAAACCTTAAAGAAGATGCATCAATTTTATCCTAAGATTCCTAATTTTGATAAAAATGAAGTATTTGAGTGTGCCTCTTGTAAATTTGGAAAAATTCACTATCTACCACTCACTAGAAACTATGAAATTTAAACTACAAGACCACTTAAAGTCATATGTTTAGATGTATGCCAACCTTTCTTACCTCAAGGAATAAGGAATGAAAGCTATTTTGTTATCTTTATTAATGATTTCAATTAAATGATATGAATATATGAATATATTTAAACATTTCAAATTAAGAATTTAAAATCAAAAGAATGTTAAAATAATTATTTTAAGACCAAATGGTGATGGAGAATTTATCTTAGTTAAGTTTAAAAAGTATTGTAATGATCATGGTATTACTAAATATAGTGTGAGATGTGTCCTCATGTGAATCATCAAATTTTCTTTTAATTTTATATTTCATGTCATGTTTAATTTGAATTCGTATAATTTTTTTTACTTTTAAAAAGTTAGATGTCATATGAAGTCATTATAAATTAGTTTTGAATTTTCAAATTTTGAAGTTTATGTTTTATTTCATGTAAGTGCATGTGCATACTTCACTTTGGTAATGGATCATTGATCCCACATATAATCCTTATCAAAGTGAGACATCCCCAAAAAGTATAAGAAGGGATCCTCTCATTTATTGGAAAATTGATGAGAAAATTTTTTTTTAGTTGAATGTGTATAGAATTGTTGGTGATTGTGTGCATTTTTTTTCTTTTTATTCTTTCATTCTAGCAACATGAATTTCTTACAATGAACTAAGATCCTCACAATTCTATCATTCAATTTCCCATAATATAATATCATTCTCATAATTTTATCTCTTAAATTTTAATTTATATCATAAGAATTTGAATTACATATAAAAGTTAATGTTTATGTTTGAAGAATTTGTGTTTTAGAAGCTTAAGTAGAAGTGTTTGATGATTTGAATCAAAAAATATAGCAAGAATTTCTTTCATTCCTTATTGTAGAATCTTTGGATATTGGAGGGTCTATTTTTTTGACATTTGAATTAGGATTTTATGTTATTTTGTGAAGGTTTTGGAGAGCTCTTTTGTAGTTTTTTATCAACTTCACTCTTTTTCTCAAAATTTCAAAAGCATTTGATGTTGTAAGCTAACTTGGAATTACGGATTGATTGATTTCATATTGTCTCATAGTTCTAGATAGTTTGACTCTATATTTAAGCACTTAGAGGATTGAATTATTGTTATTTTTTCTCTCAATAATGTCATTCCCACAAGTTATTTTGAAGCTCATGTCATAAACTTGTTTTTGAGATGTATTATGGTCTCTTGAGATACTATGGCCAATGTTCAAAGAAGATCTAAAGTCGTTTTCCCTTGGATTTGTCTTGTTTTGAGATTTTATTCTTCAAGTTGTAGGTCATATCACTGGCCATCAATTCTAGTGATAAAGCTTGATATTATTTTGTAGAATATCTATTGTCATGGATTCCACAATAAATGTTAATACCATATCAATTTTCATCAATTCCATGATAAAGTTTGATAGCATTCATATCATTGATATTACATAAATTTTCATTGATTTCACAATAAAGTTTGATGGCATTGATATCACTACTATGACAAAGTTCAATAAGTTTGTAGGAAATTCTAGAGAGCTACTCATAGCCATATTATCCAAATGATGAAGTTTGATAAGCAGATGAAGAAGCTTAATTCCAATCATCCTAGGTGACATCTAGCAAACCATGAAATTTGAAAGTATTTTCTTTTCATTGGGGTTTGAATCTTGGGTATCTCAATTATGATATTGTTGCATAATCTTCCACTATTGATCTTTGATAGTGGTATTAGAGCATTGTTTCCCTCATGGCTACAAAAGAAATCTCTAGATGTTCATTAATCTTTAATAGTAGCTAAGATTTTGATTATTGGTTTTATCTCATAAAAGCCTTTCTAAAAATTCAGTAAGTGTGATCTTATGTTGAAAATGGATATCAAATCCCAACTAATTTGCAAAATATATCAAGATAATATAAGAAGAATTACAATAAACACAATAGGATAAATGTATTTCCAAAGAATGTTGGAAAGCACTCCAAAATCAATACAAGGAAAACATTATAAATAGAAAGATCAAGGAGTTAAGAGGTATGCTTAAATTTGATAACATAAATGTATTGAAGGGTGAGCCACTTGATCACTTTCTTGGAAGGCTTACTATGTATCTTAGAAACATTGATGACTACAATTACAACTACTCCATGAAACAAAAGGTAAGCATGGTGATTTTCATGCTTTATAATGATTATAGATTTACTAATTTTGTTGAGAAAACTATTTAAATCAAGGATCATTCTACATACATTCCTAAAGGATTGATTTCATGTTTGAAGATACTTTAAGAGTTGAAGAATAATTCATAGTTTAGGTAAGAGAATACTAATGTCGCTCAAAATCTTGAATCATTAAGAGGAAGGGGTAGTGTAAGAAGAGGAAGAGAAAGATCAAACTTTCCAAGAGGAGATACATCATTTCATGATTAGAGAAATTCATTGTAAGTTCAGAGAACATAAAATTTGAGATTTGGATTTCAAAGAGGTAGAGGAAATTTAATAGGAAAAGGCTCTTAATATGAGGAAGATTAAATTTCCAAGGATTCCACACAAGAGGTAATCATGACACATCATCCTCATCAATTTCATTGTGTAAATTTTACAACAGGAAGGATCATTACATAGATAGATGTTGGCAGAAAATAAATCTTCAAAATCTCACAATTCAAGATATATCTGATCCTAATTAAAGTGGTAATCAATTAAGCTAAGCTCAAGTTAATGAAAAGTAAGTTAATCATTAAAAGAGTAGTTGTAATGATAGAAATATTCAATGCTAGAAATTAAATAGATCTATATGAAATAGTTTTACCTTAGAATCCATGTGCCTCGAAAAGGATTTGAGATGCCTTAGGTAGTCTTATCAATCACATAAGGACTTAAGAGACTATTACCAAATGAAACAAATAAAAATGATTAAGAAAACAAGCAAACAATAAATCCAAAACCAAATCCATGAGAGAATCAATACATAATATGAAAACAAGAAGAAAAGATGTAGTGAAAACAACTACAAACTTTGTATTAATATTGCAAAAGTATAAAGTTAAAAAATACATATCATAAGCCTCTGGGCTTTTAAAATGTGGAACTACAAATATTTCATAGATTCTTATAAATATGCTATTAAGTCATTGGCATGTAGGTATGTGGGATGTGTTTCATAGTCTTCCCAAACAGGTTTGGCTTCACTCAATCAGTATCTGCAAATAAGTTCTCGACATTCTTCAACAATCAGCATTGGGAAAATAGCTTTGGGCTTTCAAATCTCCACCCTACTCCAAAATAGCAACTTTGGGAAGAGTTTCAATGATCCAAAAGTTCCTAAAAATGGTGTCGATTCTTACTTCAATAGGTCATGGTTTACTATTTCCATGTTGATTTTGCTTGGGTAGGTTTTTGGCCATTATGCATAGATTTTTTGGCACTTATTATGGCCCAAAACTATAGCATTTTTTACTATAGTAGTTTTGAATAATTCACTGGAAATGCTAGCATTTTTAACATTGGGAGGATTAATTACACTATTTTTAGAAGAATTCATGATATTTTTCATGGCCCACACCATGAATTACGCTTTACAAAGTGAGAATGCTCTGGGATTTTAGCAAAACAAGGTTACAAGATTAATTTTCTAAAGGGAAATCAAGGCATTTATTTTTCCTCTTGAATTTGAGAAAAATTTCATGCAAATTTTGGTTACAAGGCTTCCCTATTGATAAAATAATTTAAGTCAAATGATGAATATTGTATCTATAATATCATAGCATTACTTATGTTATTGTAGATGCAATGTAGTGGGTAACTATAAATACCAACCCACTATGATTTTAAAAAATCAATCTTTTGTCAATACTTAGGCAAATTCTTGTAGATTTTTTTCATGATTTAGAGTTAGTTATATAGTGAATGCTTGCATTGTGATGTTAAATAATTTTACGAAATCTTTTTTTGAGTGAATTGTAGTTAGGCAAAATTCATGACTAGAAATAAATATCTAGGCTATTTTCCACCATTGCAGCATTCTACGTAGTTCATTTTTATAGTTTTATTTCACCTTCATTTTTACTTATTTTAATTTTACGTTTTGATGAGTGGCAAGGTACCCCTACACTCAACCATATGAATACGAGTGTCTCATGCGTGATCTGATCAAACTCCAAGGACTAAGTGCGTATGCGCCCTAATGGACCCGTTAAGGTTAATCAATCATTGTCTTCCCAAACTTACTTGTATTGTGATGGTTGTATGGTTACGTAAGCTTGAGGTACATGATTTTTATATCTTTTATCTTTTTAATGTCTTATGCTAATAGGGAAGGGTGAAGAGAACTAAGTGACTAACTTTATCAACTATTCACTAACTAAGTTGTAATTGTCCTACTACTAGTATCCGTTCCCACTTGTTGTTCGCACCTTGAACAAGTGCAATGCTGCTGGGATTACCAAATGCTACTCGTTACTGGGTTACCAAGCGTTACACACGTGATCGAAGCGGTTGTACTGAATGCACTTAACTAAGAGAGTCAAGGGTTGAGAGAGATTAATTATCTAAAAAAGCATTTAAACATTTAACAATAATTAAGTCCTATTTAGCTTAGTCTACATATTGCAAGGTTTATCAGAAAGTTCTTCTTTATTGTCGTACATAAATGTGTGCTTAGGTACAATTTTCTCGAATAAAGATCCATTCACTTTAAGACTCCTACTACGGGCACATGGAAATTATTCTAACTCTGGAATGGTAAAACTGCTATAGTTTGGCTAAGGGTTTGAGCTAAGTTGTTGAACAAGGGAAAGTTTCCTCTTATTTATAGACATTGCAGCAGGCTGCAATATCGCATATGCGATATCATAGGGATGGATGCAATATCGCATCCCATCATACCCCCATGATTGAATAAAAACTCGTCCTCGAGTTTCTTACAAAATATTGGAAAGGTATGGGATTATTGACTGGAATGAAACTAATGGTGAATGGGATGACATGTGAATGGATCATCATTACAATACATGGAAAAATTAGTGTTCATAACAACAAGAGTGAACACTATACACATTTGACATCAGGACTTATTTGGTAGCTGAGAAAGAAGAGAGAAGAGAGAAAAGAAGAAGAAGAAGTTTGTTGCTGCTGACGCCAAGATTGCACTTTTCGTTGTTCATCCATAATCATGCCATCGATCTTGTTCCTTTGCATGATTGTTCCAGCACTAGTCCATCCTAAGTGTTTCCTCCAAATCTAATCTGTTGTTGTATGATTGCCATCTGCACATACAACTCAGTCTTATATTAGCAAGCGTAAATGAATAACAATGCAGTTGATACCTTGCCTCAGTGTAAGGTCCATTCGCTGAGTTGTGGTATGGCTAATGTAGATTCTAGAGATATAACACTGGTGACTACCCGAGGTGTAGGGGTTAAGAGAAAATTGAAAAAATTGGACCAGGACCCCCATGACTAAGAGCAAACCTCCGATAGAGATAGAATGGAAAAAGATAAGGAATAAGAAAGATGAAGAAAAAGAAACAACTGCAACACCAATGAAATGAATGTCAGAGATGGAAGTGAACAAAATAAATGTTGATTGCGAAAATGTTTAAGGGAAAGAAATTAACTGATGCACCAAATAGGAATGCCAGTGGGTCCTCCCCAAAGTAGGCTCATGCCCTTAATGCCTTGACATTCTCACATTCAAAGAGTCTATAGGCTTTGGAAATGTCATTTGGGAGCAAGAGTTAAAGTCTTAACCACAAGAGTTTACCAAAAAGAAAATAATGCATCAACCAAAATATAGACTACTAATACAACCGGCAATGAGGTGAACAATGGAGAAAGAACGATGGAAAGGAGAGGATGGAATGGGATCTCAAGAACAAGGTGGTGTACAACCCCTTGTGTAGTAAATGGTTAATGTGACTCAGCAAATCTCATTCCAAATTTGGCCTCAAACAATCCATATCCAGTGACTTCACATTAATACATTTGTCCAATCCATCCACTTGAAGTAACAAGAATGCCTCTACCAAAGAGCCACTACCATTCTGACAAAATAAGAAAGGAGAAAGTAGGAAGTGAAAAAGGGCCTTAGTTAGAGGGAACATGTTTATTTAGTTCCATAACCAGTGCTTGTAGTCCATGTAATTATTTTTTTTAAGGGGTGTGCTTTGAATTCTCACTTCTTCTTCTTCTTTTGCATGAGAACCACACCATGAAAAGACTTATTATTTTTATTAGCTTAGCTTCCTAATAATGGAGCAAAGTTAGAATGGCAAGGAAAACTCAAGAAGAAAAACATCCAAGCACCCAAGAGAATGGCCAACACAAATGCATCAAATCTCCTTGAAGTCACACTGTTTACAATCCTTGAGTCCTTCCTTAGTTTGAGAAATGCCCAGTCACCGATTCATTGATAGTTCTTATTATTTTCTAAAGAGATGGACTGTACATTTCCAAGCCAAGAGAGACCACAGAAATTTGTGGATGCATGGATGATGTAGACGCATTACCTATTATATCAAAAGAACCATACCTTAGTATCAACATCATCACTCAAAGGTAGAACCTAAACATTAGCAACCAATAGAATATAGTTCATACCATCATGAGGAGCACTTATTAAGTGACGAACCCAACAAAATAAGTGAACACACAAATAAATGGAAAAGTATGAACGATGTTGTAAAACAAAAAATAAGAAAAGTTAAAGAAATTTGTAAAAGAAAAATGTGTAAAACAAAAACTTAAAAAGGAACTGAGGGCCTCAAATGATTAGCATAGGTGGCCATCTCCTCCATGACTACGTTCAAAGGGAGAGATCTGAAATGATGAACGAGGTCGTCCTTTCTCCGATATGCTATGTGCATTGACCGTTCTAGATTCATGATAAGGTTTGGTCTATTGCACACTGACTAGTATTCTCCTATTGGAGTACTCATTTAAATCTTTTAGGAGTTTCCAACTTCCCCCAATTGGTGTTTTCAAGTTAAGATTTGGAAGTTGGCGATGCTCTTGCTCCAGTGTATCTATGCTTTCGACATGAGTGCAAGTTATTCCCTCAGTTAGTTCCATGCACATTGGTGAGTTTCTCTCTTGATTAGTTGTCAACAACTGGGTGTTTTCTCATTGTTTGGTCACTACATATAGGCACTTTTGTATGTTAATTTCTTAGGCACATCGGTTGCATGTAGGCAATGCTGAACATTCCTGTACACAATCACACCCTGTATCACTATATGTGATGCATGGAAATTTCTTCTTCTCAATCTTACCACAAGTGTTTTCCTTAGATATTTCCATGGAAAGATCGTAGATTATTAGGCATGTATTTACGGTACTTAGCCATGCCCTTCCCATTATTATTGGGAAGTCCCCCTTGTCATTATTTACTTGTATCACTAGGAAATCAGCTGGGTATGACCACCCACACACAGTGGTAACAATGTCCTCCACCAATCCCAAGGGAATAGTGATGGATTGGTTAGCTAGCTCTAAGAAAATATTGCTCTTCTTTAGTGGAGGCAGGTTCCAGGCTTTATACATCTCTTGTGATATCAAGTTGACTCCGAAACCTGAGTCCAAAAGAGCTTTACAAGGTTCATTCCCAGCAACTTGGAGATAGATTAAAGGGCTTCTTGGGTTAAAGAGTTTCCTGGGAAGGTGGCCCTCCTTGATCCAGTCAGTGAAGGTATGTGTTAACATAACTGTATGCATTGAGCACTATTTATGGTTTGAAGGGAGCTTTGAAGCCTTATTTGATGGAGGAGCATTTAGAGACTCAATTGCTTGTGGTTGTGAGAGCTTGGTTGGACTGTTGGTTCTAAAGAAAGGTCTTCTCTTTGTACAGTTGTTAGAACCAATAGTGGGTTGGAGGTTCACAGCTCTCATAGCATTACGTTGCTACGGTTGAGTGGGAAGTTCCCCTTGCATTTCTAGAGCGGGTGGTAATGGAGCTATCAGCGTGAGAGTTGTGGATGGATTCGGAGGATGGTATGTTTGTGGGTTGTCTATCCTAGGAGAAGGAGTCCTATAATACTCCTGACCTTGATAGTGACATTGTGGTGTCACGTGACCAATAGAGTCACATGGGGAGATTGGATGTTACACGTAATAGCCATGTGGATCCGATCGCCAGTAAGGGTATTGTTGCCTAGGTGGTGGCATTCCCCATGACTGTGGGTATTGCCACTACTGGTATTTCTCAATAGGTTGTGGCAGAGTTCCACTTGGATAATATGTTAAAGGTTGATGGAACTGCCTTGGGTTACCTTGGGGATAAGGTAATCGATAGGGTGTTTTTCATTTGTTAAGTATTGGGTTGAGTGCACACACCCCAGACTCTTGTAGGTGTGAGATTACTGGGCAACATCCCTTAGGATGGTCATATTGGCATATCTCACATCCACCGTCATTATCTGTATCAGAATCCACAACCTCTTTGGTGATAGCCATTTTACCCTTACCTTTGTTACGTGCATTGTCCACGTCCCTCTTTTTCTTTGTATCATAGTCACTACTTCGCTCCTTAGACTCCTCTACAATTTTAAGAACAGTTTAAAATCTACTATTCAAGGAGTCCCACATTTGGCCTACCTTTGTTGACACTTCTGTTGTTAGTTTTTGGAGCGACATGGTTTTCCTATTCACCATTTCTTCGAGTGGTGACTCTTCCTCCTCCTCATAGAATCTCACTTCCCTTTTTTGAAGGGAAGGATCACAGTTGTATTCTTTTGCACTTTCTCTGTTACGTAGCTCCCCTTCTTCTTTGGCTACTTGCTCCAACAATCTATGAATCTGATGGGACCTAAGCCTTGATAATCTCCCTTGGGCATATGTTCCAAAGGTTCTCCGGGTTTCATGTCTAAGTCCATCTACGAGATGGCGTAGTTGATCCTGCTATGCATAACCATGGCCCAGGCAATGATGTAATAGTGCATAATAATAGCCCATGGCAGCATCCAAGGGTTCATGATTTCCTTGCTTTAATCCTTGGATTTTCTTTTATAGGTTGGACACCAGGAGTATGTTTGATACTTGTCATTGAACAGTTCTAGCATCGTACTCCACCCTCAAATGGATTCTGGTTCTAAGGATTAGTACCAACTTTCCACTTCTTTCATCAGTGTCCTTGGGAAAAACATTAATTTTTGCCACTCATTCTTGATGTTCTGCAAGGCACATGCATCATGAAATGATTGTAAGTGGTTTTGAGGATCAACGTTGTATCCCCCTTCAAATCGTGAAATTTTATTCATGTCTAGTCTCTTGATCCTGCTATCTTTTTGGTGCCTTGTGGGTATTCTTATGGCCTCCATGATGTCTAACATGCTTCGGGTTGTGAGTAGGGGTTCTTCGTGGTCATTCCTTTCATAGCGTCTATGATGTCTACGCGGTTCCCTACTCTCCCTTCTTCCATGCCTTGATTCTCTAGAATGTCCTCATCCTCATTATCGACTCTCTCGTCAAGGTTTCTCACTTTGTTTACCCTTATCCTCATGGTTAGGTTCCTTATGAACATGTCCTAATACAAAAGAAGAGGGTGAATGTGATGATGAAGGTGAAGAAGAAGGAGAACCATCACCATGACGATGTTTTCTACCTTCTCTTTGGTGGTCACAACCCCGATCATGATGACAATCAGATTGCCCATCCTTATCATGTGTTTGTGTTCCCTCGTTGAACACTTGGTGTTCGTGGGGATCAGAACCAGGGTTATGAATCATAGAGTGAAGGTTCTGATACACCACCTCCTCACCATTGTTAAGAGGGGAAACATCATTTGATGGGGAACTTGTTGTAACTGGTTCACCATCTCCAATTTTGCTTAAAACATGTGGGATGTTATGGGGTCATTTTCCCTTCAACGATGTATAGTATCTCTCTTGTCACAAGTCTCTTTGATGTTGCGCTTCTGTGGGATGGTAATCCCTTGTGTCATAATCACATGCAACGTATTCCACGTATAGCTGTGACATGCCTACTTGCACGAGAGCACAAAGGAGCATGTTGGGGATTGCTCGGTCAAGAGGCAACACTATGTTACCCTCCAAGTCTCTCCAACAAAGTTTTTCATCTTGATGGAGGATAAAAGTAGAGGTAGATATATACTCATCATGATGAGTATATACCACATGGAACTGTTGAGGAACTAGCGGATCTTGGTTACGTGTGTTGCGCTGCCGACTATCTCTAGTGTTATTCCTAGATGGTGAAGTGCTTTTGTGCAAAGAAGAAGACATTTTTTTCTTGTTTAGTGTGTTATTTACCATTGTTTTATCTTTTTTCTGATTAACCCTAAGGGTCTGTTCTAGCTTCCCAACAATATGAATGATCTCCTATGTTCTACATAGCGCACAAACAACTAAGTCCCTGACAACAGTGCCAATGATGAG
>MNCI01007823.1:95982-124139 GCA_015680685.1 Gnetum montanum
AACTATTCACTAACTAAGTTCTAATTGTCCTAGCACCAGTATCCATTCCCACTTGCCGTACACACCCTGAACTAGTGCAACACTACTGGGATTACCAAACGCTACTCGTTACTAGGTTACCAAGCATTACACATGTGCTCGAAGTGGTCGTACTAAGTGCAATTAACTAGGAGAGTCAAGGGTTGAGAGAGATTAATTATCTAGGAAAGCATTTAAACATTTAACAATAATTAATTCATATTTAGCTTAGTGCACATGCTACAAGATTTATCAGAAAGTTTGTCTTTATTACCGTACAAAAATGTGTGCTCAAGTACAATTTTCTTGAATAAAGATCTGTTCACTTTAAGACTCCTACTGTGGGCACATGGAAATTATTATAACTCTAGAATGGTAAAACTACTATAGTTTTGCTAAGGGTTTGAGCTAAGCTATTGAACAAGGGAAAGTTGCCTCTTATTTATAGACACTACGGCGGGCTACGATATTGCATACGTGATATTGTAGGGATGGACGCGATATCATGTCCCATCACCTTTCAACACATTTACTTTACTTAAGTCATTTATAGTTTTCAATTACTTTACTTTTTCTTATGTTTCATAGTAAGATAATATATGTACAATTGGTTTCAAGCATTTAGTATAATCATTAGGTAACCTAGTGGTAAGTTCACTTGATTCGGTCAGTAGTGGATTTTCTTGGTAATCCCAGTGATGGTTACCTAAGCCCTTGACATGTACAAGCCAAGAGAAGATACTTATCACTATAGGCTAGCATTAGTTTACATTCCTATTATACTTATACTTCATCTTAATTTCAATTATGTTGGTGTTTATGATAATCAAGTCAAAATAACAAAAATATATGATATGCCTCACTGAGAGTTAAACCATATAGTTTGAACTTCACTAACTCAATGTGAGAAGATAATGATTGTGAATTAAACCTCAAATGCTAGTGAACCTACATTGGCTATCCATAGATTACAATCAGGGTACATGTGTATACTCATGACTTATATGGTGGAGTGTTGGAATACCCAACTGCTCATCATTGGTACCATTATCAAGGATGTGTCAAGTTTACTAAGTATTTGATTTTTCAAAGTTCTTTGTGTTAAGAGTCATCAGATAAATCTTTCATATTTAAATAAATTCTTTCTAGAAATACACACTTACAACATTAAAAATTTAACATGGCTTCTATAATTAAGGAGAAATTACCACTTGCTACTAAAATTAATGAGTCACAACAGAGAATATAATGAAGAAGAATGGAGTACACCAATGCAAACTAGAATCTCCTACACTTGTAATAATCCATACTATCCTAACTTCATATTTGTCTTTCACCAGGATAAACAACTAAAATGGAGAGATATATAGGAAAACATTATCTTTTCTTCAAAATGTTGTATGCCATCAATGCTGCAATGAATTCTTATAAGCTCAAATCTTAACCATGTGCAAGAAGGTTATCATATCACCAAGCACATGACTAGATCTTACCAATCAACAAAGGCTTAGGTAAGAAAGGATGCTACCTTGAAAATAAGACATGAGATTGAGAAGAGAAATAAAGTACCTCAAATGGTTGTCCTAGAGGAAAGAGATGATGCTATGTTCCACATGGAGAAATTCTATCAAACCCATGGACCTTAATCTCACATACTAATCATCCATATTGAAGATTTCATCAAGATATCATTACATTCAAAGCTTATAGAAACACCTAGATGAGATAAGGAAGACTCCACAATTAGGAGGAACTTTAGTTCTAAAATAGCCACTAAATCAAAAAGGAGCAAATCAAGTAGTCATAGAAGGAGAACTAGCCAACACTATTCTCCAACTCCTTCCCCTTCCTCCTCATGCTCTTTCAGAGATTATGAAAAGATAGAAATAAGAATAAGGAATCATGATGAGGAGAGACGAAGGAATCATGAGAGACATGCACATTATAGAAGACATCTTAATGAGAAAGAAGAAAATCATAAAAGAAGAAGAGGATTAGGCATGATGAGAGAGAATATCATGAGCATCAAGGGGATCACCACTACAATGGAGCTCATGAACCCAAAGATTATGAAGAACCTCTACTGGCCACTTGAAACATGATTAACATCAAAGAATTAGTGTATATTCCTTCCAGGCATGTAAGGGATAGTTGCATCAAGTGACTAGACATGAACAACATTCCAAAATTTAAAGGTGGATATAATGAAGATTCACAACATCATCTTCAAGACTTCCATGATGCCTATGCCCTATAGAATATTAAAAATGATTAGTAGAAACTAAAGTTGTTTCCTATAATACTCATAAAATAAGGAGAGAGTTATTATAGATCCTTAGAATTGGAATTCATTCCAAAATTGAGTACAATGCTAGATCTTTTTAATGACAAATATCAAACTTATTCCAAAGTATCTAATTTGAGAAATAAATTCAAGGATGAAACAAGAAACACCTAAATCCCTTGATGCAAAAATGGATGGATACTATTCACTATTACATAGGTGTCCAAGATATGAATTTTCTCAAAGGGAACAACTAAGATACATTATCAATGGACTAAGAAACAAGAAAAGGGAAATTCTTTGGTTATATTCCTAGGGTACATTATCTGAAATGACAACTCATCATATTCAAAGACTTATCAACCAAGTGGCCAAAGAACAAGGAGGGTTTAGAAAAAGAAAATTAGCTAAAGAATATAATACATATCCTACAATGAGGAAAAGGAATGTAAGAATATGCAAATCACAAGAAGAGGAAACCTTGAAAGATATAATCCAATGGAAGACTATACCAATTTAAAAATTAGTTAATGATATTGTGACTAAGGTAGAGAAAATGTGGGATTTCATGGATGAGAAATTTGCTACAACACTAAAGATAGTTGAGGAAAAGAATGAACAAGCCCTAAACCAAGGCAAATAAAAGAAGAAAAGAAGAGATAATGGATGAGATAACTACAAAAGTACATGAAATGTTGTTGCAATTGAGGAAATAATGGACTTCAATTTAGAAGATAATGAAGGATGAAAAGTGTGCTAGTATGAACATCTTAATGGATGTTATCTTGTAATGGCCCACTTACAATAGTCTAAGGCATATGTGATTAACCCAAAATTTGTCAAAAAAATGCTAAGAAGGCTACCTTATCCACAAAGTAACTTCTAAAAATCCTACCAGAAATTGTACTATCCAAGTGAGGCATATCCTCAATTGAAGGAATAGTATTAGTAATAGTGGCAACAACCAAAAGCATGGGGGATGTCACCACCAAGGTAATAATATCTTCATAGGCAACTTGATTACTATTGATACTATGTTCAATATCCAATTGCTCTAGGGAATACTTCAGTTCATGCTTCCTCTCACTACTATCCACCAAAATATCATCAATCCACTACCTCACAGATGGATCCAGATTCTCACATGTCCTAATTAGTAGCTAGTTTCTCACTCCTAACTCCTAGCTGCTTATCGTTAGCACTACCACCAGTCATGCAAGGAGAGTTGCCAACACAGCTACAACAAAAGAGCATTACTAGGGTAGTAACTACATAAGAGAAGGTAAGAGTAAGTGAACCAAGAGCCAAGAAATTCATATTTTTAGGTCCAATCTAGAAAATATTCAAAGGATGGAGACTTCATTTAACTCTACCCCATCCACACCCACTCCTTTAAAGAAAACTATGCTTCCAATACCTATAGATAAAAACATCACAAATATTATACTCAAAAAGACCATAACATATTGGATAAAAGAAGGATCACTTCCCAAGAAGAGAATAGATCCTAGGAGTCTCTTAGCTTACCTATAAATAGTAGGACATAAATCATTCAAGGCTCTCTTAGATTCTAAATCAAGAGTAAACCTCATTTCACAACACATGTACAAGGCTTGTGACTTATCCCTACTAAAGAAGAGCAACATCTAATTAGAGCTTCCAAACTAGTACATTATTGTTTCACTTGAATAAGTGAAAGATTTTATCAATATCATAAGTGGCTGATCCTATCCTACTAACTTCTCAATTGGACACATGGAAAAGAACAAAATGGAATGTCCCATAATTATAGAAAAAGCATGGCTTAGCATAGTGATGCATATAATTCCTTTTCATATATGCTATATTTCTACCTTAACTCATTCAAATTCTCTGAAAAGAAAGTAATAGATCTACCTTCTTGTAAAAATATCCCTCCAATGGTAAGTCTACTTGCATCCACCTACATCTAAAAAATCTTCTAAAAGCAATGATTCACTGGTGATTTTTTCCTTCAATAAGTTAAAGCTCTTTTGGGTTTTATCATCACACATGAAATCTTAACTCTTCTTAAGCAAAGCAAATATAGGTCATGAAATACCATTAAATTTTTTTATGAAACCTCTATAAAAACCTACAAAAGTAAAAAAATGATCTTACATCCCCAACATGTTTATGAGTTGGTAAATCTCTAATAGATCTCACCTTGGTAGCTTCCATCCAAATTTAATTTTTAAAAATCACATGTTCCAAATGTGTGATATTCCTCTTGAAGAAGTAAATTTTCTTCATATTAATCCTTAAATATGAATTCTCTAGTTTAAGAAAAACTCTTCTCAAATGATCTAAGAGCTTGTCCTCATTAGAGTTGTATACCAAAATATCATCAAAGAAGATAATACAATACTTACCAATCAAATCCTTGGTAATGTCATGCATCAACCTCATAAAAGTAGTTAGGGCCATTGTGAGCTCAAATGGAATCACCAACCACTCAAACAATCCATTTAATGTTTTGAAATTTATCTTCTATTCATCATTAGGTTTGATCCAAATTTGATAATATCTACTCTACAAATCAATTTTGTTAAAAACCTCTAAATTGGTAAGGACATCAAGAATATCATCCATTCTTGAAATAGAAAAAATATGCTTCATTGTTATCTTGTTCACTGACCTAGAATCAATGCACATTATCCATTCATCACTATCCATCTTTGGCACAAACACTATTAAAGCTACACAAGGTAAAATTAAATGCCTCATGAAGCCATTTACAAGTAACTTCTCTACTTGCTTATGCAATTTAGTTGTTGACTTAGTGCCATATGGTATGTCCTCTTATTTGAAATGGTAGCACTAGGGATAAATTCTTGGTGGAAATCCATTCAATTCCCCCTTGAACACCTTGGAAAATTTATCTTTCCAACCCAAAACACATATTGAAAGTTCTACCTACATAACATCATGATTAGAAGTAACATTTGATATAACCACAAAACCAAAACTAGCATCATCATGTTTCTTAATATATTTCATCTTCCCAAGAAGAATTAAGGAAGCATTAACTAAGCTTTGCTACGTCACTCATTCATTTATCATAGTAGTCAACTCATAGATTCCATTAGGTCTTGCTACATTCCACACATTTCTTACTCTATCAAATTGAGCACTATTATCAACATTTTAAGGCCTTCTAAAAATTTCATTAATACAATTAATTAATAATACATCACATTTTGCAGCATCATGATAACTCCCAATTTTAAATTTCAAGATACATTGCTCTCTCATCTCTTGAGAGAAGTCTCTTAATAATCAATGCACCTTGTAGGGTTTAGGATGAGGATTTATTACTAAGCCTAATCTAGCAATGGCCCTAGAAGAAATGATATTTTCTAGGGGTCCTCCATTAATCAAAATATGAATCCATTCCCTACTAAGCAAACATCTAGCCCCAATCCAAAAGAAAAAATTTCTTAATGGATGATCTTCTCTATTCATATTTCCCATAAATGCATAAGAATGTAATTCAAAAAATTCCATGATTTTGGGAGCATTAGGATTACATCTCTAAAGATGTTGGCTTGATGTCTCCTTTACTTCCATGCGTTATACATCCTTGACCTTAGCTACCTATGAAATTGATATTCCCATTCTTCACATTTGAAGCATTGAATCTTGAATGAGTTTTTTTCTTGACCCTTGTCTCCTTTGCCTTGGTTCTTACTAAAATGTAGTCAATTCACTACATTGATAGGCATGCATCAACATAGCCCTGTTGACATATGCCTATTGACACATGGTCACGTTGATGTAGATGCATCAAATACAAGTCAAGCCTATATAAATGTGTGTACCCATTGTATTTATGACACATTAGTTAGTAGTATACCTAATCTCTTATAGTTTGTTATTTCTAGAGGTAGAATATTTTCCATCAAATTGCTTGCAGTGTGAATTAAGAGATTGCACATATCTTTATTCAAGCATCATGTACCTGAACACTTTGATGTGAACCATAATTAGTAGTTTACTTTAAACATATTTTACATTCCATGTTAAAGTAATTAAGATAATTAAGATAATTACTAATTAACACATAAGTGTGACCACTTCAAGCCTAACGTATAAGGGTTGGTAATCCCAGTAGTGACCATTTGGTACATCTAGTAATTATCACTTGATAACCAAGTAACATTAATATGAGTTCAAGATGTATACAACAAGTAGGTATAGATACTTATGTTAGGATAGTTAGCTTTAGAACTATTAGATAGTTAGAATAGTTTATTATCAACCATTCATTTTTCCACCCAAGACTTAGGCTAAAAACATATAAAAAATGTAAACATAAATAAACACTCTCACTTAACCATACATAAGAGCATACACAAGTGAGAGTTAGGAAGACAATGATCATACACTTTCTTTAGTCATAGTCTTTGTCTATAGGCACACTTATGAGCTAAGTCCATAAAATTTGACCAAATCACTAGTGCACACTTGTGATTCATATGGTTGGGTGTAGGGTATACTTGTTGCTCATCATTGATACCATTCCAAGGAACTTAGTTTAGATAAGTGTTCTACGTAGAAAAATATAGTGATATTATACAAGGACATTGTAAGGATAATCAACAATAAGTTATTAAGTAGATAAGAACAAGCACTCTATATTTAGAAGAAGCTAGCATGGCTCCTTCTTGTAAGGATAACTCTCCACCATTTTTAGGTGGATCTAATCAAAGATAAGAGGTCCAAAAAACTCCCCAACAACTTCATGTTGTTTACACCCATCTAGATACCTACAATATAGATTTCACTTTCATCCTGCATCAAGAAGAGTAGCTTTGTTGGAGGAATATGAAAGGAAACATTGTGTTGTCTTCCAATTGATCTATTCCTACTTACTGATATTATCATCCCACTCATGCCTAGCAAAAGAAGGATCAGTAGATGGAAGAATGATATGAGGCCTCTAAGGGAAAGAGGGTTCCAACCTAGTTATTCTTGTAGTAACATAAGGAAAGAAATGACTTCCTTTTAGGCTAATCCCAATACATGGACTCTCCTCCTTTCTATGATGAGGAGACCCTTAATGAAAGGTTGTAATCAACTATGGATAGCCTTGATGAGGAAAAGAATGGTTCTCAAGACTATTAGACCTTAACAGATAACAACTATAGCCACTCATTCAAAATCAAAGATAATTACAAGCAAAAAGATAAAGAAAAGCAAGCTAATTGGGATAGGAATTGAAGGATAGGAACTAGCAAGCATCATTCTAATGTTGGTTTTCCTTCTTCCTCACCCTAATCATCATCTTTCTTCTCTAACTCCAATAAGAGGAGCAAAGGTCAAGACAGAAGAAAGTATAGTCATGATAGGGATGGAGATGAACGGGTGGATAAGAATGAACACAGATCCCATTGGGATGATAGAGAATAGGTGCAAGGACAACAATAATGGAAGAAGCATCATCAAGAAACAAGACAAAGTAGGACTTATCATAGAAATCATTGCCATGACAAGCTCCACCATAATCATCATTACTATGATGAGCCTCTACTAGCTACCAAAAATATGCTAAATATTTTAAAGGTAGTTAGAATCCCAACAAGGCACTAGATGGATAGCAAAATTTAGAGCTTGGACATGAAAAATATCACCAAATTTGAAAGAGGATATAACTCAGATTCACAAAACCATTTGTAAGTCTTTCATGATGTCTATTCCTTAGAAAATATTGAAAATAAATGATAGAAGCTTAAACTATTTCCAAGAATACTCATCAAGGAATATGAAAGTTGGTACCAATCCATAGAACTAGAGTCCATTCACTGATGGAGTATGATGTTGAAGCTTTTTAATGACAAGTACCAAACATAATCTAGAGTGTCCAACTTGTAGAGACTAATCCAAGGATGGAAAGAAGATAATCATGAGTTCTTAAATGTAACCTTGGGTTGATACTATTTTCTTTTACACTAATGCCTAGGCCATGGATACTTCCAAAGGGATCAGCTATGCCACATCATAGATGGGCTCAAGAACAATTCAAGGAAAATTCTTAGAGTCTATGCTCAAGGGATACTTTCTAAGCTATGGAGTTGCATATTCAAAAATAGATGATGATGGTTATGAAATTTGTTAGGATGAATATCCTAAGGGATGTTGTCTAGTAGTCTCACATCTATAAGACTCTATGGTGTATGATTTAAATCATAGATTAGCAAAATGACAAGCACCCAGGAGATTTCCTTATCCACAAGGCAACTATAGATAGTAGTTCCACTAAAAAACATATTATTTGAGTGAATAGCACCTCCTCAACCTTAAGAGTAGTATCAATAGTGGAAAAACCCATAGAAATATCCTTACCAACAACCTAATTCCTATGGATACTATGTCCAACAGACTATATCCCCATGTGCCTCCTCAAGCAATGCATCTTTCCCTTATTAGTACTACCCTTCAAAATACTATAAAGCACCTTATCCAAGGGGGAGTCTGTTTTTCCCTTCCATTCTACTTAGCACCCATCGACTCCCACACCTCAACCAACTACAACTTTCATACTTACTCCATCCATGTATGGTGAAATTTCTACACAACCATAGCAAAGAAATTCCATGAGGGTAGTGAATCTATAGCTAGATATCCCTCCAAGTGGTCTTGAACCAA
Organism: Gnetum montanum; assembly: GCA_015680685.1. Lineage (NCBI taxonomy): Eukaryota > Viridiplantae > Streptophyta > Gnetopsida > Gnetales > Gnetaceae > Gnetum > Gnetum montanum. The sequence continues at coordinate 104,951 of MNCI01007823.1, forward strand.
AGCCTCATAAGAAGCCATTATCTAAAACTATTAGCCCTCTAAAGCCCTTGAAAACACTCATGGCTACTAACCCTACTACTTCTACCATTGAAAATCATACTAAGAAACCTTCAAACCAAGCATCTTCCAAAATCCACATTGTTATATTGATCCATATAGTCATAGATTGGATAAAGGCTAGCCACCTTCCCAAGAAATGATTTGATCAAGGGAGTCCAATCATATACTTATAGACCATTGGAAATCAACCATGCAAGGCTCTCTTTGATTCAAGTTTTGGAGTTAACTTGATTTTCCAAGAAATGTACAAGGCTTAGAACCTACATCCTTTGATAATGAACATTAGATTTGAGCTTGAAGATTAGTCCATCATTATTTCTCTAGGTTTGATGAAAGACATTATGACCACCATCTATAGATGGTCCTATCATGTTGATTTCCTTATCATCCATGTGGAGAATTACAAAGGAGACTTCCCTATAATCATGGAAAGGGTATGGCTAAGTATGATAGATGCTAGGATAGGGATTTGAGACTTTTTCATGGAAATTTCAATGAAAAATAAATTTGGTAAATTTAAAAGAAGAGAATTCCATGCATCACATACAGTAACATAGGGTGCCATTATGTGCAAAAACTATGGACCATCAAAGATACATCACTTCAAACATGCAATTAGTATGTTGAAACAATAGTGATTCAAAGGTGATTGTATGCAACAATCACAAAATAAGAAGTTACCTAGTGGTTGATCATAGATGATCAAACTAAATCAACCATATGCATGGAACTAGCTAAGACCCTTACCAAAATCTATGTTAAAAGCATGAATAAAATGGAGTAGCTTCATCAATAACTCTCCAACACATAGGATTGGGGAGAGTTTGAGATCCTTGATAACTTCAAACATGAGCCCCTTGAACTAAAGGCCTTACAAGTAGACATGAAATATGCTTTTCTAAATAATGGCAAGTTAGTGATCATTAATGCCAAACTTGCTCCTGAACAAAAATAGAAATTTTTGGAAGTGGTGAACAAATGGCCAATAGTCTTTTCTTGGTCATATCATGAGCTTCTACGAATAGATCCACAGATATGTTAGCATCATATCTATACAAACTCCTTCATCAAGTCCAAGTGGTAATTGCAATGAAAATCAAATCACAAACTTAAGTGATCAAGGAGGAGATTGAACAACTCCTCAAGACTAGGTTCATCTACCCAATTTTAGATAGTGAATCAGTTAGCCCACTCATTACTATCCCAAACAAAGAAGGAAAATCAAGAGTCTACATAGACGTTTAGCTAGTAAATATGGAAACTTACAAAGATTACTTTCCATTACCATTTTTAGACTAGGTGTTGGACACCATAGTAGGGCATTACTACTATAGCTTCCTAGATAGTTGTAGTGGCTATAACCAATTTCAAATAGTATTGGAGGACCAAGCCAAAACTACATTCACAAGTCCTTGGGAAACTTTTGCATATAAGAAAATGCCCTTTGGTAGTGTAATGCTCCTACTACATTTTAATAGTTGGTCCTCAACATCTTACAATAACAAATTAGTAACAAGATAGAAGTTCTTATTAATGAATTCTCTACCTATGGGGCTACATCTAAGCAAGCTTTGGACCATATTGAGTAGGTACTTCAAAGATGTGTGGAGACCAACTTGAAGCTCAACTAGTAAAAGAGCCCCTTAATGGTCCATGAAGGCATTGTCTTAGGATATAAACTTTCCAACAAAGGGATTGAGGTGGACCTAGAAAACATATGAGTCATCCAAGTAATTAACAAAAAACCAAAAATGGTAAACGATATAAGGTCATTCCTTGGCCACACTAGTTATTATAGGCACTTCATCAAGAACTTCTCAAGAATTGCTAAACCTTTGGTAAAGCTAACTAAGAAGGATGCATCTTTCACCTAGACCAAGGAATGTGAGAATTCATTCTAATAGTTAAAATAGAATCTTGTGAAAACTCTAATTCCATGGGCACCTGATTGGTTCATTTCATTCCACATCATGATTGATGCATCCAATTATGCTTTGGGTTTTATGCTTACATAACTAGATGATCATAAACATCCCTACTACATCCATTGTACAATCTAGGACATTGCAGGTGCATAATTAAACTACACCACCACTAGAAAGGATCTCATGTAGTGGTATATGCATTAGAAAAGTTCAGGCACTATGTGCTTGCATATCTAGTTTTTATGCACAAAAACCACATGTTATCTAGTTTCTTATGAACAAACCAATAGTAAGCCCTTGTTTTATAGAATGGCTATTGATTCTTCAAGAGTTTGACCTTACTATGGTGGATAGAAATGAGACCGAGAATATGATCACATATCACTTGTCTCAATTACGATGGGAAAACAAAGAGGATGAAGGACCATTATCTGATTAATTTCCAAATGAACTCCTATTTGTTGAAGCTGCTAAAGTTCAAAATCCTAAAGATCCCAACTGGTATGATCACATCCTCTCATATCTACTTATTTAGAGGATACCACAGGAATGGGATAGTAAGAAGCTTCACTAGGCTAAACACTACATGAAAATTAAGAGTAACCACTACAAGAGTTGTGTTAATGGCATGGTAAAATGGTGTGTACCTAATTCTGATCAACTTCAAGTCATCTAGGATGCTCATGAAGGTCATTGTAGGGGCTACTATGTTGGGAAGAGGATGGCCATTAATATCCTCATGGTGGGATATTACTGACCAATGATCTTCAAGGATGTCCATCACTTGTCTCATTCATGTGAAAGATGCCGAAGAGATGAGAGGATGACTACACAAATGGAAGGGCCTCAATAGTGGATTCAGTAGTTGGGACCTTTCAATCTTTGGGGCATTGATTTCATGGGGACCATCAACCCCATGTCCAATAGAAAGGCATACATCATCATCACTATTAACTACTACACTAAGTGGGCTAAAGCTACTGTCATCATCAATTGTTTATCCTCTACAATAGCATGATTTATACAAAAAAATGTGGTAAATAGGTTTGGTATGGTAAGGATACTAATTTTTAATAATGAAACACATCTTATAGGGGCAACATTTTGGAAAATTATGCAATTCTTGGAGGTAAAACACAAACTCACAACTCCATACCACCCCCAAGATAAAAATTAAGTAGAAGTAATAAATAGGAAAATGACTAGAATACTAACCTATGTAATTAGTAAATATAATAAAGACTGAAGAAAAAGACTCAATGATGCTCCTTAGGCTTATCGATTAACATGGAAGCTTCCTATTAGTTATTTCCCTTATGAGTTAGTGTATAGGAAACTTCTAACTCTTCCTTTACAAGTAGAGCTTCGTACACTTTCAATAGCTTCTAAAATTAACCTTGATTTGAGTCTAGCCCAAAAAAAAGATTAATGACATTAAATAAGCTAAATGAAAATTGATTAGTAGCCTTTTCCATGAATGAAGTATACAAGGCACTCAACAAAAAATGTCATGACCTCAAAACAAGGAAAGTTAAATTTCAACCAAGAGATAAGTTTCTCTACTAGAATCCCATGTATGTACCCCCAACACACAAAATTCCAAATGCTATGGAAAAGATCTTATATTATTCATATAGCTTTTCCATCGAGGACCATGATGATTTACCACCCTCCTAGCTTGAATAAATAATTTTTGGTTAACATCCAATAAGTCAAATCTTTCTTGGACTCAAGGATAACTAGTGGTAAGAACACCTTAACCAATGATCAAGTAGATTATATCTTTTGAATCCCCTCCTTTCAACTCAGTCATGGAGGACATGGACATCCATGCTAAGATCTTGTGATGACTCAGTTTTTTAACATTTTGTTTTACACCATTATTTATAAGTTTTTCACTTTCTTGAATATTTTACAACTTATTATATATTTTTTTTCTTATTTAATTTTCCTTACATGATTTTTCTTCGTTATTTCCATTAAGACTTTGGTACTTAATGTGGCTACTAATTATTGGAAGTTTAATTTAACTATACTTCATGTCTAGATTGATTGTTCAATAACTATATTTTATCTTTAAATTGTGACATAAATTAATGGAACATTGATTTTCTTATGGTATTAGGTAGTGAGCTCATATCATCCACTCATTCCACTTAACTCCATGGAGTTCTTTCATCTTGGAAGCATGAGGTCCTTCCTTAACTACAACTTATAAAATAGTTAATGACCTTACTACTTAGCATACTTAGAACAAATCGAGTGGAATAGCTAAGGATGTGGCTTTAAGGGGACTTGTCACCTTTTATACCTAAATACCTTCTTCATTTTTATGGGTATTCTTATTAATATTTCACCATTCCTACTATTGACCACTAACAAGAAAAATGTCTTTGCATGGTGTGGTTCTCATGAAAAAAACATGGAAATTCAAATCACACCCCTTAAACATAATAATTGACTACAAGCATTGGTTATGAGGCTAGAAATACATGCTACCCATGCCTGAAAGAGCCCCTCTAACTAAGGCCCTTCCTAACTTTCTAATTCTCTCTTCTTCTCTATTTAAAATGATGGGTGCTCTTTCAAAGTGATCAAGAACTTTCGATGGTTGAGTAGTCTCAATGTGCTAATCTAAGGTTACTGGAAGTGCATGGACTTGGTTTTGACTAAGAAAGAAATAATATCAAGGCACATTAACTACATGTTCCACAAGGACTTCATGTGATTGGTATGGGAGACTCCATTAATAAACTTTCTTTCTCTTCCATTATTCAACTCTTATCATCCACCACCTCACTACCTCCTATCATGGTTAATTAATGTGTCTCATTTGGTATGTCCTAATCCTTTGATGATTTCTCATGTGAATTCAGATTTTAATAGTTCATGATTATTAATCATCCTTGGTGAATATAGACTCCTAGGTATGAGGGTATGCAAGGGTCTTAATGGTATGAGCTTGCTATGGGAAGGACTCTCTTGCATATTCTTTGGTCTAGTTCTATTAAACTTCCTATCCCTTAGTTATTTTGCATTTGATTCTATCATTTTACATAAGAAACATAAATTTTTACAAACCTTGGGCATATATAATTTTCTCTAAATCTCATTTTCTAAGACAATCTCATATCCTCTTTCATGATTTGTCATTATTCTAGGCTTTTTACCTTCTTTTGGACTCCAATTTCATCTTCAAACTCTCCTGCAACACTTTGTTTTTTCATGTGAAAGATTGCTACAAATATCTATGTTAACACATCCCCATTGATGCATTCCCATAAATGCAATATAAAAACACTATATATACATGTCAACACTTAGCCATTTTTCACATTTTCATTCCAATGCACATGGAGTTTTGCCATTTTTAGAGCTCAAAGACCTTCCAAGCACTATAACTTTTACACTACTTTTCTAATTAACCTTATTTTTTGATCCCATAGCTACTAGAGGTAAGCTTTATGTCATAGGGGCCACAAACCTTTGATTTATCATGAAACATTTTACATAAATTTTTGTAACTCCTCAAGGTTTAATTATTAAAATAACATTAAAAATCCTATCTACACCAAGTTAAACCTTATAAACAAACTCTAGTAGCTAATGGATAAAATAATAATACAATACTGAACCTACCATGATCACAACAAACCTATGTGTAACTTAATGAAATAAGAAAGGTATAAAAAAGGAGCTAAATGTTACACATTAAATTGCTAATTCTTGATTACATTTGTGATCATAGTTGATACCAAAGAAGGAAGCACTAGCGAGGGAACCTTCCCAACCAAGGAAGAAGTAGCCATGAGGAGGAAGGGGCAAATAGAAACCATAGTAGCCCCAAGAGTAAGAGGCCAAAGCAACTCATGTGAAAAGACCTCTTTGGGAGGATCTTGAAGTAGAATCTATTTAATAGATTTCCATTGCTAAATTAGCTAGTCAAGGTAAGACAAGGTGTCAAGGCCAAGATCCAATCTGGAGGTCACATTAGCAAAGGCCTACCTTGAAAAGATCCAAACAAAGAAGGTTTAAAGTTTGGTTCTCCAAGAACTCAACTTTGGACCCTCTTGGTAACTAACACCCAAGGATGTCTACACACAACTGCATGGGTCTTCCATGTGGCTCATTCTCTTATCTAGTGAAGAATGGTACATGGGGAAGACTTATCTATTTTGGAACAATAAACAAGGATACACATCCATTAAAATGAAAGATATCATTGTCTTTTACATGGTTGAGGCCATTGCGGAGGTCCTTGACCTGCCTAATATAGGGGCAACTTTGGTGGAGATATCCACCTAGGAAAATCCTAAAGCCAGGAAAGATTGGATCCAATGCTGCTATGGGGTGGGCCTCAAGGAGTATGAAATACTCACTAATGTGAAGTGCATGTATTTCAAAATTGCAATCTATTACCTAAATCTAATGGTGAGGCTCAGTAAGGTCACAACCTTCTTCACCCATGCATGCACTACTCTAAGTGGTAAATTCCCTATCAATCTTCCTCAGCTCATCTATTTGGAGATAGAGAAGAGGTTTAAAGAGAATGAGAAAGGAAGGATAACACTTCTCTTTCCATGCCTTATTCAGAAACTCTACAAGAGTGGAGGCATAGCACACTATCCGAATGGCACACTCTACCATGCTTCCACAATATCTTAGTAGGAAATGATAAAAGATAAAGAAACTGCAAAGTTGTAAGAAGAGGAGCAACCATCATCATGACCTATGAAGAAGATCATACCATAAGCACATGCAACTATAGAGGGGCTTCAAAAGTTTTGTGAACATTAGCTATAGCTATAGCAAGGCTCAATAGGTGGTGGGAAACCATCTAGCATTAATCCATCTTAACAAGATCATCAAGACCATTAGCTGGCTAGAGGAAACAACTTCACTATTCTCAACACAATGAACATAGATGCCTATAAGAATGAATCCTAGTACCTGAGAAGTTACAATATCCATTCTTTGACATGAGTTTCCTAAAATCTTTAGGAATTCTCTGACCTTCTCAATGTACTTGGAGGAAGAGAAGGGAACAATTGTCTTGGTGATGTAGCACCATGGGAAAGAGATAGTAGTAGAAGTGGTTGATAAGGTGGCCAATGTTCTAAATGCTCATGTGACAATAGTACCAAACATTTCTTCCATGGTAGATGCTCAAACATCCACAAGAGTAGGAAGTAATTGATTGAGTGTAGCCTAACACAAGGATCTATTAGAAAGACTAGAGGAAACTAGGTAACTACTTCCAGAGATCTTTAATCTCATGAATGAAATTACAATAATTCAATCAAAGCTACTACAAACTAAGGGAAAATTGATCATTTCCAATGCCTAGCTATAGGTAGCCAACATAAAAAACCAATGGCTAGCTATTGAAGTTGTGAAGTTGCAATCATGTCTTTCTAACCCTACCACTCTTAGCCTAGATCTCACATGAGATGAAGCTTTTTAACAGCTTCAACAAAGAATCAAAAAGGTTGATAATGTGAAGGAGACCATGATATTTGACAACTCCTTATCAAAAACCTTTTCATTCCACATTCATAAGGATCTAGCATAATTCCACAAAGAAAATGCAACTCTCACCAAGGACATTTACGACCTACACAATGTTGAGCAACAAAAAGATTAGATGGTTGAATTCATTCAACAGTAGTAGGATAAGCTAGCCAAGGTGAACCTTGATTTGTGTATGGTGGCAAAAAAAAAATTGAAATCTCTCAATGGAGGAATTTTGAGCACTTCACCAAAAAATAGCCATTGAGGTAGCCACCTAGAAAAACAAGGCATTGAAATTTGAACAAGTCAAACATCATTACAAGGTCTAGGTTGGGCTCCTTGTCAAGGTGAATGAGAAGGAGATACAGTTGACCAAGGTGAAGATGAACAAGACCTTCTAGCAACACCAGAAAAGGAGAAATGTGTGATAGCCAATCTTTGATGACTTAAACACATACAACAAGACTAAAATTCACCTAATGGAGCTGCAAATCAAAGAGATGATTAAAGATATATGGAGCTTGCCAACCTCTAATATGAAAACTTGGCTATGCTGACTCTAAGGAGGCCAAGGATAGAATTAGAGAAGTCACTAGTTCCTACCTCTTGTATGAGGTAGAATTCAAGCACCAAAACAAAATACAAAAACAATTAGAGATAGACAATGCCAAGCTTAAAGATCTCAAAGGCTAATTCATTGATCAATGATTGATTACTAAAAGCCTAGCTAGGAGAATGAATGACTACCATGAGCTAGAGAACCTTGTAAGGACTTCAACATTGAATAAAAATAATTCATAGCATTGTTCATCAATGCCAAGGATTTGTTCCCAACAATGCCATGAGCATGGAATATTCCCACACTAGTCCACATTGGTGAAACTACATGGACTATGTATGACCCATGGATCAAGGTAAAGAAGATGAAAGCATTATTGGATGCTTTCAAACTTCTACCACCACCACCATGAGCAGCAAGATAGCCTCAACCACCTCCACTAACATGAGCTTCAAAGCCTAGTAAAAGACCTTTAGCACCCTAGGAGCCTCCACCTCCTAGAACTATTTGAATTTTGCCTCATCTTTAATAGTATAAGGGAACCTTCTGAAATGTTTTATAAGGATGTCTACTTTTATTATTATGGACATCAATTTTCTAAATCTTTACAATCTAGCATTTAGATTCAGAAATTTAGTTAGCTAATAAATTTCATACTTTCCCAATTTTATAAGAAGCTTGATCCTACTTTTGTTCACTCGAAGATGAGTTTTCACTTAGTCATGAAGGTATGATAAGACATAGTCAACTAGTTGCATCAATGGAAATGTGTTAACATAGCCCCATTGACATATCCCCATCAACACATGCTCACATGCATCAACACATATGTGTCAACATATATACAAGTCAAACCTATATAAATGCATGTACCAATTTCATTTATGACATATTAAGATGAGTATAATCTGATTTATGTTAATTAAAATTTTATTAATATTATTTACATTTTTTATGTTTAATAATTATTTATAATCACCCATCATGTCTATTCTTTTAATCAACATGATGATTTTCTTAAACCTATATATCTTTGATTCTTGTACATTCTAATATATGGAAAATCGTGTGAAGATAGATAAGCATAACATGCTCTATTCTGCACTTATTTTCTTAGTCTTTTATATTACAAGTATCATTAACATTGTGAAAATATAAAGTTCATAGTGTTATAATTTATCTAAGTTTTTCTAATATTAATATCTACACAACTATTTCAATTTCTTCATTGGACCTAATGATCATAATATCATGAGACTTAATAGAGAAATGGCTACATGTGACCTTGAATGATCCTAAGGGTGAGATGCATGACATGTGGCATTAGAGGTTGACTTTGATTTCCCATTCCTTCTCATTTTTTAAATACAAAATTTTATCATATGACACATTATATGGAGAGACATGGAGACACATACCCACACACTACATGACCTAACAACAACATGGAAAATAAATCTAACTCTTGTAATAATATTAAAAATAAAAGATATAAGGTAACTACTGAGTAGGCTACAAATATTATTGAGCTTGTGTCTAACATGCATTTGATCAATCTTGAGATCTTCTAGGAGGAATATTCCTAAGAAGAGGGGAGGGGGCGAGGATGTAATAATCCATATTTTTTAATTCCTAAGTTAGCATTCTTACCTCATGCTCATTTATTGGATGTATTAGATACTTTGGATTTTTAGCACTATATTTTATGTTTATGTATACTTTATTCTGCATTATTTTATATTCAGTAGGTGTGTACTAACCTAGTGGATAAGTTTGATAGGCTTTCATGATGGCCATGATTGAGGCATGATTGGCACGTGAATTTTATGTTCAGATTTTTTGTATATGTTTGACATTTTATAAATTAATATTACAAATTAATTTTATGTTAATTTATAAAAAGATTTTAATGTATATATTTATTAACTATGCATTAGATTTTAGTATGAGTGAAACTTAGAATTAGTTTTCTTAGTCTTCTTTTTTTTAGAATAGGAATAGTGTTTGTATGCCTAGAATTTTGAGATATTTTCTATTTAAAACCCCATAGTTCATTCTTTTGAGCACTTTGGCATCCATTACACTTGGACATAGAAACATTGCTAGATTAGAGTTTCATAACGGTATTGTGAAAGTGTTGTTAGTTTGTTGTACACATGTCTCATGAGTGATGCTAAGTTTATGTGCTTTTATCTTAGCTTTATGCTTCTTGCTTTCCAAGTGATACATCTTGACATTTTCTCATGCTTTGTTTCAATTTCTAAGTTTTTTGCATACTTTACATTTTTGGGTTTTTCTTAAATTTTATAATTCACATGAATTTATTATTTAGACTATGTCTTTCTCTGGATGTACTATTACAACCAATTTTTATCACTAATTCCTATGCTTAATTGCTATAATTCATGTTATATGATATTTTTGGAGAAATCATGGTTTTGTGAGAAATCTTCACATCAACCATTTTGAATATGGTTATTGTGCATATGACTCTCATTTTGATGCTAAAAATTATTGTCTCATATTATGACTAAACTGGTTTTGTCAATTTCATTAAATTTAAAGTTTCCATTATTTTTTGAATTTTTCATGTTTTCTTAAGGTTTTACTATCTTTGTCATACTTTTGAGTATCTTCAACTATTTTTCCTTGGTTTGAAGGTACATAGATAATGAAAAAATAATCCTTGACCTAGTGCCAGGATCCTTTATTAATTTAGAAATGTTTCAAAATTATTTTGTGTTAAAACTTGACTATTTAGGGATTGATGTTGAAACCATAAATTAATCATAAGTCATTATCTTCTATAATGTTTCATGGTAAGGTCATGTTTGGATAGAATACTTAAACATGTATTTTGAGCCTCTATTTTGCATTACTTACAAGATCACAATGTCACCACAAGTTGTGGTCTCCCACCATAGGTTGTGGTCTAGTCATGGTTAAAGTTCTAAGTTGATTTTATTGTTTCAAGTGGTTTCAAACAAGTTAGAATTAACCATAAGTTATGGTTAGGTTATGTTCAAGTCATTGTCTAGTCATGATTAAGATAAAAATGTTATTTTTGTCATTAGTTTCTATCATTTGGAATTCTAAGTAAATCATGAGTCATGGCTAGGTCATGGTTAATTTGTGGTTAGCCACCACTGATCATGGTTAGATCATGATTTGTTCATTTTTCCATTCTTGATTAACACATGTCATTGGAACTTTGTTCAATACACTTTGACATCATTTGAGTATTCAAAACTATGATAGGTTATTGGAGCTAATCTCAATGTCAATTATTACATCATGTTAGAACTTCTAATCATTTAGGTTCATTAGTTCATTTGCTAGTCTCCCTAGACCATCAATGTTTGGTTTATATATGTTTTTATACTTGTATATTTTTTGATTATTATGAGCTAACACAAAGTTGTGTCATAAGTTAGAGATGGACTTCTTGCAGATATTTGATTTTTATCCCTCACTAAGATCCATTAGTGTGACTCTTGTTGTAAACTCCATCCTATAAAAAAAGGGTGATTTTAGGATCACTTGTCCATTTTTTTTCTTTCAAATGTTAGAGGTAAGTCCTAGGTGGCTCCCCTAGCACCGATAGATTTTTTTAAGACTAATTAAGAAATGCATATACATGGTAGTTTGGCAATGTATTTAATCTCAGTAGTTTGGACAACTTATTTTAAAAAGTGTTCATGATAACCATTCATACATTTAAAAGTGAGTGCAATGCATGCTAGCATCCTTAATTGCAAGTTGATGGTTTGGAGTGGAAAAATTAGTTTGGTTAGCTAGTTGTTTGATATTTCTAATTTATGCTTGTTACATGATCTTCAATGCTTAGTGGCTTGTGCTTTACTAACATGTGTTTTTAAATCAACATGTCTTACCTAGCTTATCATGACACTTTTCCTCCAATCAGTCAAAAGAGGTGCCATGGTTTCTTACTCAATTTATACTACATTCCTCTTCTATTTTCACATTTTTAAAGCTAGATTGAGCAAGAAGACTCCTTAGCATTTACTGCTAACTTTTATATGCTTTTCATATTTATTTTTCAACTATTATATTATTGACTCTTTTTCATATTTGACATACTAAACATGTATTAGACTATCCTATTTTCATGCTTTATGTATTTGGATTTTAAACTTGTTACGTACTATTTGATATTTTTATGGCTATGCATTCTAATTAGACTTATATTCTCTTTTTTTATTTAGATTAATACTAGTTTTCAATTTCATATTTACGTTAAGAATTATGTTATCAACTTTTATCATCATATTTTATACTGTCAACTTTCTGTTTTCTTGGGATCATGGTTATTAGCACATTAAGTCTTCATTTTTTCTTATCATTGTATTAGTATTTTTTATTTCATCTATCTTGAGCCATGACCATTCATCTAGAGATTCTATACCCAATGTAATGCTTTCAAACCAAAGGCTAGGAATAAGGATGTTACACATTCCTACTTTTTTACTTTGCTAATCATAAGTGTTCTTTTATGTAAACATTAAACTTTCCATATGAGTTTTACTTAAAACCACATGACTAAATTTTTTAAATATATGCCCTTTTTTTTACAACTGAGATCTATAAGCTTTCTTTCATTATAATAATAAGCTCAACACAACACTTTAATAAAAGCTTTTCATAATCTTACAAAGCTATATCTTAAAACATAAATGGAACTTTATGTTGAGCTAAAATTTTTAAAAAGAGTTCCTTTATGCATTAGATTCCATAATTTTAAATTGTACTATTTCTCACATGTTTTTTACATATATCAAGACCCATTCAACCTACGACCTTGAAATTCTAATATTAAGGGGGGGGGTGTGGGGAGGGGGGAGGTGTCGGACCCTGAAAAGAAGTTCTATTGATATTAAAAGTGTCCATACATGTGCTTATCTAAATTTCCATACATGTGCTTATACATGGGCTTAAATAAAACTAGGCAATTTTTTTTCCAATTTCTATTTAGACTTACACATGACAAGAAAATAAAGAGCTTGAAAAAAAATTGAAACTGCATGTGACTTCTAGTTGGGAGTTGATGTGGCATTTAGAACTGGTGAGCTAGATTAGATGAATTTGCAAAAAAATTATGCACTATAACAAGCTTCTTTTTTTAATAAAAAAACAAAAGGTTCATTGCCCATCCTTACATTTAAAACATGCTCAACCCTCTTTCTTTGCCACATGAAGCTAAGAGGGTTTAAAGCAATTATTAATGTTGAGTTATATTAACCAAAGCTAAAGAAAATTGGACACTCATTTTTTGAAATAGGTTGTCTCATAAAAAATCACTAGAAAATTCAAGTTCTTTTCTTTTTCACCTAGCTTTATGACCATCTCTGCCACATAGATCATCATGTGTGCTAAAGCTATCATCTAAATGACCTTTTCTGCTTAGCTTCAACCACATGTACAAAATAATTTTATATAGATAACCTCTTTCACTCATCTTCAATCTCAAGCACAAAACAATTTTACCTAAATGAGCTAGACAAAAGTTTGTAATATCTTTGCACCACTGATGAGTGAAAAATACCCATACACTCAACCATATGAATCACTAAGTATTCACAATTTAGTCAAATTCCATGAACCCTTTGTCTACTGGTACACTAGCCTCTAGGAAGTGAACTTGCCCTAACAGTCATTTATATCTTCCCAATTACACTTGTGATATGCTAAGGTATGGTTAAGTGTAATTGAGGCATATGATTTTTATTATTTTTATGTTTTATGTTTTGGGTGCTTAAAATAAAGGATGAAAGGGATGAAGTAATTTAATTGCTAATTTAATCTAACTAACTAACCAAGATCTAACTAATCCTAACATAAGCATCCAATTCTACTTTTTGTACATATCATTAACACATATAACACTGCTAGGTTACCAAAGGTTAAGTGTTATTGGGATTACCAAGCATCCTGCACATGCTCAAAGTGCTTGTACTTATGTGCTTAATTAATTTCTATTTAATCAAACTTAATTTAGCTTAATTTGGCTTAATTACTTAATGCATTAAAGCAAATGGCATAAAACATTAAATGCATAAAGAAAATATTTAATCTAGCCAAAGTGCTACAAGGTTTATTAAAAATCTCTGCTTTATTGCCACACATACTACCATGCTCAAGTACAACAGTGCTCAAATAAAGATCTGTAGACTCAATGACTACTACTACAGGCACTTGGGAAGATATTCTAACTCTAGGGAAGAAAAATTGCAAGAGATCTACTACACTATGACAAAGATTGCCATAAATAGAGTGGGTGAATGTGTATTTATAGGAAAAAATAGATACTATGTTGATGAGGCCACATCAATGCATCAAATCATGCATCAACAGGGCCTAGTTGATGAGGACTAGTCGATGGGGCTTAGTTGAGGGTGCCCAATCGATGTAGCCAATTAACAATTCATCATACCCCCATGAATAAATGAAAAATTTTCCTTGAGTTCTTTACAAATTTTGGAAGGTATGGAATTATTAACTAATGACAGACATATGACAAATATAAACAAACACAAAAAAATACTAAGTGCCCAAGTATATGGATATACAATCATTACAAAATTTTCTTGTGTTCAAGGCTATAAAAATTGAACATTAGAACAAAATTTGACAAACATAATCCCCTTGATGGTGTGAAGATAATGAAGAAGATTAAACGGTCCTAGGTGGTGGAGGCTCTTGAGGTTCTGAAGGACATTCTCTTACTTCAGCCACATGTAGTGGTTAAGGCTATTGTGGTTGTCCTACTATGGTTGCAACTTCCGTTGAAAGACAGAAAACATCTAACAATGCTTTCATCTTCTCCTTCTTACACCTAAGATCATGCATGGTCCACATAGCTTTGTGAATGTGGGCCAAAATGGGTACATCCCAAGGGTAAGGCATTGTTGGGAATAGCTCCTTGACATTAACAAACTAGTTGGCACATTGAATTCCTTGATTGCATTCGATGTTGAATGCCCTGATTCCATTCTACAATTCCTGGTAATTGTTCATTCTTCTAGCTAGGTTCTTAGCAATTGATCTTTGATCAGTGAATCTTTCCCTGAGAACTTCAAATTTAGTATTTGCAGTCTCAAGCTTCTTCTTGGTTTCCTTATGATGCTTAAACTAACTACCTTGTACAACAAGTATGAGCTAGCCACCTACTTCTCTAACTTTGACTGTGATCATCCAGCAGTCAACATTACTAGGTTTGCATACCAGAGATTGGCAAGCTCCATGTATTCTATCATTTCTTTGATCTACAACTCCTTCATGTGGATTTCCACTTTGTTGTAGGCATCTATCCTATCAATGATAGGTTGCCACACCTCTTTTCCTTGTTGGAGTTGTTGGAGGGTCTCATTGACTTTTGCCTTAGTCATTTGGATGTGTTTTTCATTAACTTCTTTTTGTAGGCCAACCTGATCTCTATAGTGGTTCTTGACTCTTTTAAATTTGAGAGCCTCATTCTTCTAGGTGGCAATCTTAAGCAAATCTTTTTAGAGTAAGGAATAAACTTCCTCCATAGAGAGATTTCTATTCTTTACTACCAATCTTCCCAATTTAGTGTTTACTCTAGCTAGCTTCTCCTACTGTTGATGGATGAATATTTACATCTATTCTTTTTGCACATTAACGTTACATAGGTGATGATTCTCTATGGTTAGCATCTCATTCTCTAGGCATGTTTTGACTAAGTACTTTTGAACTAAATATGTTTTATCCTCAACCATGGATTGGTCCAAAGGGGTCATCACCATCCCTACCTCAACCTATTTCAGTCTATCTTTGATGAGTGGTGAGGTACCCCTACACTCAACCATATGAATACAAGTGTTTCACGTGCAATCCAATCGAACTCCAAGGACTCAGTGCTTACGCGTCCTAATGGAACACTTAAGGTTAATCAATCGTTGTCTTTCCAAACTTGTATTGTCATAGTTGTATGGTTAAGCAAGCTTGAGGTATATGATTTTTATATCTTTTATCTTTTCAATGTCCTATGCTAATAGGGGAAGGTGAAGAGAACTAAGTGACTAAATTTCATTAACTATTCACTAGTAAGTTCTAATTTTCCTAGCACCAGTATTCGTTCCCACTTGCTGTACACACCTTGAACCAGTGCAACGCTGCTAGGATTACCAAACACTATTCATTACTGGGTTACCAAGCATTACACACATGCTCAAAGCAGTCGTACTAATTGCACTTAACTAGGAGAGTCAAGGGTTGAGAGAGATTAATTATCTAGGAAAGTATTTAAACATTTAAAAATAATTAATTCCTATTTAGTTTAGTCCACATGCTACAAGGTTTATCAAAAATTTTGTCTTTATTTTCGTATACAAATGTGTGCTCAGGTATAATTTGCTCGAATAAAGATCTGTTCACTTTAAGACTCCTACTATGGGCACATGGAAATTATTCCAACTTTGGAATGGTAAAACTACTATAGTTTGGATAAGGATCTAAATCTAAGCTACTGAACAAGCGAAATCTGCCTCTTATTTATAAACACTATGGTGGGCTATGATATCGTGTACGTGATATCACAGGGGAAAAAGCAATATCGCATACACGATATCGCAGCTCATCATACCCCCATGACTGAATGAAAACTCGTCCTCGAGTTCCTTACAAAATATTGAAAAGGTATGGGATTATTGACTGGAATGACACTAACGGTGAAAGGAATGACATGTGAATGGATCATCATTACAATACATGACAAAATTAGTGTTCATGATAACAAGGATGAACACTATACACATATGACATCCAGCCTTATTTGGTAGCTAAGAGAGAAGAGAGAAGAGAGAGAGAGAAGAGAAGAACTTTGTTGCTGCCGACACCAAGATTGCACCTTTCGTTGTCCATCCATAAGCACACCATCAATCTTATTCCTTGCATAACTGCTCTAGCACCAGTCCATTCCAAGTGTTCCCTCTAAATCCAATCCGTTGTTGTATGATTGTCATCTGCACACACAACAGAGTCTTATATTAGCAAGGATAAATGGATCACAATACAATTGATACCTTGCTTCGATGTAAGGTTCATTGGCTGAGTTGTGATATGGCTGATGCGGATTCTAGAGATATAACACTGGTGACTATCCAAGGTGTAGGGGTTAAGAGAAATTAAAAAAATTGGACCAGCACCCCCATGACTAAAAGCGATCCTCCAATAGTGAGAGAATGGAAAAAGAGAAGGAATAAGAAATATGGAGAAAAAGAGATAACTGCAATGCTGATGAAATGGATGTTAGAGATGGAAACGAACAAAATAAATGTTGATTGCAAAAATGTTTAATGGAAAGAAATTAACTGATGCACCAAATACGCCCCCAAGTGGGTCCTCCCCAAAGTAGTCTCATGCCCTTAATGCCCTAACATTCCCACATTCAAAGAGTCCATAGGCTCTAGAAATGTCATTTGGAAGCAAGAGTTAAAGTCTTAACCACAAGAGTTTACCGAAAATAAAACAATGCATCACCCAAAATATAGACTACTGATACAACCGGCAATGAGGTGAACAATGGAGAAAGAAAGATGGAAAGAAGAGAATGGAATGGGGTCTCAAGAACAAGGTGGTGTACAACCCCTTGTGTATTAATGGTTAATGTGACTTAGTAGATCTCATTCCAAATATAGCCTCCAACATTCCACATCCAGTGAATTCACATTAATACATTTGGCTAATTCATCCCCCTAAAGTAACAGAATGCCTTTACCAAAGAGTCCCCACCATTCCAACAAAACGAGAAAGGAGAAAGTAGGAAGCGAGAAAGGGCCTTAGTTAGAGGAAACATGTTTTTTTAGTTTCATAAATAGTTCTTGTAGCCCATATGATTATTTTGTCTAAGAGGTGTGCTTTGAATTCTCACTTTTTTCTTTTCTTCTCTTCTTCTTCTTCTTCTTCTTTTTTTTTTTTTTTTTTTTTTTTTGCATGAGAACCACACCATGTAAAGACTTATTATTTTTATTAGTTTAGCTTCTCTATAATGGAGCAACATTAGAATGGTAAGGAAAAATCAAGAAGAAAACATCTAAGCACCCAAGAGAATGGCCAACACAAATGCATCAAATCCCCTTGAAGTCGCACCCTTTTCAATCCTTGAGTCCTTCCTTAGTTTGAGAAATGCCCATTCACCAATTCGTTGATAGTTCTATTATTTTTTGAAGAAAGGGAATGTACAATTCCAAGCCAAGACACACCATAGAAATTCATGAATGCATGGATGATGTGGACTCATTGCCTGTTATATCAAAAGAACCATACCTCAGGATCAGCATTATAACTCAAAGGTAAAAACCAAACATTAGCAACCAATAAAATATAGTTCATACCATCATTAGGAGCACTTATTAGGTGAAAAACCTAATAAAATAAGTAAACACACAAAAAAATGAAAAATTATGAACAATGTTGTCAAACAAAAATAAGAAAAGTTAAAGAAATTTGTAAAAAAAAATTAAAAAGGAACTGATTGCTTCGATTGATCAGCATAGGTGGCCATCTCCCCCATGACTGAGTTGAAAGGGGAAGATCCAAAATAAGGAGCGAGGTTGTCCTTTCTCAAAGGTATTATGTGCACCAGCTATTCTAAGTTTATGGAAGGGTTTGGTTTGTTGCACATTGACTAGTAATCTTTTATCAGGGCTTTCAAGTTTGTATATGGTCATGGCCCTTGAGGGAAAGGTTTTATGAATGATGTAAGGCCCTTCCCACAATGTTTGAAATTTTGTGCATTGTGGCACCTATGTGGNATTTGCTATGTGCCTTGTGCAACTCATTTGATGACAGGGCAACCAATCAATTTTCGTCTAGCATGTTTAAAGCTACCAATCTTTGTTTTTGTGCTAGATTGATGAGTGGCGAGGTACCCCTACACTCAACCATACGAAACAAGTGTAGCATACGTGATCTGGTTGAACTCCGCAGACTAAATGCCTAAATGCCCCATGGAACACTTGGGGTTAATCATTCGTTGTCTTCCCAGACTTGTTGTTGTCACGGTGTATGGTTAAGTAAGTCCGAGGTATATGATTTTTTTTTGTCTTTTCTGGTTTTATGTCTTCTATACTAAGAGCAAAGGGTTGAGAAACTA
>MNCI01007823.1:126289-158751 GCA_015680685.1 Gnetum montanum
GAGACCATAGAAATTGATGGATGGATGGATGAAGTGGTTTCATTGCCTGCCAGATCAAAAGAAACATACCTTAGTATCAACATTGTGACTTAAAGGTAAAAACCAAACATAAGAAATCAATATGAAAATAGTTCATACCATCATGAAGAACACTTATTATGGGACAAACTTATAGGGTGGAACATACACATACACACACATATAAAAATGGAAAAAGTATAACGATGTTGTAAAAAAAACTATAAAAGTTAAAGTAATTTGTAAAAAAAAATTAGAAAAGTTAAAGAAATTTGTAAAACAAAAATGTGTAAAACAAAAACGTTGTAAAACAAAAATGTGTGAAACAAAAATGTTGTAAAACAAAAATTGAAAAAGAACTAAGGGCCCCATATGGTTAGCATAGGTGGCCATCTCCCCCATGACTGAGTTGTAAGGGAGAGATCCGAAATAATGAGCGAGGTTGCTCACTGGTGGAGGCGTAATTTGCACTAGTTGTTGCGGCTTCATGAAAAGGTTTTGTTTGTTGTACATTAACCAATAACCTTTTATTCAAGCTATCAGGCTTATATATCATCATGGCTCCAGAGCGAAAGGTAGTATGAATAATATAAGGTCCTTCCCACAAGGTTTGAAACTTTGTACCTTGGGGTACATGCGTGGGGTTCCAGTAAAGGACCTTATCTCCTAGTTGGTACTTAAACCTTTGGATCCTTAAGTCATGACGTTGTTTACTGTGTGCCTTGTGCAAATCATTTAGCGATAGTGCAACCAATCTATTCTCGTCTAACACATTCAAAGTTTCTAGTCATTGTTTTTGTGCTAGGTTGAGATCTAGGTAAAGTTCACAAGCCATGGACAATGTACGGAGCTCACTCTGTATAAGGAGTTTTGGAAGTTTCCCGTACACTAGCTCATAGGGAGAATATCCTGTAGGGAGCTTCCAAGTGGAACGATACGCCCAAAGAGCATCATTCAGTTTCATGCTCCAGTCTCGCCTAAATTTGCTAATTGTTCATGTTAATATTCTAGTAATCTCCCTATTAGTAACCTCGGCTTGACCATTAGCTTGGGGGTGGTAAGGTGTGGTCAGTTTATGCTCAACCCCTAAGCATTGCATCAACTTTCTAAAGGTTGCACTCATAAAATGTGTTCCATTATCGAAAATAAGTGCACGTGGCACACCAAACCTGTTAATGATTTATTGTTGTACAAATCATGCAGCTGTAGATGATGTGCAATCTATTACAGCGACTACTTCAGCCCATTTAGTTAAGTAATCAACAGCAACAATTATATATGCTTTTCCGTTGGACATTAATGTAATAGATCCCATAAAATCTATCCCCCAGATATCAAAGGGTTCCAAAGGCTGAATCCATTGTTGCGGACCCTTCATTCTAGTAATCATTCCCCCCATCACGTTGGCAGTGCTCACAGGATTGGGTGAAATGATGGGTGTCCCAAAGTAGTGTTGGCCAATAATATCTTGCAAGCAGGACCTTAGTAGTCATTCATCTCCCAGCATAATGATCCCCACAGGGGCCCTCATGAGCATCCTGGAGAACTTTTAATTGTTATTGATCGGGTACACACCATCGAACCAAGCCATCAGGGAAAACTTTATAAAGTTGTCCCTCGATTTCCATGAAGTACTTGGCTTTGTGAAGAAACTGTTGTTTCTTCCTAAAGTCCAGCTCTTGTGGTATTTGTTGGGAAGTGAGATAAGTAAGAATGCTACTATACCAATTTATTTCTATGGGTTGATTTTTTATTACACTAGCAAAGAGGGTTTTATCAGGAAAATGATCAGATATAGCATATTCATCCTCTTTGTTGTCCCACCGTAACCTAGATAGGTGATCGACAACCACATTCTTGGTGCCTTTGCGGTCTACTATGGTTAAGTTGAACTCCTAAAGAATCACCAGCCAACGTATAATACATGGGCTAACCATTGGCTTGTTCATAAGGAACCGAATTTCACTATGATCTATATGAATATATACTTTGTAACCTAATACATAGTGCCTAAATTTATCCAGTGCAAATACTACAGCCATTAACTCTTTTTCTGTAGTCATGTAGTTGAGTTATGCACCGATGATACTCTTACTGGCATAGTGGATGTAATAAGGTCATTTTTGTTCATCTAATTGTGTCATAACAGCTTCTAAGGCATAGTTAGCTACATCGATCATGATATGGAATGGCCTGGACCAGTCAGGGGCTTGTAAAATGGGAGTTTCCACAAGCCTCTATTTGAGGGTTTGGAATGCTCATTCACATTCCTTGGTCCATTCAAATGGTGCATCTTTTTTTGTTAATTATACTAACGGTTTGGCAACTTTGGAGAAGTTCGCGATAAACCTTCTGTAGTAGCCAGTGTGTCCAAGGAATGACCTAATGTCTTTAACGGTCTCTGGTTGTCGGGTAATTCCTTAGATGACTTTAATTTTTTCTGGATCCAACTCAATTCCTGATTGTGAAATTTTGTGCCCCAGTACAACGCCCTCTTGAACCATTAAATGACTTTTCTGCCAGTTGAGCTTAAGGTTGGTTTCAACACATCATTTCAATACTTGCTCTAACCGGTTGAGGGCTTGATCAAAGCTCGTCCCATGGGTGGAGCAGTTGTCCATGAAGACTTCTACTCCATTACCTATTTGCTATTGAAAGATGCTTAGAACTAATTGTTGGAACATGGCAAGTGCATTGCACAAGCCAAAAGGCATTTGTTTATATGCGAACGTTCCCCAAGGACTGGTGAACGTTATTTTGGCTTGGTCTTCTGGCACAATTCCTATTTGGTTGTACCCACTATATCCATCCAGAAAGCTGTAATAGCGATGCCCTATTATAGTGTCTAAGATTTGGTCAAAAAATGGCAATGGTAAGTGATCTTTGAATGTTGCCATATTTAATAGCCTAAAATCTATACACACCCTTCATTTACCTCCTTTTTCCGGTACGATGACAAGGGGACTAACCCATTCACTATCAGTGATAGGGTAAATGAACCCAGCCTTGAGAAGTTGCTCTAGCTCCTCTTTCACTATTTGTTTTAGCTTTGGGTTCAATTGCCTCTGGGGTTGTTTGCGAGGCTTCATAGAGGGGTCTGTGTAAATTCTATGCTGGCATATCCTAGGGTCTATTCTAGTTAATTCAGGGTATGACCATGCAAAGGCTATTGACCACTTGTTTATTACCCTTAGCAAAATTTATTTTTGCTTGGGTGCAAGCTTTGCATTGATGATCACCGATTTTCTATTTTTAAGGGTCACATATTCCAAACTGGTGGGTAATGGTTTTAAATCGAGGGGCTCTTGTTTAAACTCCTCAAGAATCTCCAACTATACCCAATTGATTTTTTCGAAGTTAAGGACTAGAAGTTGGCCACGGACTTGCTCAAGTAGGTCTGTGCTTTCAATGTAAGCACTAGTTATTCCCTCAGTTAGTTCCATGCAAGTTGTCAAGTTGTTCTCTTTATCAGCCATCATCCATCGGGTGTTTTCTTGTTGTGTGGCTATCGCGTATAGGCACTTTTGGATGTCAACATCCTGTGCACACCGATTGCATGCAAGCAGTGTTAAACTTCGTGTTACCCATGACTTTTGCACGCAATGACACCCTGTGTCACTCTATGTGATGCATGGAACTCTTTTCTTCTCAATTTTCCCAAAAGTGTTTGTCTTGGATATTTCTAGGAAAAGGTTGCAAATTCCTAAGCGTGCGTCGATTGTATTCAGCCATGCCCTCCCCATTATAATGGGAAAATCCCCTTTGTCATTGTTTATTTGGATTACTAGGAAATCAGCTGGATATGACCATCCGCCGACAATGGTAACAATGTCCTCAACCTATCCCAAAGGGACAGTGATGGATTGGTTAGCCAAATCTAGGCGAACATTGCTCTTCTTGAGTGGAGTCAGGTTCCAGGTTTTATACAGTTCTTATGAGATTAAGTTGACCCTGGAACCAAAGTTGAGGAGAGCCTTATGAGGGTCATTCCTAGCGACTTGGAGATAAACTAGGGGGACTTCTGGATTTGACAATTTCTTTGGGAGGTGGCTAACCTTGATCCAGTCGGTTACAGTATGTGTTAACATAACTATATGCATTGGACGTGATTTCTCTGTCAAAGGATTTCCAAAAACCTTATTTGGTATGGGAGTGTTAGGATGCTCAACCACTTGTGAAGGCAAAGACTTAGTTGGATTGTTGATCCTAAGGAAGGGTCTTTTTGGTGTATGATTTTTAGAACCAACTAATATTGAAGATTTGGGGCCTTTGTAGTGTTGGGCTGTCACGGTTGAGTGGGGTTAACTTTAGGCCTTGTTGGAGCGGTTGGCGGCGGGGCTATTAGTGCAAGAGATGAGGGTGGAATTGGAGGATAGGATGGGTATGGAGCATTTCCTGAAGGAGAAGGATTCCTGAAGTACTCCTAAACCTGGTAGTAACGTGGGAGGTTTATGTGACTTATAGAGTCACTTGGAGAAATCGACTACTGCACATAATAACCATAAGGGTCAGGCTGCCGATAAGGGTACTGTTGTGTTGGCCGTGGCATCCCCCATGATTGTGGGTATTGCCACTGCTGATGTTGTCCGATGGGCTGTGGTGGAGTTCCACTTGGATAATACGTTAAAGGTTGGTGGAACTACCTCGGGTTACCTTGAGGATAAGGTAACCTGCGAGGCGTTTGCCATTGGTTGAGTCTTGGATTAAGCGCATACACCCTAGACTCCTATAGATGTGAGATAATGGGGCAACATCCCATAGGATGTCTAAATCAGAATCCTCAGCCACATTGGAGTTAGTGATTTTTCCCTTACCCTTGTTATGTGTAGGGCCTAAATCTCTCAGCTTTTGCATACCTTTGTCACTACTTTTTTCTACTTTAGACTCTTCTACAATTTTCAAGACTATTTCAATTCTTGAGTCTAAGGAATCCCACATTTGGTCTACTTTGGCCGATACCTCGGTTATTAACTTTTGGATCGGCAAAGTTTTCCGATTCACCAACTCTTCGATTGGTGACTCATCCTCTTCATTATAAAATTTCACTCCCTTCTTTCGAAGGGAGGGATCACAGTTGTACTCTTCCGCACTTTCCCTTTTGTGTAGCTCACCTTCTTCGTTTACTACTTGCTCCAACAAGCTACATACTTCATGGGCTCTGAGTTGTGAGAGTCTCCCTTGGGCGTAAGTCCCAAGAGTTCTTCTAGTTTCATTCCTTAGCCCATCCATGATGTGGCGAAGTTAATCCCGCTGAGTGTACGCATGGCCCGAGCAACAATGTAACAATGTGTAATAGTGGGCCATGGCAGCATCCAAGGGTTCATGTGTACCTTGCTTCCAGCCTTAGATCTACTTACGCAAATTGGACACTCTAGAGTACGTTTGATACTTTTTGTTGCACAGTTCTACCATCGTACTCCACCTCCTGATGGTTTCCGGTTCTAAGGACTAGTACCAGCTCTCTGCTTCCTTAGTGAGTATCCTTGGGAACAACTTAAGTTTCTGCCACTCACTGTCTATATTCTGAAAGGCAAAGGCATCGTGGAATGCCTAAAATGATTTTGCAGATCAACATTGTATCCCCCTTCAAACCGTGGGATATTGTTCATGTCTAATCGTTTGATCCAGCTATCCTTTAAATGCCTTTTGGGAATCCTAACTACCTCCATAATGTCAAGCATACTTCAGGTTGTGAGTAGGGGCTCTTCATGATCGTCTCTTTCATGACACCTGTGATGTCTGCGTTGTTCCCTAATCTCCCTACGTCCTTGCCCTTGTCCTCTCTCTCGACTTTCACGTCGAGGTCTTTCATCTTTCTTACTTTTATCCTCACCTTTGTGTTCATGGTGGCTATGCCCAAATGTGGAAGGAGAGGATGAATGATGGGAAGAAGGGGAAGAAGAAGGGGAACCATCACCATGACAATGTTTCTTGCCTTCTCTTCGGCTGCTACGGCCCCGATCGTTGTGACAATTAAAGTGTCCATTCTTAGCGTGAGTGGTTGTTCCCTCTGTGAACAGCTGGTATTCACGAGCATCAGAACCAAGGATATGTATCATTGATCGTAGGTTCAGATACTCATCCTCCTCACCATCATTAGGAGGGGGAACATCATTTGTTAAAGAACCCATGATAAAGGGTTCCTCCTCTCCTATTTCGCTAAGGACGTGCGGGGCTTTGCCCTTCAGAAAGGTATGTTGACTCTCCTACCTTAAGTCCCTCATACGTTGGGCATATGTGGGATAATAATCCCTCATGTCAAAATCTTCCACAACGTATTCCACAAATAGTTCTTGCATGCCAATCTGTGCTAAGGCACGGAAAAGCATGTTAGGGATTGATCGATCTAGGGGTAACACGATGTTACCTTGCAAATCTCTCCACCATAGTTGTTTGTCCTGATGGATAACAAAAGTAAAATCTGGAATATACTCATTGGGATGAGTATATAAAATCTTATATTGTTGAGGCACTGGCTGATTTTGGTTATGTTTTTTCAGTTGTCGACTGTCTCGTGTATGATCCTTAGGTGGTGAGTTACTCTTATGAGAAGAAGGAATTTTGATTGGTGTGCTATTTCACCGTTATATAATTTTTATCTGATTAACCCAAAGGTTCGTTAAGGATCACAACGATGTGAGTGATATCCCTTATGTTCTATTCAGTGCACAGACACTTAGTCCCTTGCAATGGAGCCAATGATGAGTGGCAAGGTACCCCTACACTTAACCATACAAAACGAGCGTAGCATGTGCAATCCAGTCAAACTCCATAGACTAAATGCCTAAACGCCCCATGGAACACTTGGGGTTAATCATTCGTTGTCTTCCCAGACTTACTTGTTGTTGTCGTGGTGTATGGTTAAGTAAGTCCGAGGTATATGATTTTTTTTGGTCTTTTCTAGTTTTAAGTCTTCTATACTAAGAGCAAAGGGTTGAGAAACTAACTAACTCTAACTAATGTCCTAAGTCTAAATTAACTAGTGTCAACATCCGTTCCCACTTACCATACACACCCTGAACTGTGCAACTGTAGCTACCAAACGCTAATAATTACTAGGATCACCACACGTAACGCACATGCTCAAAGTGGTTGTACTGAGGCACCTAACTAGCCTAAGTATGACGAGCAACCGATTCCTTGACTAGCCGTACACATCCGTAGATTCTCGTAATCAAGTCATACTCGTCCCACGTTCTAGGAGATAAGGGTGAGAGAATCTAATCATGATGAGTAGCCGATTCCTTGGTTAGCCATACACATTCGTAAATGCTTGTAACCAAGTCGTACTCATGCCGCACTAACAATAGGTAATAAATAACATTAAATAATACCTATCCATGTACTGCAAGGTTTATCCACAAATCTCGTCTTTATTTTCGTACACAACTTGCATTCAGGTACAAAGCTACTCGAATAAAGAATCGTTCACTTTGAGGACTCCTACTGCGGGCACATGGAAAAATATTCTATCTTTGGGGTGATCAATCCGCCAGAGCTTCACTACTTCTAGCCTATGATGGAAAATGAAGGGAGTGCCGCCTCTTATTTATAGATTTGGCAGTGGACTGCAATATCGTGTACGCGATATCGCAGTACGCAATATCGTGGCTCATGCGATATCATGTCTCATCATAGATCAAGGTCAACGTGGAGGTCACACACCATGGATAGTGTACAGAGCTCGGTTTGAATTGGAAGCTTTGGAAGTTTTCCATACACTAACTCATAGGGAGAATAGTCTATAGGGAGTTTCCAAGTGGAGTGGTATGCCCAGAGAGCATCATTCAACTTAGTACTCCAATCTCTCTTATATTTGCTAATTGTCCTTGTTAATATTTTAGTAATCTCCTGGTTGGTGACCTCGGTTTGGCCATTAGCTTGGGGGTGATAAGATGTAGTTAATTTATGTTTAACCCTTAAGCGTTGCATCAACTTTCGAAAGGTTTCACTCGTGAAGTGTGTTCCATTATTTGAGATAAGTGCACATGGCACACCAAACCTATTAATGACTTTTTGTTGCACAAATCATGTAGCTGTAGATGATGTGCAGTCTATAATAGTAGCTACCTTAGCCCATTTCGTTAGATAGTCTACAGCAACAATGATGTAAGATTTTCCATTGGAAATTCATGTAATGGGCCCCATAAAGTCTATTCCCCAAATGTTGAAGGGTTCTAAAGGTTGAATCCATTGTTTCAGACCCTCCATTCTAGCAGTCATTCCTCCATCACGTTGACAGTGCTCACAGGATTGGACAAATTGAGGGACATCCCAAAATAATGTTGGCCAGTAATATCCTGCAAGTAGGATCTTAATAGTCGTTCATCTCCCTGCATAGTGACCCCCACAAGGGGCCTCATGAGCATCTTGGAGAACTCTTAGTTGGACCCCATCGGGCACACACCATCGAACCAAGCCATCAGGACAGACTTTGTAAAGTTGTTTGTTGATCTCCATGAAGTACTAGGCTCTGTGAAGAAACTATTGTTTCTTCCTAAAGTCTAGCTCCTGTCGTGTTTGTTGGGCAAGGAGATAGGTGAGAATGCTACTATATCAATTCGTTTCCATGGGTTGGTTATTCACTACACCAACAAAGAGGGCTTTGTTAGGAAAATGATTAGATATGGCATATTCATCCTCTTTGTTGTCCTAGTGCAACCGAGATAAATGATTTGCAACTACATTCTTAGTGCCCTTTCGATCAATCATCATTAGATCGAACTCCTGTAGGATCACTAGCCATCATATAATACGAGGGCTAACCATTGGCTTGTTCATGAGGAACCTGATTGCACTATGATCAGTATGGATGAACACTTTGTAACCTAACACATAGTGCCTAAACTTATCTAGTACAAACACTATAGCCATTAATTCTTTTTCTATAGTTGTGTAGTTAAGTTGTGCACCGGCCATACTCCTACTTGCACAGTGGATGTAGTAAGGACATTTTTGGTCATCTAACTGTGTAAGTACGAATCCTAAGGCATAATTGGATGTGCCAGTCATTATATGGAATGGTCTGGACCAATCAAGGGCTTGTAGAATGGGAGTTTCCACAAGCTTTTATTTCAGAGTTTGGAATGCTTATTCACATTCCCTGGTCCATCCAAATGGTGCATCCTTCTTCATTAGTTCTACCAACGGTTTGGCAATCTTGAAGAAGTTCTCAATGAATCTCCTATAGTAGCCAGTGTGTCCAAGGAATGACTGAATGTCTTTGATAGTTTCCGATTGTCAAGTGATTTCTTGGATGATCCTAACTTTATCTGGGTATACCTCTATTCCTGAATGTGAAATCTTATGCCCAAGTACTACACCTTCTTAGACCATCAGATGGCTTTTCTACCAGTTGAGCCTTAAGTTGATTTCTACGCATCTTTTTAGCACTTTCTCTAATCGGTCCAAGGCTTAATCAAAGCTTGTTCCATAAGTGGAGAAGTTGTCCATAAATACTTCCACTCTATTTCCTATCTGCTATTGGAATATTCTTAGAACTAGGCGATGAAACATGGTAGGAGCATTGCACAGGCCAAATGACATTTTTTTGTATGCAAACATTCCCCAAGAACTAGTGAATGTTATCTTCGCTTGATCTTCTGGGGCTATTCGTATTTGGTTGTATCCACTATAGCCATCAAAAAAACTATAATAGCAATGCCCTGCTATGGTGTCTAAGACTTGGTCAATGAATGGCAACGGGAAGTGATCCTTGAATGTTGCCATGTTCAGTAGTCTAAAATCTATACACACCCTCCATTTACCTTCCTTTTTGGGCATGATCACCATAGGGCTAACCCATTCACTATCAGCAATGGGATATATAAACCTAGCCTTAAGAAGCTATTCTATTTATTCTTTTACTATTTGCTTCAATTTTGGATTCAATCGCCTCTACCATTGTTTTCGAGGTCTCATGGAGAGGTCTGTGTAAATCCTATGCTGGCATATCCTAGGATCTATTCTAGTTAACTCAGGTTATGACCAGGCAAAGGCTTTTAATCATTTGTTTATCACTTTCAGTAGTCTTTCTTTTTTTTTTTGGGAACAAGTCTTGCATTGATAATCACCAGTTTTCCATTTTCGAGGGTCATATACTCTAGACCAGTGGGCAATGGTTTCAAATCTAGGGGCTCTTGTTTAAATCTTTCAGGAATCTCCAACTTTTCCCAGTTGATGTTTTCAAGGTTAAGGCTTTGAAGTTGGCAATGAACTTGCTCTAGTGTGTCTATGCTTTCAATGTAAGCACTAGTTATTCCCTCAGTTACTTCCATGCACATTGGTGAGTTGCTCTCTTGATCAATCATCAGCCACTAGGTGTCTTCTTGTTGTGTGGCTACTACATATAGGCACTTTTGTATACTAATGTCGTGTGCACACTGATTGCATGCAGGCAATGCTAAACTTTGTATAACCCATGATTTCTGCACGCAATGGCACCCTGTGTCACTGTATGCGATGCATGGAACATTCTTCTTCTCGATCTTTCTAAAAGTATTCTTCTTGGATATTTCCAAGGAAAGATCAAAAATTCCTAGGCATGCATCTATAGTACTTAGCCATGCTCTTCCCATTATTATTGGGAAGTCACCCTTACCATTGTTTACTTGTATCACTAGGAAATCAGTGGGATATGATCACCCACATACAGTGGTAACGATGTCCTCCACCAGTCCCAAGGGGATAGTGATGGACTAGTCAACCAACTCTAGTCGAATGTTACTACTCTTCCTTAATGAAGGCAGGTTCTAGGCTTTATACATCTCTTGTGATATTAGGTTGACTCTTGAACCTGAGTCCAGAAGAGCTTTACAGGGTGCATTCCCAAAAACTTGGAGATAGATTAGAGGACTTCCAAGATCAGAGAATTTCTTGAACATTTGGCTCACCTTAATCCAATCAATAACAACATGTGTTAACATAATCGTGTGCGTTAAGCTCAATTTTTGGGTTGAAGGAGGCCCTGAAACCTTACTTGATAGGGAGGTGTTCAGATGTTCAACTACTTGTGATGGTGAGGGCTTGGTTGGATTTTTGGTTCTGAAGAAGGATCTTTTTTACATAAGGTTGTTAGAACCAACTACAGGTTGAGGATTCACAGCCCTTGTGACATTGGGTTGCTACGGTTGAGTGGGGAGTACCCATTGCATTGCTGGAGCAGGTGATATTGGAGCTATCGGTGTAAGAGTTGCGAATGGGTTTAGAGGATGGTATGTTTGTGGGTTGTCTCTTCCAACAGAAGGAGTTCTATAATACTCCCAAGCTTGGTAGTGACGTTGTGGTGTTACATGACCAACAAAGTCACGTCGAGAGATTGGCTGCTGCATGTAATAGCCATATGGATCTGGTTGCCGGTAAGGGTATTGTTGCCTCGGTGGTGGCATCCCCCATGACTATGAATATTACCACTGTTGGTGTTACTCAATAGGTTGTGGTGAAGTTCCACTTGGATAATATGTTAAAGGTTGGTGGAACTCCCTTGGGTTACCTTGGGGATAAGGTAACCATCAAGGTGCTTGTCGTTTGTTAAGTCTTGGGTTGAGTGCATACACCCTATACTCTTGTAGATGTGATATTATTGGGTAACATCCCTTAGGATGGTCATATTAGCATATCTTACATCCACCATCATTATCTATATCAGAATCCAAAACCTCTTCGGTGATAGCCATTTTACCCTTACCTTTGTTACATGCATTGTCCATGTCTCTCTTTTTCTTTTTATCATAGTCACTTCTTCGCTCCTTAGACTCCTCTACAATTTTAAGAATGGTTTCAAATATACTATCCAAGGAGTCCCACATTTTTTCTACCTTTGCTGACACTTATTTTTTTGGAGTGGCAAGGTTTTCCTATTCACCATCTCTTCGAGTGATGACTCTTCCTCCTCCTCACAAAATCTCACTTCCCTTTTTCGGAGGGAAGGATCACAATTGTATTCTTCTGTACTTTCTCTCTTACGTAGCTCTCCTTCTTCCTTGGCTACTTGCTCCAACAATCCATGAACTTGATGGGACCTAAGCTCTAATAATCTCCCCCGGGCATATGTTCCAAGGGTTCTCCTGGTTTCATGTCTAAGTCCATCTACGAGATGGCGTAGTTGATCCTATTGTGCATAACCATGGCCCGGGGAACGATGTAACAGTGCATAATCATGGCCCATGGTAGCATCCAAGGGTTTGTGATTTTCCTGCTTCCATCCTTGGATTTTATTTCATAAGTTGGACACTTGGAAGTACGTTTGATACTTTTCATTAAACAGTTCTAGCATCGTATTCCACCTTCGAATGGATTCTAGTTCTAAGGACCGATACCAGCTTTTTTCTTCTTTCATTAGTGTCCTTGGGAACAACTTCTATTTTTTCCATTCATTCTCAATTTTTTTTAAGGTACATGCATCGTAAAATGCTTTTAAGTGGTTTTGAGGGTCAACATTGTATCCCCCCTCAAATCATGGGATATTATTCATGTCTAACCTCTTGATCTTGCTATCTCTTTGGTGCCTTGTGGGAATTCTTACAGCCTCTGTGATGTCTAACATGCTTCAAGTTGTAAGTAGGGGTTCTTCATGGTCATTCCATTCATAGCATCTATGATATCTACGCGGTTCCCTACTCTCCCTTCTTCTATGCCATGATTCTCTAGAATGCCCTCATCCTCATTCTCGACTCTCTTGTTGAGGTTTCTCACTCTATTTACCCTTATCCTCACAGTTAGGTTCCTTATGACTATGCCCTGATACATAAGGAGAGGGTGAATGTGATGATGAAGGTGAAGAAGAAGGAGAACCATCGCCATGACGATGTTTCCTACCTTCTCTTCGGTGGTCTCATCCCCTATCACAATTATGATTAGACTACCCATCCTTATCATATGTTTGTGTTCCCTCATTGAATACTTGGTGTTCATGAGGATAAGAACCAAGGTTGTGAATCATAGAGTGAAGGTTCTGATACACCACCTCCTCACCATCATTAGGATGGGGAATATCATTTGATGGGGAACCTTTTGGAACCGGTTCACCATCTCCAACTTCGCTTAAAATGTGCAGGATGTTATGGGGCCATTTACCCTTCAAATATGTATGATATCTCTCCTATTGCAAGTCCATTTGACGTTGTGCTTCTGTGGGATGGTAGTCCCTTGTGTCATGATTGCATGCAAAGTAATCTAAGTATAACTGTGACATGCCTATTCATGCAAGAGCACGAAGGAGCATGTTGGTGACTGCTCGGTCTAGAGGCAACACTACGTCACCCTCCAAGTCTCTCCAACATAGTTGTTCATCTTGATGGAGAATAAAGGTAAATTCGAGTACATATTCATCATGATGAATATATACCACATGAAATTGTTGAGGAACTAGCGGATCTTGGTTATGTGTGTTGTGCCGCTGACTGTCTCTAGTGTTGGTCCTAGGTAGTGAGATGCTTTTGTGCAAAGAAGACATTTTTGTCTTGTTCAGTGTGCTATTTATCATTGTCTTATTTTTCTTTCAATCAATCCTAATGGTTCGTTCTCATGTCCCAAAGATATGAATGATCTCCTATGTTCTGCATAGTTCACAAACAACTAAGTCCCTGACACCAGCGCCAATGATCAGTGGCGAGGTACCCCTACACTCAACCATACGAATATGAGCATTTCACGCGTGATCCAGTCGAACTCCAAGGACTAAGTGCTTACATGCCCTAATGGAACACTTAAGGTTAATTAATCACTGTCTTCCCAAACTTACTTGTATTATCACAGTTGTATGGTTAAGTAAGCTTGAGGTATATGATTTTTATATCTTTTATCTTTTCAATGTCCTATGCTAATAGGGGAAGGTGAAAAGAACTAAATGAATAAATTTCATTAGCTATTCACTAACTAAGTTCTAATTTTCTTAGCACCAGTATCCATTCCCACTTGCCATACACACCCTGAACCAATGCAACACTGCTAGGATTACCAAACGCTACTCGTTATTAGGTTACCAAGCGTTACACATGTGCTCGAAGCAGTCGTACTGAGTGCACTTAACTAGGAGAGTCAAGGTTTGAGAGAGATTAATTATCTAGGAAAGAATTTAAAAATTTAAAAATAATTAAGTCCTATTTAGCTTAGTCCACATGCTGCAAGGTTTATCAGAAAGTTCGTCTTTATTGCCGTACACAAATGTGTGCTTAGGTACAATTTGCTCAAATAAAGATCTGTTCACTTTAAGACTCCTACTGCAGGCACATGGAAATTATTCTAACTCTAGAATGGTAAAACTACTATAGTTTGGCTAAGGGTCTAAATATAAGCTACCGAATAAGGGAAAGCCACCTCTTATTTATAGACATTGCAGCGGGCTACGATATCACATACGTGATATCACAGGGGCGGAAGCGATATCGTGTACGCGATATCGCAGCTCATCAATCTTGAAGTTGTTGAAAAGCTTCATCTCTTGTCAGTGTAGGGTTGAGGGGCATGGGGTCAACAAGGTGGGCTCTTAATTTGGCAACCTCCATGGCCAACTATTAGTTTTATGCTTAAGTCATTTTGAGTTGTCCTTCTAGAATGATGCATTTTCCCTTTGCTTCAAGTAACTCTGACTAGGTTGTAGTGATATTATCCAAAAATTCAAAGATATCCAAAATTAATTACCTTGTTCCCATTAGTCAGTCTAGTAATTTCTCATGCTAGGCTATACTCAATCGACCATCAATAGTTCCTATAGATGCTTGCATGTCTCTAAGTGTAGAAACATCTAGTACAAATGCTGCAAGTGCATTTAGTACTTTGGTGATCTAATCAACAATCACTTTCACTATGGTCTCTTACCCTTGGTGCTGCATCACCAAGAAAGTTGTCCCTTCCCCATCCTCCAAGTGCATTGAAAAGGTAGCAGCCTTCCCAAATATTTTTGGGAATTGTTGTGATTGAGAAAGAGATATCATTACCTCTTGAACATCAGGATTCAACCTTAGGGGCAACTACATTCTTTGTGCTAAGAATATTGGCCCACCTCCCTCCATCAGATTGATTGTTCAAGCCACTTCATTGAGGTGACTTGTTGTGGGATGATACATAGATGGATCCCCATCACTTATTCCTACTTACTACTCCCACTCTCACAAGAGCTACTTTTGAATTTCATGTAGGCACTAAATGGTTTCACAAGCCTCTAGTGTTGTTTCCTAAGTGGGTGTTGGAGGTGGCAATTGCTGCTTCTCTTCTTTGGAAATGATAAGGGTCTTGTCTTTCATCATCTCAAACTAGGAGGCAACAGGAGTATGTTTGATTATGTCAATTGCATAGTATACTATCCCTACCCTTTTATAGAGTTTTCTAATAAGCCAGGGAAAGGACAAGATTTTCCTTCCATGTTTATTTTTCCTGAAGCATTTTTCCATCTCTAGATAAATTAATTATGGAAGGTTAATAGGGAATTTTTAGCTCAAAGTGGTATATGCTTAAGTAGATAAAGCAGTCACCTTGCTAGGCCTCACTATCGAATTAAGGTGATAAGCTGTTGTCTTGAAGTATATGCACTTTGCTCGCATGAGTGTGCCAAACTTCTTGTAGTCAAACCCATAACACCATTGGATCCACTTCCTTTTTACCTTGGGGTCTACATGTGTGGAGATCTCTACCAAATAGGTTCTAGAATCAGGTAGACAAAGAGCAAGCACAATAGCTTCCATTGAGTAGGACACCTAAATGTCCTTGATTTTCATAGTGGCACTTGCCTTTCTACTATTCTAGAAAAGACATGTCTCTTCCATGTACCACTCCCCACTAGAAGTGATGATTGGCCACATGAGAGAGTTTTGCAACTACGTCTTGACTTCTAGTGGATCATTTTCTAAGAATGGCCCAAAGTTCCATTCTTGGAGAACTGAGCATTGGACATCACGAGGCTTGATCATATCAAGGTAGGCTTGTGTCAATGTGACCTCAAGTCTTGGTATGGGCCTTGGTGCCTCTCCTCTTTAAAATTATTCAGTCGCAGCCTCTTCTTCAAGAATCTATTGAACAGATTCCACTTTAATCTCCTCTTAAAGAGATCCCATTGCATGAGTTTCTATTACCTACTTCTAGGCCTGTTCTTGTTATTCCCTTCCAACTTTAGGTTGTTTGTCTCTTAGTTGTGATGATCCTCCTTTCTATAGGTGTTTTAGTCTAGGTGCCATCTATAAACACAACATGATCAAGGATTAGCATTTAATGTGTAACTTGAAATAATTGGTATACCTTCTCTCTTTGAAAAATGTGCACCTGGCTAACTTGTGATCATGATCGATTTGATCATTTCAATTATTATTTTACTCTTATTTTAATATTAATAATTAATTTTAAGTTTACCAAAGTTTTTTAGAAGGGTTAAATCTCAAAAATTGATGGTTTAATATTCTTCTATTTGTTAATCCTTTTGGGAGAATTAGAAAAATTTTAAAAAAACTTTGTTCAAAACCTTAAGGTTTGTAGCCCCCACAACATAGATCTTACCTCCAATAGCTACAGGATTGAAGAACAGAGTAATTTGGACAAAAAATATGAAATTTATTGACTCTAAAAGTTTTTGGGCTCAAAAAAATTACAAAATCTCCCCTCTTATTTTAAAACAAATGACAAAAATTTTCAAAAGGTTGGATGATATTTATAGAATTTTTGTGCTACATCGATTGGGCCTAGTCGAGGGGTCAAGTCGACATAGCCAATCGTGTCAACTAGGCCTAGTCGCCACAACTATTGATCAAGAATGACTTTGTTAAAAATAATAAAAAAAAAAACAAGGAGTTTTCATGTGAATTAAGGTCAATTGGAAGCCTGAAAATCCATAAACATGATGAAAATATTTGAAGAGGGTTCTAAAGTTTAGAAAATATAGAAATGGTTGGAGAATGATATTTGATTAAGAAAAATATCCTAAGGAGTGCACAATTGGATGTGTGATGGAGCACATGAAAGATTGGATTATGGAAATGCCTAAGAGTAAGGAGCTTAAGTAACCAAACCACAAGATATGCAAGTGGATCCTCCCCATAGCAACACATGCCCTATTTTCTCTTACATAACCTAAACTAAGAAGTCCATGGGTCTCATACTTGATTAATGATTATGAAAAGTTAAGGATCAAGCCTAGAGAATCTACCTAATAATTTCAATACATCAAACTAAGACAAGAAATAAAAACATGAAAAACTAGTAGTGAGGTGAGTTATGGAGAGCATTGATGAATGAGATAGAGAATGGAATGGATGTCCTTGTCATGATGACATGAAGTTGATTGTGCATTTCATGGTTAAATGACCTGATAAAGTTCAACCTTAGTCCAGACCAAAACCAACCATTTTTAGTGACTCTGCATCACCACTCTAGAACTAGTCCATCCCCTCAAGACATAAGAATGCTTCCATGGACAACCACCATTCCTTATTTAAGAAGAAAAGAGAAGTAGGAAGTAAGAAAGGACCTTAGTTAAAGGGGACCTTTAGGCATAGGTAACATGTCCTTCTAGTCCCATGACTAGTTCTTGTAGCCCATTTATTTTGTCTAAGAGGTGTGCTTTAATTTCCCATCATGTTTTTTTTTTTTTTTTTNCTTTAAGTTCCCATCATGTTTTTTTTTTTGAAATTTTTGGATGGAAACCACACCATGCAAAGACTTATTCAACATCCTGTTATTGGTTGACATAGAATAGTAATAAATCCACAAAAACACACATGTACTCAAGTAAGTAGAGAGGTGCAAAGAGCTTTGAATCCCTTTGAAGTTACACCCTTTTCAAACCTTTGAATACTTTCCAAGCTTGGAGACTACCAAGGTCACAAGATCATAAAGGTTTTATTAATGAAAAGGGATGGGACCTCATGTTTCAAAAAAAAGGAAAACCATAGAGTTTGTGGATGGGTGGATGATGTGGACTCACTTCCTATTCCATGAAAAAAAAATAGTCTTACTTATCAATCATCAAAATTCAAAAATAGAAACTAGACATTAGCAATCAAAAATATTAAGTACAAACCACCACTAGCAAACGGCTACAACATCATTGTGTCCTGTTGTCAATACAACAATTTTTATTAGAAGATAAGAAAAATTCACATCAAAATAAGGGAAAATATAAAAGAAATTGTAAAATATTCAAGAAAAATAAAACATATGAATGATGTTTGTCAAACAAAAATTTGGAAAAAAATAAGAAAGTCTAAAACAAAAAATGATATAAAAATAAAGAAACTGTAAAAGAAGAAAAGTCTTTAAAAATTAGAAAAAACTAAGAAGCCACTTTAAATGGTTAGCATGAATGGCCATCTCCCCCATGACTAAGTTGAAAGGAGGAGATTCGAAAAATTGAGCGAGGTCATCCATCAGTTGAGGTGTTGCTTCCACTAGTTTGCTTCAGCTCATGGAAAGGTTTGACTTGTTGTGTGTTGACCAACTTCTTTTTGTCTCAAGTTTTTAGATCAACATGGCCCCTGAAGAAAAGGTTTTATAAATGATATAACACTCTTCCCACAATGTTTGAAACTTAGTTTGTTGAGGTACATGTATGGGGTTCTAGTAGAGAATCTTATCCCTAGGTTGAAATTTGTCTTTCCTTATTCTTAGGTCATGTCATTGCTTACTGAAGGCCTTGTGTACTTCATTCAAGGATAGGACCACTAATCAATTTTCATCTAGCACTTTAAAGTTGATCAATAGTAGTTTTTGTGCTAGACTTAGGTCAAGATCTAGGTTACATGATGAAGAAAATGTACAGATCTTAGATTGAATATGAAGTGTTGGTAGTTTTCTGTACTTCATCTCATAGGAAGAGTAGCCTATAGGAAGTTTTCATGTTGAGTGGTAGGCCTAGAAGGCATTGTTAAGTTTTGTACTCCAATCTCTACTATAGTTACTAACAATTCATGTTAATATCTTTATAATCTTATTATTAGTAACCTCTACTTGACCATTGGCTTGGGGTTGGTAGGGTGCTGTTAATTTATGTTCAACCCCCTAGCATTGCATGAGATTGCAAAAAGTGATACCTGTGAAATGAGTTCCATCATCAGAAATCAGAGCACGTGGCACCCCAAACCTATTTACAACATTTTCTTGTACAAATTGCACAATAGTAGATGATGTACAGTCAATCATAGCTATTTCTTTTTCCCATTTTGTATAGTAATCAATGGTGATGATTATGTATGTCTTTTCATTTTACATGAATGTGATACAATCTATGAAGTTGATGTCCCAAATGTCAAAGCATTTTAGTGGTTGAATCTACTATTGAGGTCCCTCCATTCGAGCAGTCATTCCACCATCTCATTGACAACATTCACAAGATTGGACAAATTGGTGGGCATCCCTAAAGATGGTTGGCCAATAATACCCTACCATAAAGATCTTAATATCCATGCATCTACCAACATGGTGGTCCCCACAAGGGCCCTTATGAGCATCCTAAAGAATGTGTAATTGATCAGCATCAAGAAAATACCAACGAACTAGACCATTGGCATACACCTTGTAAAGGTGTCTATTAATTTCCATGAAGCATTTGGCCTGATGAAGAAACTATTATTTCATCCTATAGTTCAAATCTTATGGAATCTCTTGCATGAGAAGATAAGTTAGGATGCCATCATATTATTTTG
The DNA here is from genome assembly GCA_015680685.1 of Gnetum montanum. Lineage (NCBI taxonomy): Eukaryota > Viridiplantae > Streptophyta > Gnetopsida > Gnetales > Gnetaceae > Gnetum > Gnetum montanum. The sequence goes on from MNCI01007823.1 coordinate 145,933, forward strand.
GCTCATCAAGCACTTGTTCATTTATTGCACCAGTAAAGAGGAGTTCATCAAGAAATTGGTCAGAGGGTGGGATCACCTCCTCTTTGTTATCCCATCATAACCCAAACAAGTAAGAAGTGACCACATTCTCAATCTCATTTTGGTCTACCATTGTGAGATCAAACTCTTACAAGATCACCAACCACCATATGATATTGGGACTAGCTTATTCATGAGGAAGAAAATGGCACTATGGTCAATGTGCATAAACACTTTGTATCCAAACACATAGTACATAAAATTCTCCAAAGTGTACACCATCACCATTAGTTCTTTCTCCATTATGGTGTAATTCAACTATGCACCCACAATGCTTCGACTTGTGCAATGGATTTAATATGGATGTTTCTTGTTATCCAACTGTGTAAGCATAGCTCCCAAGGCATAATTTGCTACATCTATCATTATATGAAATGGTCTAGACTAGTTAAGTGCTCATATAATTGAAGTCTCTATGAGCTTCTGCTTGAAGCTCTAGAATGAATTTTTGCATTCTTTGGTCCAGACAATAGAACATCTTTCATTGTAAGCTCGACCAACAATTTTGTGATCTTAAAGAAATTCTCTATAAAATGTCGATAGTATCCAGTGTGTCAAAGGAATGACATAACCTCTTTAACTATTTCTAGTTGGCTTGTTCTTCCTTAGATGACCCTTATCTTTTCAATATCCACCTCAATCCTTACCTACAAAATTTTGTGCCCCAATACAATGCCTTCTTGGATCATTAGATGGCTCTTCTACTAATTGAGTTGATGATTCATCTCTAAAAACCTTTTAAGCACTTGCTCAATGTAGTCCAAGGCATGCTCAAATGTGGTACCATAGGTGGAGAATTCATCCATAAAGACTTTCATCCCATAACCAATTTGTTGCTAAAAAATGCTCAAGATCAAGCATTGGAATGTTATAGGAGCATTGCATAGATCAAAACGCATCTTTAGATATGCAAACGACCCCTAGGGAGTCATGAATGTTGTTTTGGCTTGATTCTCTAGTGTAATCTAGATTTCGTTATAGCCACTATAACCATATAGAAATTTATAATAGCAATACCTAGATATAGAATCCAACGCTTGATCCAAAACGGAAATGGAAAGTGATCTTTGAATGTTGTCATATTCAGTAGCCAAAAGTTAATGTGAACCCACCACTTGCCATCTTTCTTTGACACAATCATGAGTGGGTTAACCCACTTACTATCTATAATGAAATAGATAAACCCCACCTTGAGGAGTTGTTTAATTTCCTCTTTAACAATCTACTTCAATTTGGGGTTCAACTACCACTAAAACTACCTCTTTGGCTTCATGGTTGGATCAATGTAGATACAATGCTAGCATATCCTAGGATCAATCCCTATGAGTTCAGAATATGACCAAGAAAAGGTTGTTGACCATTTGTTGACTACCTTCAACAATATTTGTATCTATTCAGGAGCAAGATTGGCATTGATGAGTACCAACTTGCCATTTTTAAAAAATGCATACTCCATGCTAGTAGGTAGATTTTTCAACTCTAAAGACACTTGTTTAAAATTTTCAGGGATTTCCAACTCTCCTCAATAGGTATGATCATTTGCATCACCAAAGAGTTGGTGATGAACTTGCTCTAGTTCATCCATGCCTTCAACATAGGTAGATGTCAAGCTCTCAGCATGTTCCATGAAAAGTGTGCTACTTTCAAAATTAGCTATCAACCACTAGGTGCCCTCCTATTTTGTAACTACTACATACAAGTACCTTTGAATTTCAAATTTATTTGTACATTATCTAAATGCTTTAATAATAGTGATGATAAAAAGAAAATGACTAGAAGAGTCATGTGGAGACATGTATTGTTGAACATAGTACCCATATAGGTCTAGTTGCCTATAAGGGTACTACTACCTTGGTGGTGGCATCCCCCATGACTATGGATGTTTCCATTGCTAATATTACTCATATAGTTGTGGTGGAGCTCCACTTGGATAATAAGCTTGTTGTTGCTAGTGGAACTACCTTGAATTTCCTTGAGGATAAGGCAATCTTCTAGGTGCTTTCCTTCTTGCTAGTTTGGGATTTAGAGCATACATCCCAAATTCCTATAAGTGTGACACAACAACATAACATTCCTTGAGATGTTCATATTGGTAGATGTCACATCCACCATCATCATCTAATTTTGACTCCATATCCTCTTCTATTACTACAACCTTGCACTTACCCCTTTAGTAGGCACATTCAGCTTCTTTTCTTCTCTTGTGGTCATGATCACCACTTTGTTCTTTGGATTCTTATTCAATTTTCATAGCAATTTGGAATTTTTCATCTAAAGAGTCCCATAATTTATCAACCTTGGCTAATATATCATAACTAGATTTTTGATTTGGTAAGATTTTTTGTTGCACCACCTCATCAAGTGGTGCCTCCTCCTCATTATCACAAAATTGAACCTTCCTTTTCTGATGAAAGGATCTTGATTATACTCCTTAGCACTTTCCTATTTTCTTAGCTCTCCTTCCTTTTTTTTCTACCTAATCTATCAGCCTTGGAATCTGATGGAATCTAAGTTTTAATAGTCTTCCTTGGGCATAGACTTAAAGAGTTCTTCTCATTTCTAATTTGAGTCCATCTATGATGTGGCGAAGTTGTTCCCTTTGAGAATAACCATGGCTAGGGCATTAGTGTATGAGAGAATAGTATCTACCCATGGTGGCATCCAAGGGTTTATGTGTTCCTTGCTTCCATCCTTGGATTTTCCTTCTTAGATTAGACACTTAGGATTACATCTAATATTTATCATTGAATAACTCTAGCATTATACTCCACCTACAAATGGATTCCATCTCCAAGGACCAATACCAGCTCTATGCTTCTTTGATGAATGTCCTAGGAGATAACTTTAATTTCTACCAATCATTTTCAATATTTTTTAAGGCACAAGCATCATGAAAGGCTTGAATATGTGCTTTTGGATTAGAGTTATATCCCCTCAAATCTGGGGATATTTTTCATGTCATGTTGCTTGATCTGACTAACTTTCACATGCCTAGTTGGAATTTTACTGCCTCTATAATATTTAGCATGCTTTGAGTTACCAACAAAGGTTCATCATCATCATTATTTTGATGATGTCCATGATGTCCTCTACTACCCCTTCATTCATGGTAGGCCCAACGATCATTATTATCCCACTATTTACCTTCATCATAGTTGTCCTTTCTATTATGTCTATTAGAACCAAAAGAGGAAGAAGAAGATGTAGATGAAGAAGATGAAGAAGGAGGAGGATTACCACCACCATGGTAGCTACCATCTTCTCTATGCTTGTGATGGCCACATTCGTCAACTTTTTTATCATCTTGATGCTTGGCTGAGCCCCTTGATTTGACCCCACTTTTGCCTGAACTTGCATTGTTGATAGTGGACTACAGATTCAAGTTCAAGCCCCCATCATCAATCTTAAGGGGTGGAGAATCTTCATGTTGAGAATCTTCATTCTCATTTTGGTTGAGTAGGAACAAGGGATTGGTAAACTATTTCCCTTGCATAGCTTGATGGTGCTTCACCTAGTATTCATCTTTCCTACGTTGTGTTTCAATGGAATGATAGTCCCAATAGTCATGGTCATGCACGAAGATCCTAGATGCCCAACCTTCTAAGAGTTTGGACTAGCATCCCAAGAATAGATTGATCAAGTGACAATACAATTTTGCCCTTCATATCTTGTCACTACAATTTTTCATCTTGATGTAAGATGAAGGCGAAATCAAATACATACTCATCTGGATGAGTATATACCACCTTCCATTCTTGAGGCACTGGTAGTTTAGTATCGTCATGCTTTTGAGAAGAAGAAATTTTGCAATTAGAATAATATATTAGTGTGCTTCAATTATTATATTTATTTTTAGACTGATTTTGACCTTAGTGTTCATCCAATAATGTTAATGATTTTCACTATGCCTAGATAAAAAGAAGCTTTTTGATAAACCTTGTTACACATACTGTCATGTTCAAGTACAATAGCGCTCAAATAAAGATCCATATACTCAGTGACTCCTGCTACAAGAACTTGGAAAAATATTCTAACTCTGGGGAAGAAAAACTACAAGAGCTCTACTACACTATGACAAAGATCACCATAAATATAGTAGGTGAGCATGTATTTATAGGCAAAAATAGACACTCTCAATGGGGCCACATCAACGCATCAAATCATGCATCAACAGGGCCTAGTCAATGAGGCCTAGTCAATGTAGCCGATTTACAATTCATCAACCACTACAAAATAGCTTTCTAGGGAAAAATGAGCTTCGCAATTGAATAAAAAAAGCTTTTCTATAATTGGCTTCCTTGTTTATGTCTAAAGACTCTAATCCAACATTTTTGAAACTTCATAACTACAAATTATGCCACTAAATAACTTCACTACAACAAAAAAAAAACTTTAATTCATCTAAAAAACAAAAAAATTGTAGGAAAACATGCCTTATTCGTAGATCAAAGATTGTTTCCCTTTAGAATAGGGGCCAAAAAAGTATGGAGATCCTTGCGAGTTTCATGCTATTTTCACCATCTCTAAAGAACTACATTTCCATAATTCCTTTGTTAACCTTTTCACAAGGATATGTAGGCTTGTTGAAGAGGTTTTTCCTTTCTAGTCTGAGCCACCACCCTTCTTTTTGGAGTAGGACTAAGGCTAGATGTGTTAGAGTAGGAATGTCTCTTCACTCTACTGAGGAAACAATGTCATGTATGTATGCTAGTGCTCTTTCTATAGTCATGTGTATGCATGTCTAGTTGATATGTCCCTTATATGATTACTTTAGGTGTACTTGTTATGCCCCTAACCTTGGATTAATGGGTTCTATGCACTTATGTTATGCTCTGAACATTGACACATAGTCCACATTAAGCTTGCCCTCCTATCATAGCTGATTTGAGACTCTTGGGTGATATCATGCGATGATTTTCAAAAGCAACATCCTAACAAAACTTCAAGCTCAAAACTCTCAACATATGGATAATAGTAAGAAACTAAAATAGAAGTCTAACAAAAGAAGACCTAGGAAACTTTGGCATTGAAATGAACACTAGTTGTAGCTTAGCTAATTGTCTTATAAGGTTGGCATCCCCACCCTTCACCTTGGCTTTAAAGCTTAGCACCAACACCCATGGAGGTATATTCAAGCTTTGATTAAGCAATTTGAGTATCTCTTGAAAATAAAATAAAATAAAAACCACAACCTTTCAATTGAAATATTTTTTCCATGGCTATACCATAGATCTATTGGATATAGATGTTAGTTTCAACAATTTTTTATCCATAATTCTATTGTTCTAATGCCTTCATACCTTAGTAACTGCATCGTTAGCCCTCGCAACAATGCCATTCTTTGGTCCACCAGTTGCCCCAACTTTGTGGACCTGCATTACTGGTGCAATATACACCTTGAGTGTTGTTTCTCGACCATTTGAGTCCAAATCTATACATTGGTCATAGCTCGTGCACTCATAACTCAGCATCTTAGATTTGGCGATGGTAGAAGCAGAAATCCACAAAGCCCTAGCTAGCTATTGATGTGGTTGTGCAAGCATTGGTAGAAGCAGAAACCTATGGTGAAGACACTTCAAGGGACTTCTACTGCTATGGTTGCAACTATAACAACCACGAAAATTTGGGCAATGGTTAGATGGCAAGGAAGATCTATGTAGCAACAAAGTGGATCTATGTAGTAGTGGTGAGGTGGTGGAGGTAATCTACATGGAAGGAGCAATGGACCTTTGTTGTTGGATCGGCAAAGCAAATCTACATGGAGCTACAACAATGGGTAGGATAGGAGGGAATTGATTCTTCCATACTATGCCATGGCTGAATTGCACAATGTTTTTGCTCCTTCTCTTTTGAGGAAAGTACCTCCAACTCTCCCACTATTGATTTTCTCCTTCATGATGACATTTTTGATGTTGTTTCTAAGGATTTTGATACATGTTTCATCTTTGTTCAAATAGTAAGTTTTATACCCCATTCAATGAGTATTAATATTCAAATAAAAAATATCCTATGATCCTAGGGTATTCGAGTCTCTCATGCCTATTACTATGCTTAAAACTTAATTGTAGTAGAACTTCGTGAGGCCTCTCAAGTTGTGAAGGCTCTCTCAGTCCAAATTTTTCCAACATGTAATGCAACCCTCATTGCACATGCTTGAAAATTCAACTTTAACATCAATGATCCAACCTACAATATTATTCCCTACTATGTTAAGTTACCAAACCTTCCCTTAATCTTTGCTCTCGTTGAGAGGGACATAGTGAGTACCCTTGGCCATATCATTTCAAAACATGGTATTAAGGTCAATGGAACTATGTTTCATCATTACTATATTGAACTTGATACCTCTCATAGGAAGAACTCTCTAACTCTTGGAGCTAGAGGAAAAATATGTACTCAAAAAGTTGATTACTTTTATCTTCCTAATTCCCATAGCTATCATCATCGAGCTAAGCATCATATTTCTAAATGTCCTTTCTTAGCTAAGAAAAAATTAGTCAAGCTTGGAAAAAATTTTACTTCAGCCACTCCAAAATTCCACCCACCATCAAAAAATTTTATGTTTGTAACCTCTTCTAAAAATGTTTCAAAGCCTTCCTCCTCGTTCAGCCCCTCCAAGTCATAAGTGCCACAATCTAGTCCTATCATAAAGAAGCCTCAAAAGCACAAGTCACTCCTTCAAAGTCATTCAAGGATTCAATATTGAGTGATGAGTTTGTGATGGGTCGTGGAAGGAAAAGAGCTAAAGCATCCTCCACTATAGCTCTAGCTTTTACTTCTCCCCCTATGAACAATCCTTCTCTACCCATTACCACAAGCAACTCCTTTGCTAATTTTTCATACACAATGGAAGTTGATACTTCAAATCTAAAATCTTCTGAAATCCTTTCATTAGAAACATCCTCTACTTCCCCATGAATCTCTTATCTTAGAATGTTCAAGGCCTAACTGATAGGCTTCAATGTAAACATGCAAAAAACTTTCTCTCTAGTTTAAATGTTGCTTTTGATTTTGTTATTTTTTTTTCTTTTTCAAGAAATTAAGGTCTTAGCCAACCATTTATCTCTTTCAATCCATTGCTTTCTTCCTCACTCATCAATTCTTGCTACTTCCCATGGTGTGAAAAAGGTGGAGTAGCCATTCTTCTTTTAGCATATTGAAAAGAAAAAATCATTTAGCATAGTTCTGATTTTGGCCACAAAGTTTCTTGGGCTAACTTCTCGTTCTCATAGGGATCTTTTGGTATTTGTTCAATTTATGCCCATAATAACTCTAATGAATAGGTCCTTTTATGGCAAGAATTAGCCCATTCTCTTCCTTTTCTACCTTGGATTTTTTGTGGTGATTTCATTATGATGAAGTTATCTCATGATAAGCTAGGGGGTGTTTATTCAACTTCCAAATTGTGAGTATCAATTATGGTTAAATTTTAATAAAACGTTCTATCTTTCTGATGGTGTTGATGTTATTGCTAGTGATCCTCTTCATAGATTCACCTAGAGTAATCTTCATCTTGGATAGGCTCACATCTATAGTTGGTTAGATAGGTTTTATTTTTTCACTCTTTCTTTTTGTTAGGCTTCTTCTACTATTATTGTTCATCAACACACAACCTTATCAAACTATTTTCCCATTACTATGTCTATGCAGATTCACGATAGTCAATATAGATATAATTTCCATCTTTTCTAGTTACATTGTAACTATTTCTCTTCTCCTCCCACCCAACAACTTCTCTCAAACCTTTGGAATGCTGAGCCTAGGCCCTTAGGTCAAGTCGGCTAGATTCAATGGTGGCATCATGCTTCTAGTAGAGTGCAAAATGTTTCCTACTATTATGGTAAGGAAGTTCCCTCTCATGCTAGACAAGAGTATAACAACATCGACTCCACTATTGAACACCTTATGAAAAGATTAGCTTAAGATCCTTTCAATACTCAAGTTCATGGGAAGTTCACTAAAGCCCCCTCAGCCTTCCAACAATGGAATGTCTACAAGGTCGAAAGTGCCTTAATAAACAATAGGCTTACTTGGGTTAAATATTCAAGATTAACATTATAAGGAATTTTTCAAGTATCTAAGTAGCTTTTCTTCTTCATCCTCTTTAGACAAAATTTCCAGTGACGATACCATCATCATTGACCAAAATAGTCTCCTTTCATATCTTAAAAAACATTTTGAATTCTTATTTACTGCTACCCTTATGGATATCTCATCATTTGAGTCCATTACTCTTAATTATCCTTGTCTAGTTAATTCTACTATGTTGCAAATTTTAGAAGTTGATATTACTTAGGTTGAGCTTCAATAGGCTTGTTTTAAACTAAGTTCTAAGAAGGTCCATAAATATGATGGTTTCCCCATAGAATTGTTTCAAAATCATTGGGATCTAGTTGATAATTATCTCTTCCAAGTCATTAGAGAGGCTACGCTTACTAGCTCCCTAGGGCCAAATTTAAATCAAGGGATTATTCATCTTCTTCCTAAATCTAGGGATCCTACTTGTATCTCCAATTGGCAACCCATCACTCTTCTTAACGTGGTATACAAAATATGGGCCAAGTGCTTAGCCTTATGTTTGAAGAAAATTCTTTGTCATATTATATCCTCCTAGCAAACAAGCTTTGTTCCTAAGAGATACATTTTAAATAATGTGGTTGCTACCTAGGAAGGTATTCAGTGGGCAAAGGATGATGATCAAGATATTCTCTTAATGAAGCTTAATTATGCAAAAGCCTACAACAATATTAACTAGAACTTCATTATCTAGAGCATGACCAAACTTGGTTTTGGTCCTAAGTTCCTACATATGGTGAAATGTTTATTCTCAAATGCTACTACAAAAATAGCTACTACCTTTGGTATTACTTCTCCCTTCTCAATTCAAAGGTCAATGAGGCAAGGATGTCCTCTTGTCCCTTACCTATTCATCATCGCTATTGACTTTCTCTATCATCAGTTAAGCTATGATATTTAGAATAAGGTTATCTCTGGGGTTCGTCTCTCTTCCCCTTAGCATCAACTTCTTAATGTGCATTTTGCCAACAACTCCTTTTCCCTTGTTCAAAACACTACTACTAATTTGTAGCGACTCTTATCTCGAGTAAAGCAATATTGTTCTCTCTCTCGCTCCACTATTAATTGGAATAAATCTTTTGTTTATAGTTTCAACAATAATTATAGTCATTTGCCCAACTATAACTTGAAGCTTATTAAGGACCAAGATATCATTAAGGTTTTGAAAATTCCCATCCATTTTAGAGGTCCTACTTCAATTCTTTGGGAGCAAGTGATTTCTTAGATTCAAAGGAAATCAAAAAATGGAAGACTAAACCCCTCACTCTTGCAAGCAAGTACCTTGTCTATAAATCTATTTGTGCTTCTACTCATGTGTATTATTCTTTGTTCTCGGGTCCCTCTCAGCTACTTATCAAAAGTTGAAATGATTATTTCATGACTTCATGTGATCATCTAAAGACTTCCAAAAAGGTTTCTATTGTGTTGCTTGGAATATTGTTACTCTTCCTAAGAATAGGGGTGGTTTAGGATTTTTGAATTCTTTTACATAAGGGATTACCTTAGTCGCTAAGTGGTTGGTTTAGCATTTGGATGCCCCTAACATTATTAGGAGTCTCCTCCAATTAAGGCTTTGACAAGAATTTTCCAAAAATAAGCCCTTTTAGAAAGGAATCCATTCCATTAATCGGATCCTCTCTCCCCATACTATCATCATTCCTAGGTTCCATGTCTTCAAAAGCATTTGGAGGACTTGGTGGGCTTTACACCATTATATCAATTGGACTAATGCCAAAACAATCCTACTCTTCTTTTTTTAAATTTGTATTAGGCTTCCAATGCAATGCCCCATTGCTTAGATCGAGTTTATAACTTTTTTCATCAATATTTTATAAGTTGCATGTCTTCTTTCAATTGTTGCATGATTCCTAAAATTCAACAATATCTTTGGTGTCTTCTTCATCAAAGTTTACACTCCTAAGTGCCTTTTGGCATTGCACTTTTGTTCAACATATGTGGGGATGGGCTTCCAAAGTTATCCCATCATGCAAGGTGTCTTCTTTCAATTGCTGCATGATTCCTAAAATTNAAAGTTATCCCATCATGCAAGGTGTCTCAAGATGACGTTATATTTGGCTTTTTGCCTATCACTTCTATGAATTTCAAATTTCTCTCTTTTATATTTGGCTTTTTGCCTATCACTTCTATGAATTTCAAATTTCTCTCTTCGTAATTTGGCTTTTGCCTATCACTTCTATGAATTTCAAATTTCTCTCTTCGTAATTTGGCTTTTTGCCTATCACTTCTATGAATTTCAAATTTCTCTCTTCGTAATTTTGAGTGTTTTTTACTTCGTCCAATTTTTTGCTATTCTTCTACTTCTATTTTTGGAAGGTAGATCTCAAGATTGTGTATGAAACAACCCTAAATCTTACTCCTTATGACATCATGTTGTCTTTAATAAGGCTAGCTTCAAAAGTAGATATGAAAAATGTACGCCCACCGTGGGGCTCGAACCCACGACCACAAGGTTAAGAGCCTTGCGCTCTACCGACTGAGCTAGACGGGCTGCTTGCATATCATTTGATCATCAAGTATAATAATTTTATTTTTCCTTTTTATCTCCTTCAATTTGATAGAATTAATTGTCATCCCTTGCAAATGAAGCCTTCTTTTACCCTCTATTATCCTCTGCAATATCTTCAATCTGAGTGTGGATTGCTCGACTTGAAGGTCATAAACCTTAAATAGTTCGATCACTGGATAATGCAATCCTTTATTAACAAGCAACAAAGTGCAAGGATATAATTCAGAAACTTAAAACATTTAACAGTCTTACAGGCATTGGTGTACCTTTGAGCTTCCTAGAGACAATGTGAAATGTTGCTTTCTTTCTATCGTCTCTGGTCCAAAATGTCTTACCACTCTTCTGTAAACTAGACGATCTGTAGTGATTCTCACCGGTGCATTCTGCAACAGCACTTTTGCAGAGTGCTTTTTCATGCTGCATTGTACCAATGCTTTTTCACTTTTAGTCATCTATTTTATACACCCATTGTCCAGTGTACGAATGTCCAGTACTTTCTTTGGTGTGCTTTTCCTTGCTAAAAATTTTCATTTCATTCTCAAGGCGTGGGCTTTATTCTGGAGGAACTTAAGTTTCAATTTTGGAAGCAACTATCCTTCATTATTTTTTACTAATGACAAACCTAACTGTTGACATATGCTTTTTTACAGGAACAAGCAGAAAGTGACATATGCTTTTTTACAGGAACAAGCAGAAAGTGGTATAGAAAAAGACCTCACGCACCTATTGACTCGCTCAAATGTAGCCTTCCCTTTCGTAAAAATAAAACTGAAACCGCGTGTTTGAAGATTCAAACGATCGATATATTGGAGAGTTGCACAAGAAGTCATGTAATACAAAATTGATTCCAAAAAATGTCCCAGAGTCACTGATTGATCACTAAGTACAACCTTGTTTGGTCACCTCAAATCCGTCAGACTTAGAAAGAGAACAAAATGCAAATAAGCAGAGATGTTTTCGCGAAGATATTTCAAGCCCACGTAAATCTTTCACCAATCAATATAATCTCTCTATTTTATTTTTTTCGTTTTACTTCTTTCTGGATATCCTGTTGTTGGATTCGAGGAGTCAGCATTTGTCTCGTGCACGCTGATGTTGGATTTTGTATGGAACGTCCTAGGTAATTTCTAAGAGCATAAATTATATGGCGCTTGTAATTGGTTGAAATCAGCGTCTCCAATGAATTTGCATTGAATTTTCTACAGGGTGGAAAAATCAAATATATAGACAGACAGCACATCATTACAAACCATCTAATTTTTGTACGCCTTCAACAAAGTTCGATCAGTTACTTTTATCTCATATATATCTCCCGTGGCTTCTCTCATATAATGTGTGTAATTAAAAACAGCAAATAAAATTGATGGAAGAGTAAAACACGCAGCAGAATTTGCCGAAAACCCTTTAATACAAGATATAAAAAACCATGGGGAGCAGTGCAGACGTCTATTATTTTCTTGGAAAGCTACCGCAAGAAACAAGGTAGAACAATGCCTTTTCCAAGTAGAACCAATCAGTTACAGTTTTTTTTCAACGCATACATTTTCACATGACCGTCTAGTTTAGATAGAATTTCTAACTTACTTATACAAACTTTCCATTATAAACTGGATGTTCAATAAGTTAAAGATCAACACCCCACAAGCTGATTTGGCTTCAATTATCCAACAATCTCTTAGCCAAATCTGCTATCTCCCACTTGAAAGACAAATTTGCTATCTTCAAAATTAAAAGTTGCACTGCTTCCATGATGTAGGCTTACATTGTTGCTAAACCAAGTTGTTTCCTGCACATTAGATGTTTATCTGCAGGAACAACTTTTGTTAAAAAATCAACAACATTCCTTTGAGTATCAATTTTATCTACCTCTGAATCTCTCCTTTCAAAAAACATTCCTGAGTATCAATTTTATCTACCTCTGAATCTCTCCTTTCAAAAAACATTCCTTTGAGTATCAATTTTATCTACCTCTAAATCTCTCCTTTCAAAAAACATACTAATGAAATGGTACCAAATGTCAATGTGTTTTGTTTTTGAATAAAACATTGCATTCTTTGCTAGATGAATTGCACTTTGATTATCACAATAAACAACAAACCTATCTTGCTTTATCAACCAAATCATCTCTTTAGCTACTT
>MNCI01007823.1:158763-170257 GCA_015680685.1 Gnetum montanum
GCTACTTTTGTCAATGCCTCAGCTTTTGTGGTGGATAACGTAACAATAACTTGTAACTTAGATACCCAGCTAACAGCACCACCACCAATTGTGAAAACATACCTAGTAGTGGATTTTCTACTTTCATAACAACCAGCAAAATCAACATCCACAAAACCAACAATATCTAAAATAGAACCTCCAAAGCATAAACATTCCTTCTATGTACCTTTCAAATATTGAAGTATCCATTTTATTGCTTGCCCATGTTCTTTCCCAAGATTTCTCATTGATGAGCGGCAAGTATACCCTATGCCAAACTATATGAATTACAAGTGTTTACATGTAATCAGGTTGAATTTCGTAGACCTTAAGTTCCCATGTACACTAGTTCCATGACATAAAATCTAATTGTGACAATTGTTGTCTTTCCAACTACATTTGTGGAGCTTAGTTGTATGGTTAAGTGTAATTGAGGCACATAATTTTTTATTATTTTATATTTTATTCACCTATGATTAATAACAAGTTGGAACTTAACTTATGAAGCAATTTAACTACTCTAATTGTTAATTAATAACTAATTGTCCTAACATAAGCAACCAGTCCCACTTTTCGTACATATCTTAAACGCATACAACACTACTGGGCTACCAAGCGTTAAGTGCTGCTGGGATTACCAAGTGCTATATGTTATGCTTGAAGCAGTTGTACTTATGTGTTTAATCTATTTAGCTTACTTAGTTAAGCAATTGAAGTCTAATTTAGCTTAATTAATTGCACAATTAATGAAAAATAATAAATGCATAAACAAATCATTAATCTATTCCAAGTGCTACAAGCTTTGATCAAAAGGCTCATCTTTATTATCATTCACACTAGTGTGCTTAGGTACATCAATGCTTGAATAAAAATGCATACGCTTTCTAACTCCTATTGCGGGCACTCAAACCAATATTCTAACTCTCAAATGACAAAATTGCAAGAGCTCTACTACAACTATGACATGACCTCCATAAACATGGCTAGTGAACACGTATTTATAGACTTTATTGTGTAGCTACATTGATAGGGCCCCATAAATGTAGCAAACGCTAAGTCGACGTAGCCTCATGAATGGGGCAACACCACGTAGACGAGGCCACATCAATGGGGACCTGTCAACATGACACTTTGATGCTTTATCACTCATGTAACAAGAAACAACTCTCACTACATAAGCAATATCAGGTCTAGCACAAACCATTACATACATTGAGCTACCAACAACTAATGCATAAGGAACATTCATCATTCTATTTTCATCTACTTCATTCTTTGGACAATTATCTTTAGATAATTTAAAATGTGTTGCTAATGGTGTATAAAGTGACTTACAATGAATCATATTAAAATAGTCCAAAATTCTTGAAATATATTCACATTGACTTAACGAAAGCATACCTTGCTTTCTGTCTCTTTGAATATGCATGCCCAACATCTTCTTAGTTGAACCAAGATCTTTAGTAGCAAAATATTTAGACTTATTACTCTTCAAACACTTAATTTCAATATGATCATTACTAACAATTAGCATATCATCAACATGAAGTAAAAGATCATTAAAACAACCTTGTACAAAGCCTTTAAAATATATGCAATGATCATATTAAGATCTTGTATAATTCTCATTATGCATAAAATTATCAAATTTCTTATACCACTACCTTGGTGCCTACTTCAAACCATAGAAGCCCCTTTTCAATTTGCAAATCAAATTAAGATTAGATGCATCTACAAAACCTTTAGGCTGACACATATAAATTTGTTTTTCTAAATTACCATGTAGAAAAGTTGTTTTGATATCAAGCTATTCTAATTCTAGATTTAAATTTGCAACTAAAGAAAGAATAACTTGAATAGAACTATGTTTTACAACAAGGGAAAAAATCTCATTCAAATCAATACCAAGCTTCTGTCCACAACCTTTAACCACAAGTCTTACCTTGTATTGCATGGAACCATCAACCTCCCACTTACTTATGTAGATCCATCTATTTTTTAAAACTTTCCTTCCTTGTGGAAGCATTACCAACTCCCATGTACTGTTAAAATGCAAAGCTTTGATCTCCTCAATCATAGCCTCTTGCCATTTATTAGCAGCAAGACAATGTATAGCTTCTTGAAAAAATTCAAGTTCACCTCCATCAATAAATAAAGCATAATACAAAGAGGTGAATACCTTTTTGTTGGTTTATGGGGCCATGAAGATCTCCTAATTTTTTGGATAGCAATTACTGGAGGTCCATCAGCATTTACATTAGATGCAATAACATCACTTGTTATTATCTTTATATCATCATCAGTATCAACATCAATAACATCATTGTGCATATATGGCTGAATTTCATGATTAAGCTAATTTGAAAATTTAGAAACATGAACATTAACATCTGCAATCAATTTTTCTGATTTTTCTTTTCCTTCTTTCGTATGAGGAAACATCTCACTCTCATTACATAAACATCCCTACTTCTAATAGCTCATTTTATAGAAGGATCTCATAATCTATAACATCTATCATCTTCATTATAACCAACAAAAATACACCTTTGGGATTTTGCATCTGACTTATTCCTTTTTCCTTTTGGAATCAAACTATAAGCCTCACACCCAAAAGTTCTTAAACGATTATATGAAATCTTCTTACCTTTCCATAAAACTTCAAGGATCTTACCATTTAAAGGAAGGCTTCAAGATCGATTAATTAGTATACTGTTGTATTAGTAGCTTCTACCCAAAATGGTTTGCCAAGACCAGATTCTAATAGAATACTTCTAACACATTCCATGATGCAACTATTCATCCTTTTTGCAACAACATTTTGTTGTGGTGTTCTAGGAACAGTTCTTATCCTCCAAATACCATTGTCTCTATAAGAATTATTAAAAATAGTAGAGCAGTATTCTCCACCATTATTAATCAATAAACATTTAATATATTTTTAGACTCCTTTTCAAATATAGCTTTAAAGCTTTTAACAATATCAAAAACTTGATCTTTAGAAGCCATGGGATAAAACCAACACTTTTTAGAATAATCATCTATGAATGTAACAAAATAAAAAGCTCCATCATGAGATTGAACATCTGATGGGCCAAACACATCTGAATATACCATCTCCAATGCCTTACCTTTTGTGAAAGGCTTATCTCTACTAAAATTCACCCTATGTTGTTTTCCCATAACACAATGGTCACAAAATTCAAGAGATGCATCCTTCATATTTGGAATAAAATTTTGATCTTGTAGTAATTTCATATCATGTTCACTGAAATGACCTAACCTGCTATGCCAAACTTGCAAATAAGTGTGCTTACCAATAAAAGAAGCAAAATCTTTTTAAGCCATACCACACCATGTATACGAAATTCCATCTTTTTCCCCTTTTAGAAGAGTCATGCATCCTTTAGAAATCTTCCAAAATGACTTTCCAAAAGTTATAGCTTAACCTACATCATCTAATTGTCCTGCTATTAAATTCTTTGCAATCTAAGGAACATGTTTTACATTATTTAATGTATACTTGCTGCCATCAAATTTCAAAATGGTAACATTTCCAATGCCAAAAATTTTATAAGAGCGATCATCACCAAAATATAAAAAATCATTTTGAATATCTTAATAATTTTTTAAAAAAACCTTTTATTAGGGAAAATATGAAATGATGCACCATAATCTAAAATCCAAGAATCTCTTTTAGTAGACATAACACATGCAACACTCATTGTACCATCATTATCAAATGCAATATTTGCTTCAGAAGAATTATCATCTTTATCTTTTTCTTGATTTTTGTCCTTCTATCTAGTTTTAAGGAAACTTCAATCTCTCTGTAGATGACCTAGCTTTCAATGATACCAAAAAGGACCTTTTCATCCTTGTGATTTTGATTTTCCTTTGTGATGAGTGGCGAGGTATCCCTACATCCAACCATATAAATCACAAGCATTCACGCATGATCCAGTGGAATTTTGTGCATGGGATTAGTTGTGGCATCTAGATCACTATGCCTTGATTGTAGTTCATTATCTTCCCACTTGGACTAGTTGTATCTTTGTCACATATGGTTTAGTCTAGAGTGAGGCATATGATTTTTATTATTTTATGTTTTATTGTTCTAAGATTAATAATAGGTTGAAACTTAATTTATAATTAATTTAACTAATCTAATTGCTAATTAATAATCAAATACCCTAACGTAAGTATCCAATCTGACTTCATGTGCACATCCTGAACACATATAATGCTATTGGATTATCAAATGTTAAGCATTGTTGGGATTAGTCATAGGCATGCTTGAAGTGATCATACTTATGTGCTTAATTAATTAACATGCATGAAAATGTAAATATTAACTAAGTACATGTAAAGTAAATTGCATGGAAAGTAAATCTAATCTAATTCAAAGTGTTGTAATGAATAAGAATGAATCTTGACCTTATTGCCATTCATGGAATATGTCTAGGTACCTTACCACCTGAATAAGACTTCATACAACGGACTTAGGTACATTACCACTTGAATAAGACTTCATACAACTAACTCAAATCTACCCTGTGGACACTCACTGACTATTCTATAAGATTATGGAATAAAACTACAAGATTTTAGCTACTCTATTAATGAAACTATGAAAAACTAATGTAAAACTATTGAAACTGACTTCAAATTGTGAGCCCAGGTGCTATATTTATAGGCCACTATATACCCCCCAATGCCGCATCTAGGCTTTGACGTTAGATACCCAAGGTCATGGCCTTGTTATCGGGATCCTATTATCAGAGCCCTATTATCAAAGCCTTATTATCGAACCCCTGTTATCCTTGTTATCAGAGCCTTGTTCTTAGATAACCCAACCAACTAATGATTCATCATACCCCCATGACTAAATAGAAACTCATCCTTGAGTTAACAAAATCAAATTGAGCTTTCTTAACAAAATTAGGGAGGTATGGAATTATTGACTAACTCTAATTACTGACTGACTTTGAGTGCCACATTACATAATTTTATTCAAGTGGATGTATACAAAATGATAGAGTGACAAAAAGACTGGACAGACTTTGAAGATTACAAAATTTGCATAGGTCTTCAAGAATTCATTGAAGATTATTCTTCTTGTTCTTGCTAATGGTGGTAGACTTTTAACCTTGATTATTATGTCAATGCTTCTTTGGTTATGCAAAACATTCTCAAAGGGTGGACTAAAATTTCTTCTCATCACCCCATGGATCTAGCAAACATGTGACCTTCTTCCTTAGGTGTTTCTTTTAGCATCACTTGTAGTCACCAAAGGGTCAACATTAGTTATGGTAAATTTTCCTTAATAATTAGCTCTTTTCAGATCCCTTAGTTTTCTTTTAAGCACAAGGTGATTACAGCATACTATGCCCAAGGCTATGAGGTAACTAAAATCATCAAGTTATTCAATTATTTTGATCAATTACTATTAGTTACCATGATGTTCAAAAATAGGATGTTGAAAAATTTTAAAAAATTTTAAAGTAGGCATCCCTAGCCCCCATGACTAATAAGTGTAACTTCAAAAGCACATAGGTTTTTGAATAATTGAAATCAAAGGTCTAATTCAAAAGATGGCCAAGAAATATTAATGGATATGGAAATAGAAAAGTAGGAAAATTTAATGAAATAGATGAGAAATAGTCCCAAAATCATGTGTAAATTCAGAGAAACTGGCATTGATGTTTTGGAAGATGTGAAGGTTAGTTCAAAGCCATGATCAACAAAAGTTATGCAATTGGGTCCTCCTCAAAGTAGGCTCCAACCATAATGCCCTTGCATAACCACTTCTATAGATGCCTATGGGCACCTAAAATGTTAAATGTAGACTATGTCTTTGTTTCAAACAACACACAACTACTATGGTTAGGATGTTGCACTATACTACACAAAACCAAAAGGCTCATAACCACATGCAGTAATGAGGTGAATAATGGAATGAGAAGGAATTGTAAAGATTGAGATGTAATGTACCTTGACCATGTCCAAAATAGGTTCTTATGACAAGTGTGATCAACATACCTATCTATCCAAGTTCAAATCAAGTCCATACCATGAACCGTGACCTCGCATTGATGTGTTCCATCCTACCAACCACCATGAGTCTACAACCACCTCAAAGAACAATCATCACTCCAAAAAGAGAAGAAGGAAGAGCCTTAGTTAGAGGGGAGATGGGAAGGACCCCTTAACCAGTGCTTGTAGCCAATTATTATGTCTAAGGGGTGTGCTTTGAATTCCCATTATTGTTTTTCCTTTTTGTTTTTAATTTTTTTTCTCTTTTTTTGGTTTTTTTTTTTTTGTTTTTTATTTTGTTTTGGATGGGAACCACACCATGCAAAGACAAAGCTTCCTTTTTATTATTTGACCAGGGAGTGATGATACATTCTAAGAAGAGTCATAAACCACATGAAGGAATTCAAGTAAATAACCTAACAAGTTCCCTTAAGGTCACATCCTTTGCCATTCCTACTTGGTCATTCCCCTTTTTTTCAAGGTACAATGATCATTGATTAATTTTAGTTTCATAAAAGAAGAACCAAATTGTTTCCATGAAAAATACCTTTTATTCAAAGAACTAGAGAGATGGATGAGGTGGTCTGATTGCTTTACACAATTACTTACCCAATCATCTTGATAGCATAGCACAAAATGCCTAACACATAGTGTTGCCTTCTGCATCATGACTTGGCAATTTTATTAAGAAAAACATAAAATACATTCATAAAACATAAAGAGAATGATTGAAGAAAAGAGAAAAATTATAAAGAAAAGAAAAATATTAAGAAATGGAAAACATATGAAGAATCAAAAATTTCCAAAACTAATAAGCAAATTAGTTACTTCCACGCATCTTTGAGATAGTTTTATATTCTCATTTTCAAGCCACTAGGTGTTTTCTAGTTTAGTGGCTACTATGTAGATTGACTTTTGCTCACACACTTGCTCTTGAACTTTATGGTGGGCCAGTATGGAGGTTGTGTTATTATTTCAAACTTCTGGCCCACAACTACATCCATTATCATTATTGGTAATGCATGCATTCTTCTGTCTCTCCATAATGATAGGTTTATCATTTATGTCTTATGTTGGAGTGGTGATGGTTGTTGGCTTTTGCATATGATTAGGAGACATCATTTTTGTGAGAAAGGTTGTTGCATTAGATTGGCCTTATGCTGTTTTAGGTGATGTAGTAGGTCCATGAGTGTTTTGTTTTAGCTTACAACCTTTCCTCCAGAAGAGACGTTTCCAAGACTTTGGTTGAGATCTACTAGCATTATAATTTGCATGTATGTTTGCAACACAAGTGGCATACTCTCATTGATGTTGTGATGCTGAACTTTCCTGTATTATTAGAGGTGACTTATGGTGGAGGTGAGTATGAGAATATTGAGAATATGATGCAGGGTGCGAGGTGTGAGGTGGTGATCTCGTATAAGATGTTTCGAGATAATGATATTTGGGAGAGTGGTAGTAGTGATTTGAAGTAGAGGAAGTAAAACTAGTTGGTGAAACATGGTGTTGAACATAATATCCATGTGGATTTAGTTGGTAGGAAGGATAGGGCTAGTTTGATGATGGCCTCCCCAACAATTGTGGTTGTTGCCACTACGGTTGATGCTAGTGTTAAGGCTGGTAATAAGTCCTCCCAGGATAGTATGGTTGGTTTTGGAGTTGTCTAAAATTACTACGCAGAAGTGGAAATCTCTTGGGCATGTACTTTTATACAAACTTTGGATTTAATGCCTCCACCCAACTCTTATGTAGATGCAACAAGATTGGGCAATGGCCCTTTGGATGGTCATATACGCAAATGTCACATCCATTATCTTCATCTATGGTTGAGTTTATAGCCTCACTTTCTTCATCCATTTTCCTATTTGCCAAAAAGTATTCCTAGCTATTTCTTGGTTCTTTTTCCTCCTTTTTTTGTGATCACTTGATTCATTTTGTGCTACTCTCTCCTCTATGATTTCTTCACAAGTTTTAATTTTTTCATTCATCAATTTTGACATCTTATTCAACTTTCCTTCAAGCTCAACGAGAGAATTGTGTATTGGCAAGTTTTTTTATAAAATCATCTCATTAAGAGCTACCTCTTTTTCCTTATCATAGATATGGATGTTTTTCTTTTGCAAACTTGGGTCCCAGTTATTTTCCTCCACATTCTCTCATCTACATAGCTCTCCTTCTTTCACCACACACTTGATTAACTCTTTGATCTAATGGGTTCATAGCTTGTATAATTGACCTAGAGCATACATCCCAAGGGTCTACCTTATTTCATTACGAAGCCCATCTATGATGTGGAAAAGTTACCTTTCCTCAAAGAAACCATGGCCTAGGCATCTATGTAGTAGCGAATAGTATCTATCCAAGGCCAATTCCAAGGGTTCATGATTTTCTTTCTTTCACTCTTAGATTTTTCTTCTCAGGTTGAACACCCTTCCATAGTGATGTGTCATGAATTTTTGGCCACGATATTGCACCCATGATATCACGTACATTATATCACGTACGCGATATCACAGACTAGACACAATATCGCGTACGTGATATCGTAGCCTATCTCCTCGTCTATAAATAAGAGGCAGGTAGATTTGGTAAAGGAGTTTTTTAAGTTTTTAGTTTTTAGTTTTTAGTATTAAGGTAGGGACTTTTTGTTAGTTTTTCCTCTCAACCCTTTCTCCCAGTGCATGCCTGAAGTGTAATGATTGTAATTGTATGGCATCCTTATTCGAGCATGTTGGACTTGGACACACACATGACTGGCAATAAAGATCGAGATTACTTCATCATTACAACATCCACTTAGCTTAATTATTTAATTGTTATTGTTATTTATTGCTTTCTTAGTTAATATCTCTCTACCCTTATCTCCTTGTAACACGGAATGAGTACAACTTAATCACGAGCATTTAAGTCTGACTACTTGGTAACCCAGTAGCATACCTAGGCCATGCGCTTGGTAATCCCAGTGGTAGTTGTGCACAAGGTCCAAGATGTGTATGAATGATTAAGGAATGGATGCTTATCGCACTTAGGCTAGTTTAGATTCTCTCTCATCCTCTCTCCTAGCTTAGTTGATATTATTTCCCATCATACCCAGGAGTAGCGTTAGTGTAGAAACACATCATACACCTCACTCTGGACTAAACCATACATGACAAAGCTAATACTAGTCCAGGTGGGAAGACAAATAACTGCGATCTACGAGTAACTGTCTAGATACCACAACTAGTCCGTCTATGGAGTTCAACTGGATCATGCATGAAATGCTCATATTCGTATGGTTGAGTGTAGGGGTACCTCACCACTCATCATTGGCACCGTTGCCAAGGATGGTGCTAGTTATCTAGATTAGTTATATCATACAAGGTCACTGTATAGGAATTAACGATATATCTTTTAGGAATAAATAATTACAAAAATTCACATACAAATTCACACACAATTGCACAACCATGCCTCTCCTACAAGGCTACAATAATGCCACATCTAGTGAGGTAATTCATTGGAGAACCAACGAATTATATGACAGTGAAGATTGGAGTATGCAATCTGAGGTGGGGGTTTCTTATAAACATAGATGAAGGCAGCATCATCCCAACGCATGAAAGCATAACTTACTCAATGATGATGAACCCCTACTGGCCACCACAAGCCTAACGCAAATAAAAGAGGCTATTCGAATCTCTCATAGGCATCGTAAAGAGAGCCACCTACCCAGGCTCGATTTAAACAACTTTTTCAATTTCTTAGGAGGCTATGACTTAGATCCACAACAACATTTACAAGCCTTCTATGATGCCTGTGCATGGAATAACATTGATAACGATTGGCAAAAACTCAAGCTCTTTCCTATGACACTCGTTGGCCTTGGCCAAGCAAAAGTATGGTATAGATCGTTAAAACCAAATTCAATACGATGTTGACCAACAATGGTAGAACTCTTTAACGAAAGATATCAAACTTACGCAAGAGTGTCAACCTTGAGGAAAAAAATCCAAGAGTGGAAACAAGCACAACATGAACCCTTGGACATGGCCTTAGAAAGATATTATGCACTGTTAAACAATTGTCTAGGTCATGAGTTCTCCGAGGAAAGGCTAATGTACCATATCATTGATGGGCTTCGTGATGAAACAAAAGAGACCCTAGGGATGTATGCCCAAGGTCAACTATATGAACTATGAACCCATCAATTCCAAGAGCTTATTAAGCAGGTAGCAAAAGAAGAAGGAGAAATGGCTAGATGGGAGAGTGTTAAAAAACATCAACGGGACCAAAATCTCAACTTAACAGAGGTCCATAATCATCAAAAGGAGAAATCAACCTATCTCAAGGACGAAGAACCATCTTTGCCAGTACAAAAATCATTAGAGAAAATCAAGGCAAAGATTAATAAGATGTTGGAATGGATGCATAAAAAGTGGTGAGAATATATCAATATTATTGGAGATAGAGTTTTAACAACCCGAGAAGCAGGAAAAAATGTCATTAGATAATCGAAAAGAAGGGATGAAGAAAATAAGAGCTCAACTGCCAATCATACGTATGTATGCAACATTTGCCTGTACAATCATCCCAAGGGCCAATGCCCAAACTTGTTACATTTATATGAGCATTGGGGAAGCACATTACACCCAAAGTTCATACAAAGATACTGTGTTTGATCACAGTGGCAACAATCCCAGTCATGGGGGAAGCCATCCCTAAACTGAAGACACCTTTCGTATCATCCGAATCCAAATGCTTATCTAGTCTAACATCCTATTTCCTCAACTGGGTCAACATACTCTATCTCGCCACATTATCATTCTCCTCAATACTATCAGCCCATGTCCTCAACACAACCACTGCCTTGTGGACCTTACACTTCTCCTAAATTTCAACATTCTCATACTTTCCCTCATTCTACATTGCCACCAACTATTCCTAAAGTGTCTACATCACAACAACAACCCACGAACGTTACTTGTGCTACTATTGCCAACAGGAGTGAGAGACCTCCTCAACATCAAAGGCATCCCTTCTTTAGACATCACCGTAGGAAGGGATAACACAGTTCCAAGGCCACTGCATTCTCCAACTTAGCACAAGTCTAACACTATGGTGCATCCTTCTCCTCGAACACAATGCCTCGTGTCACCTCATCAAGGCCACCAATTAACACTCCAAAAACCATACGGTCTAATGAATATAGCCATGGAGGGTGACATCCTGATCCTTGCATACCATCTTACAGTCTCAAGTATCATAGTGGGTCAACTCTTTACCCAGAAACCACATCTTATAAATTGCCTCACTATGCTTACTATAATTAGGTGTGTAAACCCCAATGGGGTAAGTATGGCCAAGTTTTGATATTTCCAACATGCAAGGATCCTCATCTTTCATTTATTAATCCTCACCATGCTCAACCGTTTAGTTATGGGGGATATCCCCCATT
>MNCI01007823.1:174029-203940 GCA_015680685.1 Gnetum montanum
TAAGGATAAATGCGCCAAAAACAATTTCATCTCCTTAGTTATACCAAGAAACTAGATTGGAAACCACCTAAGTAAAGAGGATTCAATATTATAATCTTTCGGGGACATTTTCTCCTAATAAGTTATGTCACATGGAGATAAAGCAAATTCATTAAGGTAAGAAATAAGGTATAATTGAACTTTGATAACAACCTTACTAACGATTGGCCCCATGTGATTGCAGATGGCCCCAAAACGCAGACATCAAGAAGGTCCTGCTCAAGGTGAGATCAAGCAACCTAGGAGAGGTGAAGGACAAGTTCCTACCGAACAACATGCAGAGCAGGAGGAACAATCATTTAGTATCCACCAAGAAGACCCTACCACTATACAATCAAGACAGGTGGAAGGAGGAGCTATTGCTACATCTGAACAAGGACAACATCTCATGTTGCCCCAGGATTGTGTTCAGGCCATCTATGAAAGGTCCATATTAATTGTAGTGATCATGGGATTAAACTTTGGACCTTTTGCAGAATTTTCTCTAGAGGCCATTAGGGATCACCTCAAAGGGTCCCCATTGTGGCCTACCCTCTCTAAAAGTAGTGCCTTGTACTTAGGGGAAACGTACCAATTTTGGCACAACAAAGAAGAAGGCACCATGGTTAACATTTGTGGTGTGACTGTTGATTTCTCTATTCAAGCCATTTCAGAAGTATTAAACCTTCTGAATACAGGGCCAAAGGTTGCTCAGAACTAGCTAGACACTTTTAGAACTGAACAACTCAATAAACTATTGACAGAGAATAAAAGGGTGGCAGAAGAAAAAGAGAAGGCTGACTAGGATGCCTCTATGGCACAAGCGCAAACTTACATGCACACCAAGGCACTCAAGGCCTTATAAGAAGAAAAACGTTGGGCCATACTTCAATGTCATCAAATCCCAAGACCTAGAGTGTAAGATGAGGGAAAGGCACCCATGGAGAAGCCACCACCACTAGGAACTACATGAGTTCTACCCAATCTTGTAGTTATAGGATTTTCTTTTGTGTTCTTCATGTTGTGTCTCAATTTTGTTCTGATTCCACACTGCAGCATGAATCCATTCTAGTCAGTCAATAATCCCATACCTATCCACTATGTAATCAATGGAGCTTGTTCTCACTTTAACTCGAGGACAAGTTTTCATTTAGTCATGGGGGTATGATGAGTCACGAATTGTTGGCTGCAATATCGCACCCATGATATCACGTACACAATATCATAGCCTAGATGCGATATCGCGTATGCAATATCACAGCCTGTCTCCTCGTCTATAAATAAGAGGCAGGCAGATTTGGTAAAGGAGTTTTTTAAGTTTTTAGTTTTTAGTATTAAGGTAGGGACTTTTTATCAGTTTTTCCTCTCAACCCTTTCTCCCAGTGCATGCCCACAGTGTGATGATTGTAATTGTACGACATCCTTATTCAAGTGTGACGTACTTGGACACGCACATGACCAGCTATAAAGATCGAGATTACTTCATCATTGCAGGATCCACTTAGCTTAATTATTTAATTTTTATTGTTATTTATTGATTTCTTAGTTAATATCTCTCTACCCTTATCTCCTAATAACGTGGAATGAGTACGACTTAATCACGAGCATTTAAGTGTGACTACTTGGTAACCCAATAGCATACCTAGGCCATGCGCTTGGTAATCCTAGTGGTAGTCGTGCACAAGGTCCAAAATGTGTATGGATGATTAAGGAACGGATGCTCATCGCATGTAGGCTAGTTTAGATTCTCTCTCATCCTCTCTCCTAGCTTAGTTGATATTATTTCCCATCATACCCATGAGTAGCATTAGTGTAGGAACACATCATACACCTCACTCTAGACTAAACCATACATGACAAAGCTAATACTAGTTAAGGTGGGAAGACAGCGAACTGCGATCTACAAGTATCTATCTAGATGCCACAACTAGTTCGTCTACGGAGTTTGACTGGATCATGCATGAACCGCTCGTATTCGTATGGTTGAGTGTAGGGGTACCTCGCCACTCATCATATAGGTTTGGTATTTTTCATTGAAAAGTTCTAGCATTGTGGACCACTAGTGAATAGAACTTGGTTCCAATGATCTATACCATCTTCCTGCTTCATCAATTAGTGTCCTAGGAAAGAGCTTAAGTTTTTGCTATCCACTTTCAATGTTGTATAAGGCACAAGCATCATGGAAGGCTTGTAGATGATGTTGTGGATCAGAATCATAGCCTCCCATGAATTTAGGGATATTGTTTATATCAAGCCTAGGTAAGAGATTGTCCCTGCGATGCCTATGAGGTATCTTAATTGCCTCCTAAACTCCATCAGGCTCATAGTGGCCAACAAGTGTTCATCATCATTAGAAATGTTGTGATGAAAATTTTTATTTCTATTTGTCTAATTATGATGATCTTGTCTATGCTCATTGTGATGTCTTTGATTTTGCTCTTGGGTTCAATTTCTATCTTTGTCTTGACCCCGTAGTGGAGCTCTATCTCTATGCCTGCATTCATCTTTGTTAGAACTAGACATTGAAGAGGAAGAGAAAGATGAGAAGCTAGGAGAATTGCCATGGCTTCTATAATTCTCCCTTTGGTCCCTTGATTTATCTTGTCTATGTTTAGAAAAGGTCCTAGGCCTTGAAGCCCTCCTTGATCTAGGACTTACTCCATCTCCTCTAGGATTTTTTGCACTAACTAAACNGTGTCAATGATGAGCAGCAAGGTACCTCTATGCCCAACCATACAAATCATAGACGTTCATGCACGATCCAGTTAAATTCCGTGGATGGGACTAGTTGTGGCATCTACATCCCTATGCCTTAATCGCAGTTCATTGTCTTCCCCACTTGGACTAGTAATAGCTTTGTTATGTATGGTTTAGTCCAAAGTGAGGCATATGATTTTTATTATTTTATGTTTTATTGTTCTATGATTAATGATAGGTTGAAACTCAATTTGTAATCAATTCACTAATCTAATTGCTAACTAATAATCAACTACCTTAACATAAGTATCTAATCCCACTTCTCATGCACATCCTAAACACATATAACATTGTTGGGTTACCAAACGTTAAGCGTTGCTAGGATTACCAAGAGTCACACGCATGTTCGAAGTGATCATACTTATGTGCCTAATTAATTAACATGCATGAAAATGTAAATATTAACTAAGTACATGAAAAGTAAATTGCATAGAAAGTAAATCTAATCTAAGTCAAAGTGCTGCAATGAATAAGAATCAATCTTGATCTTATTGTTGTTCATGGAATATGTCCAGGTACATTGCCATTCAAATAAGACTTCGTACAACTGACTCAGATCCACCCTGCTAGCACTCACTAACTGTTTTGTAAGATTACAAAATAAAACTGCAAGAGTTCATCTACTCTATTGACAAAATTATGAAAAACTAATGTAAAACTATTGAAACTGACTTTAAATCATGAGCCTAGGTGCTATATTTATAAGCCAGTGTATACCCCTCGATGTTAGATACTCGACGTCAAGGCTCCGACGTCGAATACCTGACGTCAGGGCCTTGTTATCAAGGCCTTGTTATTAGGACCATATTATCGAAGCCTTGTTATTGGAGCCATGTTATCGGAGCCTTGTTATTGGGGCCTTGTTATCAGAGCCTTGTTCTCGGATAACCCAGCCAATTGATGATTCATCACTTTGCTCTCAGATTTTCCTCTACTTGAATTTGTAGATTGATCCCTCAACTGTGTCATTCCCCCTTGATTCTATTGCCAATGCTAAAGCTTTTCTAGTTTCTTCATTCAACAATGAGGCAACAACATCAAAAAGTTCAAATTTATTGCCCATAATATTGGCAACAGTTGTAACAAGAGTATCTTAACTTCTTGTTGGTAAAGAACACACTACCAACAAACACAATACCTCTTCATCTAAATTAATTTTTAAAGAGTAATTGTGCAGCCATGGAATTAAATTCTCACATGCTTTCTCACCATTATACCTTTTGTCATGGGAGAAACAACTTTTTCATCACATGCATTTTACGAAGAAATTGACCTTTTGTTAGGAGAACTGTTTCATCACATGCATTTTATGAAGAAATTCATAGAAAAATGCAAGGGCATAGTGTAGCCAAACACTTTCGATCAAGAACATCCCATTCCCAGTTTTCCATACCAACAGGTTGCACAATCTTCTTCAAATCACATTTGATCAAGAAACTCTCATTCTCAATTTTCCATATAGCAACAGGCTATGCATTCTTCTCTCAAATTGAAAAATCCATTTCTTTCATGCTCTTCTATCATAATTTTTCATATGTGCCAATTGTTTTTATTCATCTTTTCAAACTGCATTGCCTTTTCCATCATGTTATCCATGGCTCGGATACCAGATGTTACTAAAAATGGCTCGGATACCAGATGTTACTAAAAATAGCAAATAAAATTGATGGAATGTGGAAAACCCTTCAATGCGAAGCATAAAAAACCACCGGAGGCAATGTAGAGCTCTATTATTTTATTAGAAAGTTACAATAAGAAACAAGGCAGTGTAAAGCTCTATTATTTTCTCAGGAAGTTACAATAAGGAACAAGGCAGAACAATCCCTTTTCCGAGTACAACCAATCCCTTTTTTCTGTGTATTCGCAAATTACAACCAATCCGTTACAGTTTTTTTTCAACACATACATTTTCACATAACCATCTATTTTAAATAAAATTTCTAACTTACAAATACAAACTTTCCATTACAAACTGGATGTTACAACGATAAGTTCCATCTTCAAGATCAAGACCAAGTAGAACACGCTGATTTGGCTTCAATTATCCACAATATCCTACAAAGAACTTGCAACCATGATTTTGGCTTCAATTATCCAACAATATGCTACCAAGAACTTGCAACCATGATTCCAAATTACTTTAAGGGTCCATTATAGTCAGCCCTTCACAGCATGTGATGCTGCAGTTAAGGAACAGGGACTTTTCCATATGCTAGCATGGTAATGTAACATTAAACATAAATTGCATTTTTTATAAGTCTTCACACGATTTTTCTCAATTGATCAATGTATTCACCAGCCAAAACGGAGCTGACCTTCTTGGCAAAGGCACTGGCACCAGAACAAGCCACTCTCCTTGATGCACAGGCAAACAGTACATAGTTCTCCCCGTCATTTACCTTTATCTCATACAAATCCAAGAAGAATGCAGCTAGTGCAGAGACCAAGCTATCATAAAAACACCTATCAGGTGGCACAACATTGACAATTAGAATCCCAGAATCATGCAGGGTTAATCTACAGGCCAGAAGAAACCCCTCATCAAAGAAATCCACAGGGGGTGCACAGATGCCCGTTTGAGGATTGTCTGCATCAATATCAAGCACTATAACATGCACACGTTGATCGGTTCCCGGCACCAAATTCCGAAACCCCTGTTCATGTTGCCCTGCTTGTGGCAGCACATTCTTCTCAGAATTTCCATCAACAGAACAGGGCTGCTGTACTCCATTGTTGCCACAGGTCCTTGAGGATTCTTCAACAAGGTCATTGTTAATGCAGCTTCTACTGGATTCACCAGAATCATCCTTTTTAACGCAGTTCCTTTCGGATTCTTCAAAATTGTAATCCAATTCACGCCTATTACGCCAAGCTCTAGCCAGATCCTGGGCTACGCATCCGCTGAAAACGGCCCGGGATGCAATTTCCCGAACAACTTTCACGGCATCGGCAATGCGAACACGCAGATAAGAATTCTGTCTGAATCCAAAATATCGTTCTGCAAGCATAAGCACGGTCTCATCAAGCTCCACAGCGGAGATACTGAACTCAAAATTGAGATCAAGAAACGTAAGCAAAGCGCCGCCTCCGACTCCTAGGGCGAGCAATTTGGGCCGAACGGAACCATTAACGCATTCTGCAACAGCCTCTTCCAGAAGCACAAGGCCTGCAACAATGGGGCCCAAGTAAGGATGTACGAGCTTACTCGGATCGACACCACCGCCATTAGCGAGCAGAGCCATCTCCGTTTGCACCAGATTCGGCATGCGAGAGAATCTAAGCCTACGGCGCCATTTCTTGCGCTCCACTTGTTGCCCTATTTCGTCCAAGTTCAGAGCAACGTCTTCTACGAGGATTCCGCCCGTGATAGGACTCGAGATTTGTTCCAGAACGTTCTGGAAAACGACGTTGTCAACGTATGACAGAAACGGAACAAACGGGAGGCCCCCGCCGAGGCCGAAGGAGATCCTGGGACACAGAGCCAGCAGCAACGGCGCCAAAGCTTTCTGCAACTCCTCGGCCTCGTTATTCGTCGCGATTTCGTGCAGCCATGGCGACGAGGGTTTTGCAACGATGGCAGGGATTTCATGCTCGGATTGCGAGGGTTTTGTGGTGATGTTTGAGATTTGTTGTTCAGGCTGCGAGGGTTTTCTGGCGATGAGAATGAGGCGGGACACTTTTGCAGAGAAGAGGAGTTGGAAATGACCGGCCTGCGTGGAGAAGATCCAGTCGAGTTCTCGGCCCTTGGGCACAAGCATTGCAGCTGTTGAGGAGGCGTCGCCATTGTTGTTGATGAGAGGTGAATCCAGCACCGAAATTTTAAGATGATGGGCCTCCTCGGATTGCAAAGGATGAGGGAACAAAAAGCTCACGTACCTGCGAGGTTCCAGGTTCTGCAGCAGCCCCTGCTCCATTATTCTTTGGCTCAGGCCCCCTTCCTGTTGTGTTTCTCTGCAGTCTCCACACATATACAGCTTGTTCATGCAATTCTGCTGCAAAGGGAGGTGTTCAAACTTGAAATAGGTTGGTTGTACCCTTGTTTGGAACCTGAATTGAACCCATGATATAGAATTTCCAAATCAAGTGTTTTACCACTAAGTTAACATTGTTAAGGGGCCATCTAATAGTTGAAGATATCCTATAGCAACTATCTAATGTTTGGAAAAAGTAAGAAATGTGAAATAATTGAAACATAAGAAGACTCCAAGATAAATAGTCTACATACAACTTTATAACTCAACATGTCCCATTAGACTTGAACCCATGACTTAGAGTTTTCAAATTAAGAGTTTTACCACTACGCTAACACTTCATTGATTTAGTACTTCTAAGGAACAATGGGGCTTTACCCTATTCCCCTTTCTACCTCTTTATCATTATTGTCTACCTTGGAGAACTATGTGTGAGCCTAATTTCATGATGGTCATGGATATGTAATGATGAGTGGTTGAAGGTACCTATGCTCAACCATACAAATCACAAAGTGTTCACACATAATCCCGTTGAATTCCGCAGACTCTATGTCTTTCGGTACACTAGTCGTTTAGGAAGTGAACCTTGCATTCATTATCTTCCCAATTACACTTGTGATGTACGAAGGTATGGTTAAGTGTAATCGAGGCATATGATTTTTATTGTTTTATGTTTTATGTTAGTTGGTTCTTAAAGTAGAGAGATGAAGTAATTTAATAACTAATTTAATTTAACTACTTAGCTAGTTCTAACATAAGCATCTAGTCCCACTTTCTGTACACATCTTAAACCCACATATCCAATGTTGGATTACCAAACACTATGCTACTGGGTGCACCAAGCAATAACGTTGTTGGGATCACCAAGTGAATATGTGTTTACGCTCAAAGCGATTGTACTTATGTGTTTAATCTATTTAGCTTAAACAATTAACTAATCACTTAAAGTCTAATTTAGCTTAATTAATCTTAATTAATTATGTATTTAATGAAAACAATGAATGCATAAATAAATCATTAATCTATTATAAGGGCTGCAAGGTTTGATCAAAAAGCTTATCTTTATTGTCATACACACTAGTGTGGTTCAGGTACAATAGTGCTCGAATAAAGATCCATACGCTTTTTGACTCCTACTGGGGGCACTCAAAGAAATCTTTTAACTTTCAAATGAAAAAACTATAAGAGCTCTGCTACTACTATGACTTGATCCTCATAAACATAGCTATAAGCTCATATTTATAGTTTTTATTATAGGACTGTGTCGATGGGGCCCCATAGACATAGCAAGCACTACATCGACAAGGCAACACCACGTAAACAAGGCCCCATCAACATGGGCTCGTTGACACAACACTTTGATCTTCATCATATCCCCATGACTAAATGAAAACTCATCCTCGTTGAGTTCCTTTGCAAAATTGGCAGGTATGGTGATAAGCGGTGAGGTACCCCTACATCCAACCATACGAATCATAGGCGTTCACATGCAATCCGGTCAAATTTCGCAAACTTTAATTACCAAGTACGCTAGAGCTAAATGGTGAGTTCATGTTGTTTGTTCATTGTCTTCCTAGTCTCACTTGTGAAATGCAAGTATATGATTAAGTGCGACTAAGGCATAAAATTTTTATTATTTTGTGTTTTATCAATTGATCACCTAAAATAAGAATAAAAGTGAGAGTAATTAAGTGCTAAGTAAACTATTGTCTAATCTAGCCTAACACAAGTAACCGTCCCCACTTCTCGAACACATCCTAAACTTCGTGTAAACACTACTAGGTTGTCAAATGCTAACCCTTTTTGAGCTACCAAGTGTCACACGTATGTTCGAAGGGGTTGTGCTTGTGTGTTTTAATCGATTGCTTAATTAATCAAAATTAATTACTAAATGAATAACATTAATGTAAACTGCGTGAAATCACGATATGTAAATGCATAAAGAAAGAAAGTCTCAAGTGTTACAAGGATGAATCAAAGATCTCATCTTTATTGCCAACACAATGGTGTGTTCAGGTACATCAATGCTTGAATAAAGATCCAATCACACTTAGACCTCTTGCTGCAGGCACTTGGAAAATATTCTAACTCTCAAATGAACAAACTGCAAGAGTTTCGCTACTTGACTACAAAAACTACTCTTGAATTGTGTGCCCAAGGGCTCTATTTATAGGCCCAGGAGTAACCTTGTGATATCAAATGCCCAATATTGCATCTTGGGCCACGATATAGTGTACCCGATATCGCGACTGCTTTGATATCGGAGCTTAAGTGAAACACGATTCATCATATGGGATTATTGACTAACTCTTGACATAACAAACTACAAAAATTGTGGTGTTCATGATACAAAATTGAACACCATGACATGACCACACAAAACTAGACAACATATCCTTTGATGCATGAAGATAGTGGAGAAGATTAGATAGTCCTAGGCAGTGGAGGCTCTTGGGGTTCTAAAGGACCTTCGTCAACTTTGGGCATGTGTAGTGGCTGAGGTGGCTATGGCTATCCTGTTGTGGCTGCAACCTCTAGTGGAAGGCGAAAGACATCTAGTAATGCCTTCATCTTCTCCTCCTTACTTTGGGGATCATTCATAGTCCACACAGCATCACCAATGTGGGCTGAAATAGGGATATCCCACAGATATGAAATTACCAAGAACATCTCCTTTACGTTGGCAAACTAGGTAGTGAACTATTTGCATTCAACATCAAACACCCTGATCACTTTTTGTAGCTCTTGGTAGTTGTTCATTCTTTTGGCTAGGTTTTTGGTGGTAGATCTTTGATTAGTGTATTTGCCCTCGAGAACTTCAAGTTTAGGCTTTGCCATGGCAAGATTTTGCTTGGTGTCTTTATGATGCTTGAACTCGATCTCGTACAACAAGTACTAGCTAGCCACCTATTTTTCCAATTCTAACCATGGCCATTTTGTAGTCAACATGGCTAGATTTGCATATCGAAGATTAGCAAGCTTCATGTATTCTATCATTTCCTCAATCTACAACTCCTTCATGTGGATTTCTGCCTTGTTGTAGGCATCTATCCCATCAATGATAGGCTACCAAACTTCTCTTCCCTATTGGAGTTATTAGAGGGCTTCATTCAATTTTGCCTTTGCCAACTAGATGTGTTTTTCATTTACTTTTTTTTTTGTAGATTGACCTACTCTTTATAATGATCTTTGACTCTCTCAAATCTGAGAGCCTTTGATTTCTAGGTAGCTACCTCAATCATAGTTTTATGGCAAAGGGCATGGACCTCCTCCATGGAGAGGTTTTTATTTTCCATTGCCAATCTTCTTAGTTCTACGTTTACTTTGGCCAGTTGCTCCTACTATTGATGGATGAAATTAGTTAATTGTTATTTGTTCTCATCAACATTCCACAAGCGATGATTCTTTATGATCAATTGTACATTCTCTTGGTAGGTCTAATCCAAGGCCTTCTAAATTTTATGCTATGTGGCCTCTACCAAGGATTGGTAGAACACCATCATTTTCATCACACCCTCAACCCATTTTAATCTAGTATAAATCAATTCAATAACTTCATCTTTTGCCAATGTTAGGTTAAGAAATGTAGGGTTAGTAATTTGGACTCTTAATTCAACAGCTTCAGCAGCCAAGTGTTCGTTCAACTTCTTGGCTATTTTGAGTTTCCTCTCTAGGATGATATTCCTGCCCCTTGCCTCTAACAACTCTGACTAGGTTGCAGTTATATTCTTTGGAAGATCAAAGACATCCAGAACCAGTTTCCTAGTTCCCACCAGTCAATCCAACAATTCTTCATGTTATGCTACATTTATTTTGCTACTTGTAGTCCCTACGGATGTTTGCACATCTTTTAATGTAGTGATGTTTGGTACAGACATCATAGGTGCATTGAGTGTTTCGGCAATTCAGTCAGCAACCACCTCTACTATAGTTTCCTACCCTTGGTGTTGCATCACTAATACTATTGCATCCTCATCTTTCTCCAAGTGCACTAAGAAGGTTGTGGTGTTCCTAGAGATCTCTGGGAGTGACTTCTATTCTACGAGAGATACCATAACCTCTTTGACATTAGGGTTTGACCTTGCAGGCAACTACATTCTTTGGGCTAAGAGAACAGATCCACCTCCACCCATCAAGCTGATTGTTTAGGCCACCTTATTTAGATGACTCATTGTCGATTTGTACATGGATAGGTCCCTACCACTTGTGCCTGCTCATTGCTCTTGTTTACTCAGGAGCCATTCTCAGTATTCATGCAACCATTTAGCTATTGCAGCAATGTCTAACACAGTTGTTTGAGTGGTAGGTGGAGGTGGTGGTTGTTGCTACTCTTCCTAAATGGTTGTTTTAGGCATCTTATCTTTCATCATCTTTACCTAGTTAGTGGCCAAAACATGCTTGAAAACATCATTCATATAACGGACTATTCCTCCCCTCCGACAAAGTTTTCTGATGAGGCATGGAAAGGGAAGTGCCTTTCTTCCATGTTCATTTTTTTTAAACCACTTCTCCATCTCTAGATAGATCACCTATGGAAGGTTGACAAGGAATCTCCCACTCAGAGCAATGCATGCTCAGGTAGAAAAGGTAGTGATTTTTTTTGGCCTTACCATGGGATTGAGGTGGAAGGTTGCAATCTTATAGTGGATCTTTTCTGCCAGTGTGAGAATGCCACACTCCTTGTAGTCAATGTCATAGCACTGTTGCATCCATTCTTTCTTGATGCTGGAGTCCACCTGCATTGAAATCTCAACAAGATTCATCCCTATTTCTGACAACCTAAGCACTTTAGCAATGGCTTGCACTAAGTAGAACATTGAGATGTCCTTGATTTTTACCATTGATCCGAGCTACCTATTGTTCCAAAATAAAAATGTCTCTCCCATGTACCACTCCTTGGTGGAAGTGATGATTGGCTACATGGGAGAGGCCTTTAGTTAGTCCTGCACTTCTCTTGGTGCTTACTCTAGGAAAGGGCCAAAGTTCAACTCCTAGAGCATCATTTTTTGAACCTCCCTTGATCTGATTCGATTTAGGCAAGCTTCTATCAAAGTCACCTCGAGATTTGCTTATTGCGCTAGTGCATCATCCCAATGGTAGTGTTCTGTTGCTACTGCTGGTTCTAGAATTTGCCGAATAGATTCCACCTCAACCTCTTCCCTAAGAGGACTTGTGGCATGGGTTGCAAGTGGTTCTTCTTAGGCTTGTTCTTGGCCCCTTACTATTCTAGGCCATTTCTCCCTTGGTTGAGACAATATTGCTTCCTACGTGTGCTTTCCTTTTGGTGCCATCTATAGTCATAACGCATCCATGGATTTAGATAAAATGTGTAACTTTAAATTTTTGAATACCTTCTCTCATTAGTTAATTACACTTTAGCTAAGGTTGGACCATGGTAGATTTATTATTTTATTAATTATTTATTGTAAATGTCACTAAAGCTTGTTGGAAAGGTTTAACTCTTGTAATTTGGTGTTTAATAGTTGATTTCTTAATTAAACCTTTGTGGGAGTTA
This sequence comes from Gnetum montanum, assembly GCA_015680685.1. Classification (NCBI taxonomy): domain Eukaryota; kingdom Viridiplantae; phylum Streptophyta; class Gnetopsida; order Gnetales; family Gnetaceae; genus Gnetum; species Gnetum montanum. Next base: position 186,291 of record MNCI01007823.1, read on the forward strand.
GAAAAATGGCAAAAACTTTTCTATCAAAAATGACACATTTGTGGCCTCCACGACAAAGAGCTTACCTCCAGTAGCTATAGGATCAAAGAATGAGTGACTTGAATAAATGGTTAAGAAGCTATGGGCTCTAGAAGGTTCTAGGCTCTGAAAAGTTGAAAAACTCCAAAAAATGTAAACATTTCCAAGTGGGGTCACACATATATATAGAATTGTTTCTTACATTGATGGGGCCCCATATATGGGGCCTTTTTTACGAGTTTGCTTCATTGATGGGGCCCCATATACAGAGTCCATAAGGAAAATTTTGAAATTTTAATATCTCAAAAAATACAAGGAATTTTTCAATGAATTTGGGGTCCATGGAGTTCTAGAAAAGCCAAGAATATGAGAAAATCATTGAAGAGGATCTTTGAAAGCTTAAAGATTGGAAATTTGATGGAGAATGTGTTTATTGAATAGCATATGTAAAGAAGCACATGGCTTGATGTAGAAGATCGGTGCATGAAAGATTTTGATTGCAAGAATGCCTAAGGATAAGGTGCTTAATAAGTCTAACTAAGGGATATGCAAGTCAATCCTCCCCATAGTAGACACATGCCTTGTTTCCCCTTACATAACCTCAACCTAAGGAGTTCACGGGCCCCATAGGTGATTAATGGTTGGAGGAAGTTAAGGACCAAAACTTGAAAGATTCTACCTAAGAATTCAAGTACTTTAGACCAAGATACCGAATCAAGAACATGGACACTAGCAGTGAGGTGAATTATGGTTAGTAGAGATGGATGATGAAGAAGGTGGAATGGAATTCCTAATTGAGGTCATAAGAAGTTCCTTATGGATTTTTGTGGTTAAAATGACCTAAGAAGATCCATTCTTAGTCTAGACCAAAACCAACCTCATTTAGTGACTTTGCATTGCCACTCTAAGACCAATCCACCCCATTGAAACACAAGAGTGCATCCACAAAACAACCACTATTCCATAAAGAGGAGAAAAGAGTAGGAATTGAGAGAGGGCCTTAGTTAGAAGGGACCTTTAGGCATGGGTAACATGTCTTTCTAATCTCATAACTAGTGTTTGTACCCAATTTAGTTATCTAAGAGGTGTACTTTAAATTTCCATCATGTTTTTTTCTCTCTCTCTCCTTTTTTATTTTATTTTGGTTGTTTTTTTTTCTTATTGGATGGGAACCACACGATGCAAAGATCTTATTTGACTTCCTATTATTGGTCATCATGACATGGTAAGAAGTCTTTGAAAACACTCAAGCACCCAAGTAAGTAGAAGAGTGCAAAGAGTATTGAGTGCCCTTGGAGTCACACCTTGTACAAACCGTTGAATCCTTCCTAATTCTAGAAACTACCAAGGTCATTAATTTATTAAAATTTTATTTAATGAAAGGGACCTCAAACTTCCAAAACAAGGAAAACCATAGAGTTTGTGAATGGGTAAATGTTGTGGAGTCATTGCCTTTTTCATGAAAAAGAAACCATGACTTAGCCATTGGTACAAAAATTCAAAAATAGAAACTAGACATTAGCAAACAAAACATGAAGCATAAACCATCATTAGTAACAACTACAACACCACTATGTCCTGTTGGCACAAAGCATGTTTATTAGAAAAAATTGAAAATTTCACTCAAACAAAAGAAAGTAAAATATATAAGAAAGTGTAAAATATTCAAGAAAGATTTAAATGTACTAATGATGGTGTAAAACACAAAAAATGGTGTAAAAATAGGAAAAATTTTGAACATAAAAAAGGTGTAAAATAAATAGCTTGCAAAATCAAAAATGTAAAAAACAAAAAATAGAAAAATTAAGGAGCCATATGGATGACTAGCATAGATGGCCATCTCCCTCACAACTAAGTTGAAAGGAGGAGATCTAAAAAGTTAAGTGTGGTTATTCATCCATTGAGGTATTTTTTGTACTAACTTGCTTGGGCTCATGGAAAAGCTTTACTTGTTGGATGTTAACCAACTGCCTTTTATTTGGGCTTTCAATTTTGTATATGGTCATGACCCTAGAAGAAAAGGTTTTATCAATTATATAAGGTCCCTCCCACAACATTTGAAACTTTTTTTTTGGGTACATGTGTGGGGTTCCAGTAGAAAACCTTATCTCCTAGTTGAAATTTTACTTTTGATATTCTAAGGTCATGTCATTGCTTCTTGAATTCCTTATGCACTTCTTTCAAAGATAGGGCTACTAATTGATTTTTGTATAGCCTGTTAAGGTTGATCAGTCTTTCTTTTTTTTCTAGACTTAGGTCAAGATTCAGATCATAGGCTATTGAGAGTGTACGAAGCTCAAATTGAATTGGGAGCATTGGAAGTTTACACTAACACATAGGGAGAGTAGCCAATAGGGAGTTTCCATGTTTAGCGGTAGGTCCAAAGGGCATTATTGAATTTTGTACTCTAGTCTGTCCTATATTTGCTTATAGTTCTTGTTGGAATATTTTTAATCTCCTTGTTAGTTACCTCTGCTTGATTGTTGGCTTGGGGGTGATAGGGTGTTGTAAATTTATGTTTGACCCCCAAGTGTTACATGAGTTTTTAAAAAATGACACTTGTAAAATAAGTTCCATTATTAGAAATTAGTGAACATGACATCCCAAACATGTTTACAACATTTTGTTGTACAAATCTAGTAGTAATGGATGATGTATAGTCAATGATGGTTGCTGCTTCTACCCATTTGGTGCAGTAGTTAACTTCTACGATGATGTATGCCTTTCTATTAGACATAGGTGTGATGGGACCCATGAAGTCAATGCCCCATATGTCAAAGGGCTCTAGTGGTTGAATCCACTATTGAGAACCCTCCATTTTAGTGGTCATCCCATCATCTCATAGATAGCGCTCATAGGATCGGATAAACTAGTGGGCATCCTTGAAGATTGTAGGCCAACATCATCCTACCATCAAGATTTTTATGGTCATGTGTCTCCTAGCATAGTGGCCTCCATAGGGATCTTCATGAGCATCTTGGAGAACATGAAATTGGTCCATATTAGGGACATATGAATGAACTAAGACATCGACGTATACCTTGTAAAAATGTCCATTAATTTCCATGAAATACTTAGCTTGACGAAGAAATTGTTGTTTCTTCCTAAATTCTAGATCTTGTGGTGTCTCTTGAGTGAGAATGTAAGTGAGGACGTCATCATACCATTTTGGTTCTATGAGCATTTGTTCATTTATTACTCCTATATAGAGTAGTTGGTTTAGAAATTGATCGAGAGTAAGCTCTCCTACTCTTTATTATCCCATCTTAATTAAGAGAGGTTGTTAGTAACCACATTCTTAGTCCCTTTCCAATATTTTATTGTGAGATTGAATTCTTGCAAGATCACCAACCACTATATGATACGAGGGCTCACAAATGGCTTGTTTATTAAGAAGTGGATGACACTGTGATCTATTTGCACAAACACCTTATAGCCAAGCACATAGTGCCTGAAATTTTCAAGGGCATACACCACTGCCATCAGTTCTTTCTTAGTCATGGTTTAATTTAACTGTGCATCCACAATTCTTCAGCTTATGCAGTGGATGTAATATGGACATTTTTCATCATCCAACTATGTAAGCATCACTCCCAAGGCACAATTAGATGAATTCATCATTATATAAAATGGTTTGGACTACTCTAGTGTTTGTAGAATTGGAGTTTCTACAAGTTTGTCCTTTAGCTACTAGAATGCATGTTCACAATCCTTGGTCTAGATGAATGGAGCATCTTTCTTTGTAAGCTCAATCAATGGCTTTACAATCTTAGAGAAATTCTTTATAAACCATTGGTAATAGCCAGTGTGTCCAAGGAATGATTGGATGTCTTTGACTATCTTTTTTTGATGTGTGATTCCTTAGATGACCCTTATCTTTTCTAGGTTTACCTCAATCCCTACCTAAGTAACTCTGTGCCCTAGAACTATGCCTTCCTGGACCATTAAATGGCTCTTTTCCTAATTAATCCTAAGGTTCATTTCAATGCATCTTTTTAACACTTACTCAAGGTAGTCCAAGGCTTACTCAAATGTAGCCCCATAGGTAGAAAAGTCATCCATAAATACTTCTACCCTGCTACTAATCTGCTATTGAAAAATACTAAGGACCAAGCATTGGAATGTTGTAGGGGCATTGCACAAATTGAATGGCATTTTGCAATATGCAAAAGTCCTCTAGGAAATCATGAATGTTGTTTTGGCCTATTCTTTTAGCAAAATTTGGATTTGGTTATAGCCACTATAACCATCTAAGAAGCTATAATAACAATGCCTAGATATGGTATCTAACACTTGGTCCACAAATAGTAATGGAAATGATCTTTAAATGTTGTCATATTTAACAACCTAAAGTCATTGTAGAATTTTCACTTACCATCTTTCTTTGGCACAATTACAAGTGGGCTAACCCACTCACTATCTACTATGGGATAGATAAACCCCACCTTGAGGAGTTGTTCTATTTTCTTTTTCATGATTTGCTTCAACATGGGATTCAACTACCTCAGTGGTTACCTTCTTAGCTTCATGGATAGGTCAATGTAGATATGATAATGTCATATTCTTGGATTGATTCTAGTTAGCTCAAGATATAGCCAAGTAAAGGTTGTTGGCCATTTGTTGACCACCTTTAACAGCTTGTCTTTTTGTTTGAGAGCAATATTTGCATTGATTATGACTAGCTTGCCATTATTTAAAAATTCATACTCTATGTTGGCTAGTAGAGTTTTTAACTCTAGGAGCTCTTGCTTGAATTATCAGGGATTTCCAACTCTCCTCAAAAGGTATCATCATTTTCATCATTAGAGAGTTAGTGATGAACTTGCACAAGTTCATCCATGCCCTTGACATAGTCACATGTCAGCCTCTTAGTGCATTCTATGCATAATTTGTTGCTATTAGAGTCAGTTGTTAGCCACTAGGTGCCTTCTTGTTTTGTAGCTACTGTGTACAAGCACCTTTGGATATCAATTTCATGTGCACATTGATTGCATGCTTTGATGAATGTACTATTAATGAACCATATTTTCAGCATGCAATTGCACCCATTATCATTGTATGTGATGCATGGAACTCACTTCTTCTCAAGCCATCCAAATTCATTTTCCTAGGAGATTTCCAAGGAGAGGTCCTTGATGCCCATTTGTGCATCAACCATGCTTAACCATGCCCTTCCCATAATGATAGGAAAGTCACCTTTGTAGTTTTCTACCTTGATCACCGAAAAATTGGTAGGATAGGACCATGCACAAAATATAGTCATAATGTCCTCCATTAATCCCAAAGGAAAAATGATTGATAGGTCTATCAATTTCAATTGGATATTGCTCTTCTTGAGAGGTGGTAGGTTCTAGGCCTTATACATGTCATGGGAGATGAGATTGATTGACACCAGAAGTAGAGTCAAGAAGAGCCTTGCATGGTTCATGTTCTACAATCTACAAGTAAATAAGATGACTTCCTAGGTTAGATCATTTTGTGGAAAGGTTGCAAGCCTTGATCCAATCAAAAATAGCATGAGTTAGCATCACAATGCGAATTTGAAGTTGCATTTGGTTTAAAGTACTCTCAAATGTGTTTGATGCAGAGTATGAGTGTGTTGGAGATACAGGATGACCATCCACATTAGGTTGTAAGGGTTTGTAAGGATTTTTGGGTTAGAAAAATGGTCATTTCTTAGATCGATTGTTTGAACCACTTAGCTAGAAGGCCTATTGTAAATTTACAACCCTTGTAGCATTTCGTTGCTATAGCTATGGGAGAATTTCATCCTACATGGATGGAGCATGAGGTAACTAGGTTGAGGGTAGAGGGATGTGTGTAGATGAATGTCTAGGATGGTATGGATATGGATGCTTCTCTCAAGTAGATGATGAATGAGTTCAATGATACTCTAGAGGGCAATAGTGATCCAGGAATGAGGCATGGCTAGCAAAACTTCATGGAGAAATAGGTTGCTAAAAATAGTACCTACATGAATCTAGTTACTTGTAAGAATACTACTGTCTTGGTTGTGGCATTCCCCATGACTATGGTTGCTGCCACTACTGGTATTGCTCATATGGTTGTGGTGGAGACCCACTTGGATAGTAAGCTTGTTATTACTAGAGGAACTACCTTTAAATGCCTTGAGGATGAGGCAATCATCTGGGTGCTTTCCTTCTTCCTAGTCATGAATTTAAAGCATACACCCTAGACTCTTGTAAGTGTGATATGATGAGACAACATCCCTTGGGATGTTTGTATTGGAAGATGTCACATCCACCACCATCATCAGAGTCTATCTCTATAACTTCTTCTACTATAGCAACTTTGCCATTACCTCTTTAGTAGGCATGTTTAGCTTCTTTCCATCTTATGCGGTTGCAATCACTATTCTGCTTTTTGGATTCTTCAGCAATCTTCATAGTAATTTGAAATTTTTCATCCAAAGAGTTCCATAATTTATCAACCTTTGCCAAAATGTCAGAAATAGATTTTTGGATGGGCAAGGTTTTCCTATTCATCACCTTTTCCAGTATTATAGAATCAAGCCTCCCTTTTCTAGATGGAAGGATTCCTATTATATTCTTTTGCACTTTCCCTTTTTTACAACCCACCTTCTTCTTTTGCTACCTACTCTATTAGTCTTTGTATTTGATAAGCTCTTAGTTTGGATAGTCTCCCTTGGGCATAAACCTCAAGAGTTCTTTTGGTTTCTACTTTGAGCCCATCTATGATGTGGCAAAGTTGTTTCCTCTAAGAGTAACCATGGCCAGGGCATCAATGTATGAGAGAATAATATCTACCCATGGTGGCATCCAAGGGCTCATGTATTCCCTATTTCTAGCCTTGGATTTTTCTTCTCAGATTGGACACTCTAGACTACGTCTGGTATTTATCATTGAATAGCTTAACAATTTTACTTCATCGATAGATAGATTTTAGCTCCAAGGACTTGTACCAGCTTTCTACCTCTTTAATGACTATCCTAGGAAATAGCTTCAATTTCTACCATTCATTCTCTATGTTTTGCAAGGTGTAGGCATCATGAAAGGATTGTAGATGATTTTGTAGATCAAAGGTGTATCTCCCCTAAAATCTTGGAATATTGTTCATGTTTAAGTGCTTGATTTGACTAGTTGGGATCTTGACTACTTCTGTAATGTTAAGCATGCTTTGAGTTATCAATAAAGGCTCATCATCAACATGTTGATGCCAATTATGTCCTCTATTACCCCTTCAATAATTGTGGACATGGTTATCAGTATTATTATCCTACTACTCACCTCCATCACGATTATTCCTTCTATGGCATTTTTTAGAATCAAAAGAAGAGGAAGAAGAAGATGCAAATGAAGAGGGTGAAGAGGGAGGAGGACTACCACCACCATGGTATCTACCAACTTCCCTTTGGTTGCCAAGGCCATGTTTGTTAGGTTTCGTATCATCTTGATGCTTGTTCAAGCCCTTGCCTTGACTACCATCTTTACTAGAACCTAGTTTGTTAACAGTGGAATGTAGATTCGAGTTCACACCCCCATCATCTATAATGAGGGGTGGAGAATTTTCATGTTGAGAGCCTCCAAAGGAAGGGCTCTCATTATCGTCTTGGTTCAGCAAAAACAAAGGGTTGGTGAACCATTTCCCCTTCACAAACTCATGTTGCTTCTTTTGGTATCGATCTCTTTGGCATTGTGTTTTTGTGGGACAGTAGTCCTAGTGCTCATAATCATGCATAATGTACTCCTCTTGAAGATCATGGATGCCTAACTTCATAAGAGTTTGAAGCAGCATCATGGGCATAGATCGATTAGGAGGCATTACAATGTTGCCTTCTATATCACATCATCATAGTGCAAGATGAAGCTAAAATCAAGCACATACTCATCTAGATGATTATATACCACCTTGCATTATTGTTGAATTGGTGATTTGACATCTTGGTGAGAAGAAGAAATTTTGCAAACAAATAAAATATTAGTGTGCTTTTGTAATTATATAATTTGAGAATGATGCCAACTTTGGGGATCATCCAACAATATTAATAATGTTCAGTAATCCTAGATAGTGCAAATTTCAACAAAAAGAGTCCTTGACAACGATGCCAATGATGAGTGGTTGAAGGTACCCTATGCTCAACCATACAAATCACGAAGTGTTCACGCATGATTTGGTTCAATTCTATAAACTCTATATCTTTCAGTTACTAGTCATCTAGGAAGTAAATCCTATCCTAATGATCATTCATTGTCTTCCTAATTACACTTGTGATGTACAAAGGTATGGTTAAGTGTAATCAAGGCATATGATTTTTATTGTTTTATGTTTTATGTTCCTAGGTTCTTAAAGTAGAGAGATGAAGTAATTTAATAACTAATTTAATTTAACTACTTAACTAATCTCTAACTATTTCTAACATAAGCATTAGGTCCCACTTTCTATACATGTCCTAAACCCACATATCCACTGCTGGGTTACTAAGTGCTATGCTACTGGGTGCACTAAGCAATAACGCTGCTAGGATTACCAAGTGAATATGTGTTTACGCTAAAAGTGATCATACTTATGTGTTTAATCTATTTAATTTAAACAATTAACTAATTACTTAAAGTCTAATTTAGCTTAATTAATTGAATATTTAATGAATGCATAGATAAATCATTAATCTATTCTAAATGTTGCAAGGTTTGATCAAAAGGCTCATCTTTATTACCATACACATTAGTATGTTTTAGGTACAACAGTGCTTGAATAAAGATCCGTACATTTTCTGGCTCATGCTATGGGAAATCAAAGAAATATTCTAACTTTCAAATGGAAAACTTACAAGAGCTCTACTACTACTATGACTTGATCCCCATAAACATGGCTTTAGCTTGTATTTATAGTTTTTATTATAGGACTACATCAATAGGGCCCTGTAGACATAGCAAACACTATGTCGATGTGGCCCTATCAATGGACCAACACCATATAAATGGGGCCCCATTGACGAAGGCCCATCTACAAGGCCACGTCAATAGGGACCTATCGATGCAATACTTTGATGTTCATCATGTAGGAAACATGATCATGAAGTTCTAGTACAATTCTTTCTTGAACATTGTACTAGATCATGAAGGGTCTAGGGGATTTTTTGTAGTGGAATTGATTTTTTTACCAAATATTATGTTTTTTCAATGGATCTAATGTTTCTCTAGTGAATTTGATTTTTTAGCAGATCTTATGTTTCTCTAGCGAATTTAATTTTTTTTAAAGAGATCTGATTTCTCTCTTTGATTTTTATCCAATGGATCTAATTTCTCTAGAATTCTTTTATGGGGGATTTTATATTACTTTCAACTTCTTCAACAAATGTTAAAATTTCTACTTATTTTATCAATGTAACAAATTCTATTGTGTCTCAAAATGCAAACTTACAAGCTAGTAAGAAAAAAATTGTGATATATTCTTCTAGTGATGTTGGTATAACTAAGCACTTGATTTTGTTTTTCTTGATGATGTATATGATTCATTAGTTGCTAATCTTTCATCACAATATGTTTTGATTCCAATTTTAGGTTACCTACCTCATAATCAAAGGTTTGTTTTGTAGTTAAATGATGTGGTAAAAAAACATGACATCTAAGTCCTTCATGCCAAGTATTCTTCTTGTTTTTCTCTCTACATGCTAGGCAATGCTTCAATGGTGCCCTATATATATGGTCTTTTATACATAACCATGTAGTGTTAATCATTCATAAGTGGGCTCCAAATTTTGATGTCCAATCAAAAGAATATGTTAAAGCTCTATGTTTCATCTAGTTATATAATCATCTATTAATTTTTCAAAAAGCTAAGCAAGAAATTGTTGATTTTCTTAGCCCTATTAAGCATATGAAGTCTATTTTTATAGCTTTTGGTTTTCATAGATGTTTTTTTTGTTGAAATCAACCTTCTTAATCATAAAAAGATATTGGTATTACATGAATAAGAAAAGACTTATATTTGGCCAATTATTTATTATAATATTTCTAATTCTTGAAACATTTGCCATTGTGAAGGACATTTTTTTAATTCTTATTTGCTAAAGAAAAAAGATTCCAAAGAAAAAGAAAATTATGCTTGAAGTTGAAGATAGAAAAAAATAAAATGAAGTTGGAGAAATGAAAAATTAAGTTAATGTCAATGATACGAATGATCAAATGATAATAAAAAATCTAGAGAAGACAAAAGCTCCCATGTATATTTTGGTCACTACTAGAGAAAGTATTAAGCAGCCTAGACAAATAGATTATAAGATAAATTTTTCCTTGTTTTATAAGAATACTATTAACTCAAAGATTAAAAGTAGTGTCAACAAGAAGCTTATATTTGATGGTAAAGATTCTTGGTCATAATCTCAACAACAAATAACAAGATAAATATCTTCCACTCATGGTATCACTTTCTTTCTTTAAAATAAATATTGGTATTAAGTCACAACTTTTTATCTTGAATCCTTTTGCTATTTTAAGTTCAAACATGGATATTGAAATGTACTATAGATTTGGTAGGATTGGGACTTTCCTCCTTAATAACAGTTAATTTTCTTCACTTATTTTTTCAAAGGATCAATCCTAATGTTATACAGTTGAGTAGATCATCCTAAAATTGAAAAGTTTTTTCTTTATATATTATTTATTTTTTTATGATGTATACTCAGTGTAAAGCTTGTGAGGCACTTAAAATTTTCTTTGCTCATTAGCACTATTATTTTGGGGTCTAACCCCCCCTCCCTTCTAAAAAAAAATTGAAGAATCTAGAGGTAACAATGAGTGGTAAGACTCTTGATTTGAAATTTTCAAGTGATCCTAGTTGGAAATTTTTAAGTTATAAAGTTTAAATTGGATTATATATCTTGGGGTGTATTTATATTACAATTATTTTAGGGTTTGAATACCCTCCCACATAGGATAGTTTAAGGAGTGGCACCCATTAGGGATGCATCATTGAAATCCACCAATGTTATTCATAGCATTGTTTATTAATGGTTATCCTCATTAGAGTTTTGGATGTATCTCTTAGAAGCATAATCATGCCTTATACTCATCCTTTTGTGTTTATTATATTCTTCTTGTTGAAGAAGTGAAACATTTTTGTTAGTGGTAGGTGTATTTCTTGATCTCCTTTTCTAAATCCATTAGATATAAAGGAATTCCTTGGGTTTTTTGATAATGTTGAGGCATTGTTATAGATATTATCAAAGCAATTTTCAAGGTAATACAATGTTTGAAATATCTTTTAAGTATGTTATGATTTTAAATTTTGGATCACGATGTTTATATTCTATGATGTTTCCAATTGGTTATTATTTATTAATATTTGATCATTAAAGTTATTTCTTGAATCTACCTTGGATTATCCTTTTGGAAATACCCTTAATATATAGGTTTTGTGTGGAGCCATTGCCTTTGTGCTTGGTTTTATGGATAGGTATGCATTTCTTTTACTATTCCTCCTCTATTATCATTATTGGTTAGAAAAGTAAGATTGATTCTGTTCATCAAGTTTGATGGACATTATATTGGCAATAAACTTAATATTATTCAATGATCATTTTATTCTTGATATTTAAGTATGAATTGAACCATGTCTTTGTTTTAGTTGCAACCCAAACAACATTCACATGATGTGAGGTCATTGCATTCCTACTACTTGTCTCTTATTGATATATAGAACTTAGGTTTGAAATTTATGTATTATTATTTTACTAATTCCCTTAATTAAAAGTATTATCAAATGTATATTCATGTTAAGGTTTTCATTTGGGTGGAGATAGATAATAAGGATCTGCCTTGGACTACCTTAAGCAAGTGTTGAAATGATGTGTTGAAACTAACATGAAGCTCAATTGGTAGAAAAGTTACCTAATGGTCTAGGAGAGCATTGTATTGGGGCACAAAATATCACAAGTAGGAATTGAGGTGGATCATGAAAAAATAAAGGTCATAGGAAGAACCCACCAACCAGAAATACTTAAAGATATTTAGTCATTCCTTGGACACACTAGCTACTACTGGTGATTCATAGAGAATTTCTCTGAGATCTCAAAACCATTGGTTGAACTAACAAAGAAAGATGCTCCTTTTGTTTAGACCCTAGAATGTGAAAAAGCATTCCAACAACTAAAAGAAAGGCTTGCGGAAACTCCAATTCTACAAGCACTTAATTGATCTAGACCATTTCACATCATGAAAAATGCATCAAATTATGCTTTGGGAGTTATGTTGATACAGTTAGATGACAAAAAATGTCCATACTACATCCACTACGCTAGTCGAAGCATTGTTGGTGCACAATTGAACTACACCACTACAAAAAAAGAATTTATGGTAGTGGTGTTTTCTCTAGAGAAGTTCAGGCATCATGTGCTTGGATATAAGGTATTTGTGCACACAAACCATAGTTCCATCCTCTTCCTAATGAACAAGCCAACAGTGAGCCCCCATGTCATATGATGGTCGGTGATCTTACAATGGTAGATCAAAAGGACACTGAGAATGTGGTCACTAATCACTTGTCTCAATTGTGATGTGATGACAAAGAGGATGAAATAACATTATCTAATATGTTTCCTAATGAACTCCTCTTTGCTAGGGAAATAATTGAACAAATTCCCAATGAGCCAAAATGGTATGATAAAATTCTCACCTATCTTTCCACTTAGGAGATGCCACAAGGGTTGGACCACTAGAGGAAACAAAAGTCTCTTCACCAGGTAAAGTATTTCATGGAGATCAATAGACACCTCTACAAAGTGTGTTTTGATGGCCTAGTTTGTTGGTGTGTCCCTGATGCTAATCAACTATGCATTCTCCAAGATGCTGATGAAGGTCCTTGTGGAGGAAAGTATGCTGGGAGATGCATGGCCATTAAAATCCTGATGGCAAGGTACTATTGGCCAANCAACTTTACATCTTCTATTTCTGCTCGATTTGTACAACAAAATGTTGTAAACAGGTTCGGTATGCCACATGCATTAATTTCTAACAATGGAACTCATTTTACAAGCACTACTTTTCGAAAGCTTATGCAATGCTTGGGGATTGAACACAAAATCACAACACCTTACCACACCAAGCTAATGCTCAAGCTAAGGTTATGAATAGGGAAATCATAAGGATACTAACAAGAATTGTTAGAAAGTATAGGAAGGACTTGAGCACAAAACTCAGTGATGCCCTTTGGGCCTACTACTCAACTTGGAAACTTCCTATAGGCTACTCTTCCTCTAAGCTTGTGTATGGCAAACTACCAACATTTCTATTCAATCTAAACTCCATACACTTTCAATAGCTTATGACCTTGACCTTGACTTAAGTCTAGCCCAAAAAGAATGACAAATGAACCTAAACTTGCCTAACGAAAATTGATTAGTGGCCTTATCATCTAATGAGTTGCACAAGGCTTATAACAAAAGATGTCATGATGTAAAAATTAGAAAATTTAAATTTCAACTGAGAGACAAGGTTTTCTACTAGAGCCCAACACATATAGCTCAACAAACTATGTTTCAAACATTGTGGTAGGGACCTTTTATTATTTATGAAAATTTTCCTTTAGGGGCCATGATGATCTATAAACTTGAGAGCCCAAACAAGAAACAATTATCCAACATTCAAAAAATTAAGCCTTTCCATGAGCATATGCTAGCTAACACAATAAGCAGCTCATCCAATGGACAACCATGCTCCATATTTTAGATCTCCTTCTTTCAACTTAGTCATGGGAGAGATGGCCACCCATGCTAACCATTCAAGTAGCTCTTTAATTTTTCAAGTTTTTTTTTTTTACATATTTTTCATTTTACAAATTTTTGTTTTACATGTTCTTTATTTTACATATTTTTATTTTTATGTTATTAGTCATTTCTAATTTTTTTTTACACCATCATTAGCACATTTGATATTTCTTATATAATTTACATTTTTTTCTATATTTTCTTTTATTTGGTGTGATTTTCTAAATTTTTTTAATAAGTGCCAAGTACATTGGTAATGCATTACTTGATGGTGGTATGTACTATTTTTTTATTTAATTATTGGTGTCTAGTTTCTAGCTTTGAATTTTGTTATGGATAATTAGGACATGGTTTCTTTTTCATGTAATAGGCAATGAGTTCACAACATCCACCCATCCACACACTCTATGATTTTCCTTGTTTTGGAAACGTGTATTCCCTTTTTCATTAATCAAACTTTAATAAATTTTTGACTTTGGTAGTTTCTAGAATTGGAAAGGATTCAAAGGTTTGAATAAGGTGTGCCTTTAAGGGGATTTTATATTCTTTGTACTTTTCTATTTGCTTGGGTGCATGTGTGTTTCCATGAATATCTTACTGTTCCATGCCAATCAATAAAGGAAGTTGAATAAGTCCTTACATGGTGTGGTTCTCATAAAAAAAAGACATGAGGATTTAAAGCACATCCCTTAGACAAAATAAATCCATACATCCTCGCATGGTGTGGTTCTCATCAAAAAAAAAAAGATAAGGATTCAAAGCACATCCCTTGGACAAAATAAATACATGTGTCTTTGTATGGTATGGTTTCCATTTTAAAAAAACAATGGGAATTCAAAGAACACCCCTTAGATAGAATAAATGGGCTACAAGCATTGGTTATGGGACTTTTCTCCTTTAACTAAGGCTCTTCCTCACTTTCTACTTCTTTTCTAATTTGGAATGGTGGTTGTTTTGTGGGAGCACTCTTGTGTCTCAGGGGACAAATTGGTCTTAGAATGTTGATGCAAAGTCACGAAAGTGATTAGTTTTGGTTTGGACTAAGGATGGATCCTATCAAATCATTTAACCACAAAATCCACAAGGGACTTCATGTGACCATCATTAGGAACTCCATTCCACCCCCTCTCTCTTATCCATCTATGCTTTCCATGTTCCACCTCACTATTGATTTTATGTTTTGGTTCCATGTCCTAGTTTGATATGTTGGAATTCTTAGTTAGTTACTTCTGAGTTTTTGTACTTAACCTTCTATAATCATTAATCATCCATGAAGCCCACAAACTCTTTGGTTTGAAGTTATGCAAGGGCATAAAAGGCCTATGCCTACTTTAGGGAGGACCCACTTGCATATCTTTTGGTTGGGTTAGTTAAGTTCTTTACCTTACACATATTTACAATCAAATTCTTTTTGTTTATCCCATCAATGACATCCAATTCTTTTACTGAATTCTTCTTTTCATTGTTATGAATTCTTATACCCTCTTCAAATATTTCCTTGTATTGAACTCTTTCAAATTTAATGGACTACTTATTTATTTTACTCTATCTATTGGCCTTCCTACTAACACTACATACAAGGTCAAAGTGCACTAATCAAAAGTATTGATTATGTTTGCACACAAAATTCTTTTAAGAATTTATTACATAACTAGTTGTTTTTCCAATAGTGAGATAATGAAGATGGTTAGCATATTATTATTTCTCATCATATATGTTGATAGGCCTAACCAAGATATTAAGAGATTATGTGATAAAAATTAAGCAAATATATTGTACAAATTAATATCATATGGTAGATGAATCATCATGAATTGAAAATGTTACTAAAGCATTATCTATCATGTTTTTGAAATATGAGATATGATCTTAGAATATAAGTAGAAAAGGATGCAATAATTTCCTTCATCATCTCTAGATAAGAAACAAGTTTATGATGAGCAAGAGACCATGTATTAAAGCTTCATATTCAAATATATTGTTAGTGAATAGATAATCAAGTTTGTAAGCTTTATAAAAAACTTATTTAGGAAAAAGAAAATGAACACAAGCTACACTAGATCCAAAAGAGATGTAAGCTCCATCAAAATCAAGAATAACATCTAAACTCTTTGTGTCATCATGTAAGCTAGGAACAACATTATTAGATTCATAAGAAGAAATAAGATTAGTTATGGCTTTATCCTTGATAGTAAAACACCGCAAAAATTTGCATGTTATAGCCAATCTTCATCATGTGGCTTTCACCCCATGAAACCTACGGAAAAACTTCATTGTAAATGTGCAAATTGTAATCCATAATGGGTACTTTCACATGCTTTATACTTTTGGGGATGAAAAATGCCTCATAAGTGGGCAAAGCTTCATTCCTCAAGTGAAAAAAGTCACTTGGTGTCTATATTTGGCTTGGGGGTGTCAAAAATGCCTTTTGGAATGTCAAACTAGGCAATTTGATGGGCTTTATGGGGGCTATACATTTTTCTACATTGAAAACACATGTAGGGAGGTAGATCTTACTTACCCCTAGTGTGGAAGGATGGGGGTTTTGGAAACTTTTCCCCCTCAATGTGGAGACCACATGCACAGCCTGGAAACTTTTTCTCCTTACCATGGAAGTTTACCCCTAGTGTGGAGCCTTCATCCCCAATGTGAAAAATTCAATCCCCTAACGTGGAAGCCACAAAAGCCAAAATTCATCACCTCATGCACTTCAACATTAACCAACCACTTCAACAAGCATGGTGGAGGCCTCAATGTAGAAGATTCATCTCTAGCATAAAAGGTGTGCCTTAGTTACTATTTATAGTAAACAAAATGGCCATGGGGGAACCACTTACTATGTATAGTAACCCTCCAAATTTGGGCACCCATCTCACCTACATTTGGTAGCCAATTTCTATCATTTCATAGCCAATTTGCAACTAATTTGTTGCCATTTTTTCAGCCAAATCATGGCCATTTTGCAACCCCATTCATGGACCAAAGAACCTATAAAACCTACCTCCAACACCATTTACAGGTTCCAGTAATTTTTCTTAAGGTTTCAAAATTTGAAGCAAGCTCAACATTATCAAGCAATTTTTGCCATCCACATAACATTATTCATAATTACACACTTGGGGCATTTTAGGCACTCAAGAGAGCTCTTGCAAGTTCCCATACTTACATTCTCTTGAACCCTAATGTGGAAGCATTGTAGCCTTGAGATTTGTGGATTTTTAGTATCAACATTGCACTTTTGGAATTTCCAAACCTTAGCATGGAACAATCTAGCATCCAAATTTTTCACTTTTCTTACCCCTCCCAACAATGATCCAACTTGCAGATCTAAGATTGTAGCAATGAATGAAGGTTCGATAGAATTAGGAGCGGCCCTTTTTGCTAATCTAGGCAAAATTTATACACATTTCTCTAAATCATTCTTTATTCAAGTTTTATCTTCAAAAATAAATTTATTTTTTGTGCATTATTCAAATTTGTTTATATTCCCACATTTTGCATCTCATAAGTCCCTAGTTAATTTTTTGGACCAACAAGAGCACCTCAAATCCCATTTCTCTCATAGAGGCCATGGGGATTTGGGATTGGGGAACTACTGCACCTAGGATCCTTGGTTTTTCCAATGATCAAGGTTTTTAGTCGTAACAGTTTTTCTTGATGCTAGAAGGAGGATCTTCACCTAAATTTTGTGGCTAGACTTATTCTTTTTATTGCCATTTTGCAAGCTTTTTCTTGATTCTTGTAGCCAAAAACTTTGAAGAATCAACATTGATCTTTCCCCCCTTATGACCAAAACTATAGCATGGAAGTTATAAGTGGTTGGGTTTTGGCTTTTCATCGTACTTGTTGTAAATGTTACAGTCCAAAGCTAGCATTGATATCTCCTCC
>MNCI01007823.1:204020-221562 GCA_015680685.1 Gnetum montanum
TGGGTGTGAGATTTCCATAATCTCACCCCCCTTCTTTCCCCTACTTTGTCATACCTAGCCTAGAAGCAGTTGGAAGGCTAGCATTAGTGAGGTTTGTTACCAATTTAATGAACAAACCTACTTTTATTGCAGGTTGAAAGTCATTTTCTAGTTTTTTAAAGCCAAAACTTCTAAGGAATCCAACACTAGCTTACCCCCTTGTAGCAGAAACGTCAATGTGGAAACTACAAGTGGTTTGGATGCTGAAATTTCACAACATCTGCTATGAATTTCTAGAGCAAAGCTAGTGTGGAAGCCTTAATAACCATTCAAATTTTGTTGCCAAATTTTTGTCACTAAATGAACGTTGGTTTCAATACCAACTAGGCCTACTTTTCCCTCCTTTGTGGTGAAAGTTGGCAACCTATCAAAACCATCTTTGGAAACTACCAAGTTTCCATTTTGGTCTTGAAACTTTCCCTTCTCTCTCCAACGTTGAAATAAGAAGGTGTGAGATTTTCACCATCTCATCCCCCTTCTTTCCCTCCATGCCATACCTAGTGTAGAGGCAATTAGGAGGCCAACTTAGGTAAGGTTTGAAACCAACATTTCCAATATTCCATTTCTAATAAAGGGGTAAACCCCCCTCATCCCCCACTTAGTAATTATAGTAAGTACATCGTTTTTTGCCATTTTCACTTCCTTTAATATTTTTTGAATTTCATTCAATGGAATTTATATCTATTTTACCATTTATAGCCTATTTTAAGTAATCCTTAGCACTATAGCCATGTCTTTCCAATAGTCCACCAAATTGCCCTTCACCCTTAATGGCAAAGATCATAGCCAATAAGACATGAGGGTGTATGATACCAAAGACCCTACCATCATTGAGTATAGGTGATCTTTGAGGATCAAAAGGGAGACTTATGATTTTGTAGCCATAAATGAATATTGTTATAACTTTAGTTGTGCTAAAATATAGGCAAGCATGGTAATTCCACAAATTGAAGCTAAGGCCAAAAGGGATTTTAAGCTCATACATAGGGATGGAAAAGAGTACATCACTTCCCCATATGATGAAGTTGCTCTTAACAATTTATATTCTAGGATCCTAGCCCAATTGATTATAGTGTAAGAGGAAGATGACAAGCCTCACTTTGAGGAACAATAGGAAACAGAGGATGAATTTAGGGTAGAATCTAAGCCTAAAAACATCTTGAAAGGATTTTTCCAACAAACATCCCCCAAAGCCATAGCACCTTTCTCTAATGCTTCTATTTTCTCCATGGGCATGATGCCATCATCTTTCACTCCTTCCTACCCTACTATAGTAGATTCCATGCTAGTTATAGCCATACATCACACTCAGCTAATGCCACAAACAACCAACTATAGCACATCAATGCCACTTACAACATAATATCAATACATAAAACCATCAATGGTGGTTTTTACCACCACAAATCCATTAACTACTTGTGTGGAGTCCATCATAGGACCTCAAGCAACATAGGGTCCATATACCCCATTAGTCCCATTTGTGCCTCAAGTACTAGAACAACCATCTTTTTCTTTGTTTGGCCCACAAGCCACAACCATAATGCAACCTCTTCCTTCTATCATGTAACCCATAACAAGGCCCCAAGCCTCACAATAAATACCACAACCTTATGTACAAACCTTGTAAACTATGGGACCACCATAAGGCTTGGATCAAGACTTCCAAATGATTCAAGATCTAACCGAGGAGTTGAAGAGGCTTAAAGCCTCTACCACATAAACTATCAAGATTATGAACTTCTACTAGGATGATTCCATAAGTCCTGTAGTCCCACCTCTTGATTTCCTCATTCCCCAATTTAGCAAAGATAACATAGAAGGTAACCCTAATGCTCACCTTATTACCTTTTGATTTGAATGTTTACTCTTGTAGCCATGGCCTCATATCATCATGAGGATTTTCCCTATATCTTTGACTAGGAAAACGCTTGATTGGTATTGTGCATTGCATAGAGGATCCATATCCTCTTCGGAGGACTTGGTAGCCTAGCTTGTCAACTGTTTCAAGTATAACTTCAAGTCTAACACAATGCTTCACCAACTCATGAAGGTTAAGCAAGGGTCCTTAGAACCCATATAGAAATACATTTAGAAGTGGAATGGATTGCTAAATGAAATACAAAAGCCCATTGCTGAAGTCCATTTGTTAGTCATATTCAAGGGAGTAGTCAATGACTTCGTCAAGTACAAACTCTACTACCTTAATCCATGGTCTCTTATTCAAGCATTCTCTCAAACTAAAAATATAGAAAATTTTTTAGAGGCTAATCATGATCCAGCATAGATAGCATATAAAAACCAACATACTCGAAGAGAAAAAGAAAAGAGCAAACAAAACAACACATCCATAGCAACTATAACCAAGGAAACCAAGACCATGAACTAAGGGATGAAGTTCAACCCACCCAAGGCCCCCACCAATGACCATAATAACCAACCATAAACTTCTAGAATCATTGTATCAACAACAAATAGACCTAAATTTGAAAGGAAGGATAGGTCTAAATACACTACATTACCATTAAAACCATCCAAGTTTCTAGACCAACTATTAAGAAGTGAGTGCATGCAACACAAATAAATGACCAAAGCTGCTCAAAAGAAACATGAGAAACTATGCAAAATAGCCAAATATCCCACTTAGACAATTAAGAATGATCCTCATTTTCTTATATACTTCAAACTAAATCACTTTTGCCATTATCATTAGGTACCTAGTCATGACACAAACTTCTACCTTGCTCTAAAAGATGACCAGCAAAGGATGATAGATAGGAGGAAACTAGTCTTAGATGCTTCTAACCTAGTTTAAGCAACTAGTCGATGTAGGTCCACAAAGACTTGTTGAATATAAATGATAGCCCCTATGTTATTTCAAAATTCAACATCAATGACAATCAAAGACTTGCAAAAGAACCATTTGTGATTCAAGTATCCCTCTACAATGAAAGTGCTTCTTCGACTTCTCATAGCTCAAGATTCCCCTTCATTGTGAAAGTACCATCATGAATTCCTTCAAGGGAACCTTTTGTCATCAAGGTCTCCCAACCCAATACAACCCAAATAGCCATAGCCAAATCAACTACACAACAACCCCCTATGGTGGCCAATGTTATTGCCTCTTCCTTATAGTCAATGGCTAACCACCAAAAAACTATAGCCAAGTAAGGGAAGAAGCATAAGAAAAAGCCTAAAAAAAAG
The DNA here is from genome assembly GCA_015680685.1 of Gnetum montanum. Classification (NCBI taxonomy): domain Eukaryota; kingdom Viridiplantae; phylum Streptophyta; class Gnetopsida; order Gnetales; family Gnetaceae; genus Gnetum; species Gnetum montanum. The sequence goes on from MNCI01007823.1 coordinate 207,264, forward strand.
GGAGACAAGCCTACAAAGGCATGAAAGGAAGCGGGATCACCAAAGCCCACCTCCATTTTGGCTATACCCATGACCTCCTCTACCCCAACCTTTTTAACCAACAAGCCATAGGAGGATACCAAAGCCCACAACCAAAACAACAAGGAAGAGCCACAATAGCCAAAGCCTAAAGCTAAAGTCTACATTTTTGAACACATGGAGGAAGTAAAACACAACCAAGGTGACAATCCTACAACTAATGACAAAACCTTCCTCAATGCAATGGACCAAGTTAGGCAATCCCTCAAGCAGAAAAACATAACCCTAAGCTTGTATGACTTGATCATGAGTTTCGCCACACATTGTGAGGTGCTAGTCAAAATGTTGACTTCCATACCCATTTGTGAGGATATTCCTGCTAATAAGGAAGCCATCCATACAATGATGATTCCTCCCTTGTTAGGGAAGAAGAAGTCAACACCCTTAACATTTTGCAATAGAAAAATTAACTTTAATCCTCAAAATGGCAAAGTAACTACAACCACTTTATTCATAACCATACACATAGGATAATTTAAAATACATCAGGTGCATGTTGATGATGGAGGTGTAACCAATGTCATCCCCTGCACCATCATTGAATGCTTGGTCTTACCTAAGTAAGTACAACCTACAACTAGCACAACTCTTAAGTCCTTTAATGGATCATACATCAAGGGGTTTATATCCTTGGATTTTGTAGCTAGAGAATAATTCCCTACAATCACAAACTTCTTAATGGTGGAAGAAACATTAGGATTCAACTTGATCCTAGAAAGATCTTGGTTGGCTCAGTTTCGAGTTGTGTCCTTGCCCATCCATCAAGAAATTCACCTTCCTTACAATAGAGGTAAAATCATCATTCATGATGATAATGTGATTCCCTTGGCTGTCAATAATGTAGAAATAGAATACAGATCCAAAGTGGAGCTTCAAGAAAAAGCTCCTAGCCATGAAGAGTAAAAACCCAAGATAGCCAATGATGATAATGATAGACAATGGGATACATTATGGGATTAACTCCCTTTTAACATCATAAGTGAAGAGGATGGCAAATACAAGCTTGTGTAGAATAGCCCTTACTCACTCACTAATCTTGCAAATATTAGGAAGAATTTGCATAAGTGAAGGTCACCTTAACCTTTTCATGCCCCTATGAATTAATGCACTGATAGCCAAGTAGCCTTCATTTTATTTTGTATTTTATTATATCTTTATTATTTTATGTACATAGCCTATGCATGTAGCCTAAGTTTGTTTACATTTCTACATATTTACTATAGCCCTTCTTATGATTGAAAAAAGCCTTATAAATATACATCTCTTTCACATCCCATCTACTAAGATGTTAAACTAGCACTACCATATGCTAAGATGTTAAACTAGCACTATCTTCCACTAAGATGTTAAAATGGCATTACCATCCACTAAGACATTAAACTAGCACTACCATCCACTAAGATGTTAAACTAGCACCACCATTCACTAAGACATTAAATTGGTGCTACCATCTGATAAGATGTTAAATTGGCACTTTGGTCTGCTAAGACCTTAAACTGGCATTATGACCTACCATGGTCTTAAACTAGCAACGTCGTCATAATCATGCAATATAACATGTGCTCACAATGGCCTAAAACTAGCAAACATCTTATTTCTTATGACACTTCTTTTTGTTGATTATCCATTAAATGTTATAACCAAAAACATCAACATAACCATTTTCAATGTTTACTACTACTATAGATGCATGTAGTAAAAAAATAAGATCAAAATTTAAATTTAAAGTTAAAATGTCCATAACATACATAGCCATAACCACAATGTGTAGTAAGAATGTGAAAAAATAACAACCATATATAATATAGTCTTGGCTACTCATAGCCATCAACATAGAAGTAAAAATAAATAGGCAACAAGCTAAACTAAAGGAGGTTGCTGAGTGGCATCTAGAGGAGGAAGTGGTGGGTCATTCCCACTCTCACCGTTGGGGCCACCAATGTCTTCTAAGGCCTAAAATGCAACAACATATAGCTGATTAGTAACCTATAGCCAAAACCATGACTTAAAATAAAAACATTATGACCAATTATAATTTCTTAAAAAGTTTGGAAAACATCCTAGTCAGAGATGAGATTATCCTCTATAAAAAGCTCTAAGGTGTTTATCTAAATTAGCTTAAGAAATTCCACCAAAAAAAAAAGAATTATTACAACCTTTTAAAACAAAAAAATTATGACCAATTGGAATTTCTTAACAAGTTTGGAAAACATTCTAGTCAGAGGTGAAATTAGACTCTATAAAAAGCTCTAAGGTGTTTATCTAAATTAGCTTAAGAAATTCCAAAAATAAAGGGCAGGCAGTATTACAACCTTTCAAAGAAAAAACAGTATAACCTATTAGAGTTACTTAGCAAATTTAGACAAAACATCTAGTCAAAGGTGAAATTAGCCTTTGTATAAAGCTCTAAAGTGCTTTTCTAAATTAGTCTAAGTAATTCCACAAAAAACATTATTACAAGCTTGAATAACCTTACATCATGACCAATGGAAATTTCTTAACAAATTTAGAAAAAACTTCCTAAGTCAGAGGTGAAATTAGCCTCTGTAAAAAGCTTTTAAATGTTTATCTAAATTATCTTGAGAAATTCCATAAAAGCATTGTAACCATATGTTATAACCTTTATAGCTAAAGCTAAGTCTTAGCCTAAATTATGCATAACTTTAGAAAAAGCATCCAAGTTATGCATGAATTTGGAAAAAACATGCAAGTTATGCATAAATTTAGAAAATAGCATCTACATTATGCATAAATTTTAGAAAAAGTAAGCACAAGTTTAGAAAAAAAAAAATCTAAATTATGTGAAGCATGCATAAATTTCAAAAAAAAAAACATCTAAACTATGCACAAATTTAGAAAAAGCATAATAAACTTAGAAAAAGCGATGTAGCCATAGTAAAAGCTTATTTAAAATAGAAAAAGCTTTTACTCTTCTTGAAAAAGCAAAATTAAGCATTAATTTTACATTTTCACAAAATAAAAACATAAGTTATACATATCAACCACTTCTATTTCCAAATGGTTAATGTACTACAACCATGATTTTTTCCTTAATTCACATACCCATAGCCAAAAAATTCATAAAAAATTTGTTTGAGCTCCAAATGGAGAGATTCCACATAGTTTGAAAGTGTAAATCAACCCCTATGTATCCATGCTTTGAAAAAATTCAAAATCTTTGCTGTTTATGTAGGAAAAATTCATCCATTTGGACAATAATCTAAAAATGGCACAAACATCCTTATTACACATGCCCTAGTAAAAATTTCATAAAAAAATTCATTTTAAGTCCAATCAGAGTGACTCCACCTCCATTGGAAAGCTGAAGCCATTATCTACACAACCATGAATATAAAATAGCAAAACCCTTGCTATTTCTATAGAAAAAATTCACAAAATTACAAAAAATTACAAATGCAATACAAACAACCTAACAGCACAACATTAGAAAAATAGCCATACCTTCTTCACTTCAAGGTCAAATTGAACAAAATAATAGCCATCAGAAAGTTCAAATGAACAGCTAAAAATCCATTACCTTCAATTTTACAAATATGTAGTCATTCTACCAAGAAAAAATACACAACATTTCTTGCTTTTAATTGTTAAAACTTCAAAAACCTCAAAACCTAGATTTCATATAGCCATCGAAATAGTCACAATAGCCAAAAACATTGAAACCAATTAAAATTCAAAACAAAATAATAGGGTATGGTTTTGTTAAAATTTAATAGCCATACCCTAACATTTTGAGAAAAAAGCATGAAATAGCAATCCCTATTTTCAAAATCAAATTTACAAAAGCTAAACAATGAAATGAATATAAATCTACATGGAAGCAGCCAAGATAGGATGTGGGATTTTATTAAAATTCCATTTTAATCCCTCCACCAAAGTGGATCTAAAAGAAATTTCCTCAACACATAGGAAGCAAAAAACTAGAAAAACCACAAGCAACAAAGGCAAAAAATAGGGTTAAATGCCTAGAGTAATAACAAAAGAAGCTTTGAAGGAGACTAAAACCCCACCAAATTTGGGCTATTGTGTCTCAACTAAAACATTTTCTAAGTGTTACCACAAGGAAAATATTTCTAAATGTTGGGACTATGCTCTCCACTACCCCAGAGCATACTCAACTTAATAGATTGTAGTCAACACCAAGGCTAGTTTTACAAATTTTTCTAAGTGTCAAGCCAACAACTACAAATTTTTCTAAGTGCTAAGACTACGCTCTCCACTATCTTGGAGTGTAGTTAGCATGGGAGACCCAGTTTTGTAGAAATTTTCTAAGTGTCAAGACTATGCTCTCCACTGCCATGGAGTGTAGTCAAGCATAGTCAATTGGAAGTCAATTTTTGCAAGCTTCGACAAGTGTTGAGACTATGCTTGACACTAATTGGGAGCATAGTCAGCCTCCCATGGAGAGCATAGTTAGCACATAGCCACTTTTTGCAAAATTTTTCTAAGTGTTGTGACTACACTCTCCCCTAGTCTATAGCATAGTCGAGTGTAGTCAGCCAGAATAGTCTCCAATAGCCTCCACAATGCAACATTGACATTTAGCTTAGCTCTAACACACCTCTATCAAGCATAGTTAATAAAATGCATCTTTTTTGTACTTCCTTTTGTTCCCAAATTGTAACTACACTCGATCCCACTTAAGATAATGGATAGTGTAGTCCCAGAGCATAGTCTCCAAAGTTGCATTTTTTTCAGGTATATTGCGATCATTTTGGCACATGCATATGTAGTTAATAGCATAGTCACAATCTTGCACTCTTGTAGAGTCTACCAAAACATAACAAAGCACAACACCACTTACCTCAGTGAAGCATGTAGTTGGATGCAACATAGTCCCAACTATCCCACTGCCATGTGGTAGTTGATCTGCATTTCACACTAACCCTAGGCCTATAAATATCCCAACCCTTGACATTTTAGGGATTGGAAAATTTGAAAGTTGACATTTTTGGAATTTGGCGTTTTTGAAGTGCATTTGGCATTTTTGGCAAGACAAGGCATTCACACACCACCGTAGCTCACCACAGGACACTACAAACCACCACAATCCACTACACACTACAACAACCAATCCTATTGGCATAGACACCATGGAATAATGTCAATTTTCATGGCTAGACATCCCTAAGACTATGAATTCACTATCCACTATGTTTGTTATACACCATGTATCTTCTTATCCCTTCTAAATTTAACTATGCTCAATCCCAGTTAGGGTGGTGTTCTATTCTCTCTGGCTCTCTTCCTATGCATTTTCAACATTTCTACTTGCATTTTTAGCATTTTACTTGCATTTTTTGCTATTTCTACACATGGAAACACATTAACACATTTTTTTTGCACTGAAACACTTAACTATGCTCATCATCGTTCACATCGCTAACACCGCAAACACCACTCAACACTTAACATTATTTGGCATTTTGTTTGGTAAGTCCTCATTCAATTGACAAGACTGTTCTGGGCACCTCATCTCCACCTCTAGTAAGCCCTCATGTAGACTCAGGACTGTGCATCCATGAACCCCTTGGTGTTCCAGCCACCAACATTTTTAGTCACTACAATTTTCTAGCACTATTTCCCTCTTTCAAACTCCATTGGTGGTTCTTTCACGTGCTCTCTACATCATTGTTGCTAACTTCAGGCTAGTGTAGACCCAACACCCTTGTGAACCTATCAGGTTTGACAGTAGCTAGATCTTAAGCTAGTGTAGGCATTGTCTACCAACTAGTTGATGTAGACTGGACCTAGTCATCGATTCCCCTAAGACCCCACATAGTAACCCCAAAGCATGCCATCTTACACTTAGCTCAATTCTAGGCTCTCAGTAGAGAGTGTAGTTAGCTCTTAGCATAGTTAGCTCTCAGTAGAGAGTGTAGTTAGCTCTCAGCATAGTTAGCTCTTAACATGGAGAGCATAGTCTCTAGACTTAGCCATTTTTCCTTCAATCTTCAAACTTATCCATTTTCTCTATAACTTTCAATCAACACCATGAATTTTGAACAACCTTCAAAATCTGTTCCAAGCACACTTGCTATCCTACCTACTCAATAAGAAAACAGGATTAACCATCCTACCAATCCTACCATGGTAGAGTTGAGGTAATTCCTTAGGCTATGTGATGAAAATCCTAAGTATACTACACTAAATGATGAGTGATACAACTTCATCTACAAAAAAATCCAAGCGGGCTTATTCGTAGACCTTTTGGACATGGAAGCCAACTTGGGGTATGAGCTTATCCATAGAAATGGATGGGAGCACATCCCCTCCCTCCTCTATTAACTTCATATCACTTACTAAACCTTACTAGTGGATCCTAGCCCAGCTCATTTGTATAAATGAGTGTGAAGTAGGAACGAACTATGAGAAGCCCCTACATGAGAAGGAGGACGAGTTTGAGGCTAGTTCCAAGCATGAGGACTTCTTCCAGGACAACCCCTAGTTTGGTTCTCCCATGGTCCCATCCACTCATTTTCCTTGAAATAGTTATAACTATGGCATCACCTTCCAGGTTGATGCCTATCATAACAATGCATCAAATGCAGTCTATGCTCCAAAACATACTCTAGCCCATTAACCTACCCTTCATGGTAGTGTCACAACTCGTCTAGTCATCCCTTCCAACAATGATCATGCTCGTTCAGCCTTTTGTCCACACAATCCATGTCTCCCAACCCTAAATGACTCAGGCACCTTATGTTCTACCTATTTTTTCAGCACCTTCAATAGCATTTCAACCCATGCATATGTGGCCTACTCCAGTCACTCTACATGTAGCACAACTAGCACGGCAAGCATCTCGCATGGTCCCACAACCTATAGCCAAGTCATGGGTCATGCAACTAGCATAATGAATAGTACAACCAATGCTACTCATTACTACATTCCACGTCTTCAATTAGGCATTCCAGCTAATCCAAACCTTAACGAAAGAGGTGAAGTAGCTCAATGCTACCTCGTCTGAATAGTGCATGTGGTGGACTTCTACCAAGATGATCCCATAAGTCCTATTGTTCCACTACTGACTCTTCCAATAGGAAACCTACTATCCCACTTCACGAAGTACAATGGTGAAGTGGACCCTAATGCACACCTGGTGACCTTCTGGTCTGAGTGCCTATTGCCACAAGCATGGCCACATGTCATCCTATGCTTTTTTGCCATTTCACTCACTAGTAAGGCACTAGACTGATATTGAGCATTACCCAAGGCCTCTATCTCTTCTTTGCAGGATCTTCTGATTCAGTTCATAACAAGCTTCAAGTATAACTTAAAGCCAGAAATGATCCTAGACTAGCTCATGCAAATTAAGAAAGGCCATCTTGAGCCTGTGCAAAAACTTATCCAATGCGAGAGTGCTTCACTAAAAAAAATCTATGAGCCAATAGTTGAGATGCATCTTCTAGCAATCTTCAATGGTGCAATCATTGACTTTATTAAGTCAAAACTATACTATTTAGCCACATAGTCTCTGATTCAAGAATTTTCCTAGACTAAAAGCATATAGGACATGGTGGAAGCTAGCAAGGACCCAGCCTACATGGCCTAGAAAAACTTACATGCCAAAAGGGACAAGGACAAGGGGAAACAAACTACAACCATGGAAACTATGGCCAACAAGGCCAAAACAACTAATCCAAAGCCAATAGCCATGCCACGTAAGTTTCTAGTTAACAACAAAATTGCTGGCCCTAGCATAGCAACTAACTAGCCTACATCATCAGTGGCCACAATGCAAGTAGCTTTGAGGCCCAACTTTGAGCACAAGGACTGCTCAAAATATACCCCACTACCCCTTGAACTTTCAAAACTACTAGATCAACTGCTAAAGGTTTGATGTATCCAGTACAAGCAGATGTTCAAGGATGCTCACAAAAGACATAATAGATACTGCGAGCTTCTAAGAAACCCTATGTTGGTAGCCCTAAATGAACCCCTAGTGCTAAAACACTTTAGGCTAGATAGGTTTTGTTACTATCACCAATTGGCTAGGCACAACATTGACTTTTTCATGGCCCTGCAAAATGACCTACAACAAATGATTGATAAAGGTGAGTTAGTGCTCAATGATACCAACCTAGTGAGGCCTTAAAACAATTCTATGATGGTATACAATGATCCTATAAATGTAGATGACGTAGGATATGTCATCAATGCCATTAACATTGATGACAAATAAGAACCAATGCAGTAGTCATTTATGGTCCATGTACCCTTTGGAAGCATAGGGGGCCCCTTGGCCTCCACAAGTTCAAGGTGTCCTTTCATCATCAAAGTGCCACCTTGGTCACCCATAATACTATTTGTGGTTAGGGTTCCATAGCATGTCACGATAGCAATAATTTAGCCATCCTTTGTCATAAGGATGTCCCAACATGCTGACCTTGCACCTACCTGAAGTTTGGTAGTGTGTAATGCATCGATTCCTTTCCACCCAAGAGTCAATCTTGCTAGCAACAACAATAGATCATCTAGGTGGCAACTCGAGAGGCCTAATGAATGTCTAGCTAATAGGATGATTAGACAACATCAAGAGCAAAAGGCACTAGGTCCACCAAAGCTAATACCCTTATTCATAGACCCCATGGCCAAAGCAACTAAAATGCCCATCACCAGCAAGCTACAACTAGGCATTGAGGCCCCCAAATAGGCCAAGCAAGCAAAGCCTAAGTCCCCTCCATGAGAGATTCATCTCTTAGGTCACATGAAGGATGTCAAGGCCAACAAAATAGTAAACATTGGCAAGGACTTCTTAGATGCACTAGCCTAGGTCAAGTAAGTTTTAAAGGCAAAAAACACAAGGCTAAGCCTATATGACCTAATTATGACCTCATATACCCAACACGAAACACTAATCTAGATGTTGACTTCCATTCCCATCACAAAGAACATCCTAGTAGATGAGCATTCCATCCATGCTATGATGTCCCCTCCTATGCCATAGGAATCAAGCTCAACACCCCCCACATTCCCCGATGAGGTAATTAAGGTTGATCCTAAGAAGGGTTAGGTCATCATAGTGCCAATGTTCATCACCATACATGTTGGGCAGTGTAAGATCAGAAGGGTGCATGTTAATGACGAGGTGACAACAAATGTCATCCCATACATTATCGTTGACAAACTAGGCCTTGTCGACTAGATCAAACCAACAAAAACCACATGCCTAAAATCCTTTAATGCATCACATGTCATCATTATGGAAACCATCACGATAGCCTTTGTGTAGAGGAAGAATTCCCCACTATTGCTGAATTCATCATTGTAGAGGAAATGTTAGGCTTTAACTTAATATTGGATAAGCCTTGGTTGGCCCAATTACAGGCCATCTCCTCTCCCATTCATTAGGAAATCCACCTTCCATATGAAGTTGATGAGGTTATTATCCATGTGGCCACCGCACACCAAAAATTTTCAAACCCATACCCATGCCCCCCAAAAATAGGATTTTTTCTTTCAAAAGAAAATAAATAAATGCAAGCCAAACCCCTATCATGCCCCTCACCCTTGTGGCAAGCTACTCCTTGGCCTTGGCCATTGCTAAAATCCCTCTATGGCAACGTTGTCAAACCTCAACCCCATGTGTTCCCCAACCTGCATGCCCCAAGAACCCATGGCCTAGAGCTGAAAGAAAAACCCTTGCATGCCCCAAAAATAAAATGGTGGCTAAGAAACTCTTCCTACCATGTGTGCCCCTCCCTATCACCATTGCTACCAAAATGGTGCATAGTGGCAATAGCCCTTGCCATGGCAAGATGCCATCGTAGGGCAGACCATCATGTCTATGCTTCCAAACCCTTAAAATGATGACAAAATGACAATGAAAAAATGGCAAAGGGGAGAGCATAGTAGGGATACTTGGTGGATGTTGATAGTCTCCTCTTTTCCACACATGCCTAAGGTAGGTGGCTTAGTGCTTGCTCCCTCTTATCCATGTTTGCTAGTCTTGGATGTAGGTATCCACTTTAATGCATCATCCTATTACAACTACACTCTCCACTGATAGTGCAAAATAACCGGAATGGCAAGACTATGCTCTAAACTTTGCATTTAAAAAACTTGAAAATGATAACTTACCCATGGTAAAACGTGCCTATATACCATCCCAGGGTGATTTAATGATCCACCAATGCAAGGCTATGCTCCACACTAAGCCAAAATTTTTAACTTTTGGTGGAGAGCATAGTTGGATGAGAGCATAGTTGGGAGAGAGCATAGTCACCCATACTTAGATAGAATTTCCAATGTTTCGTTGCCCAGTGAACACTAGAGCCAACTTCACTTCCCAAGCATAACCAACCTTCCCCAAAATTGCATGTCTAACATTTCTATGGTCTACTAAGATCTAAAACTATCATGCATAGCCTACCAAGGCCTAAAACTAGCATACACATGCTTACCCTTCTTTATAGCTCTTATGCATACCTAGGAAAAATTTCATTGCATTTCTTTTCCTTCATTTTTGCACATTAACTTTGTTAAGATAGGTGCCACTTAATTGTTTGTTAGTTTTTTTTTTACAAGAATATGACATGGCCATGCCTGAGTAACTTTTCTCACCTCTAGTCCTCATAGGACCTCATGGTGTAAGTAAGTGATGCATTGACCCCACATTGCCTAGACCTCAAGCCTACAACCTACGTTGAATATATAGCATTCATAAAGACACCACTAGACTAGCCCAACCATCTAGTCAAGGCTCTCAATCTAGAGGTAGGGGACATCATAGAGGATTTCCTCATTGATATCCTTGTAACAACACCTAATGGTGAGGTAAAAATGCTAAAACTGAGCTCCTCGCTAGATCCCCAACATGCCCAAGACATCACTAAGGTGCTAAATGATAACATCAAGCCATTTTCATGGTTCTATGAGCACATTCTAGGCCTATACCCTTGGCTAGTCTAGAAAAATATCATTCTCGATCCTTATATTAAACTAGTAAAACAAAAGGTGCACAAGGTTAGACCTAAGGTGGCATTGGCCATCTGTGATGAAAGCACTAAGCTTTACAAAGCTAGTTTCATTTAGGTCATTGATTATCCAAACTAGGTCTCCACCATCATAGTTGTACCCAAGAAAAATGGAAGTATACACATTTGCATAGACTTTTAGGATCTAAATAAGGCAACCATCAAAGATGACTTTTCATTACCTAGTATTGATCAACTAATTGATGCCATGGCTAGACATGCCTTGTTATCCTTCATGGATAGGTTCTCGGGCTAAAACCATATTAGGATCAACCCTAAGCACCAACTCAACACAACCTTTATAACCTCTTAGGATACGTTTTTTTATACCATGATGCCTTTTCGACTCAATAATGTAAGAGCAATGTATCAATGTGCAATGACATACATCTTTTGTGATTACATGTTAAACTTGCTCAATGCCTACATCGATGCCACTTCTAACACATCCATTACTTCTCTGCTTTGCCAAAAGTAAGATGATGTTACAGAGGTTCTAGTTTACTACTTAAGCCACTCATTAGTAGACCATGAAGTGAAATACAATGATGTAGAAAAGCATTGACTCACCTTAGTCTTCTCACTCAAGAAGTGGAGGCATTACCTTTTCCATAGTCAAGTTAATATCATTTGCAAAAATAACATACTCCGCGAAATCACAAGAAACATCTAAAAAAGTAGTCATATTGCATAATGGAAAGCAATAATAGTGGAGTTTGACCTACATTACGTTGTGCAAGCCTCAACAAAAGGTCAAGCTATATCTACACAACTCATGGTGTCACTCATAAATGATCAAGCAACTATAGACCCTGAATTTTGAGATGAGCATGTTAATAGCATTAGTTAAGTGCCCAACAACTATGGGTTACTTCTGCATTTTAATGGAGCTTCAACCTTCCAAGGGGTTAGCACTGTTGCCATTATCACATTTCCCTCTAAAAAGATTCAACCCTTTGCATATCATTTTCCATTCCCTTGCACTAACAACATGGTAGAGTACAAAGGTCTCCTCTGAGGTATCCTTGCATCATGCGACCTAGGGATTCAACACATAGTGATCCGAGGCAAGTCACAATTAGTGGTCAACTAGGTGATAGAGTTCTACGCATGCAAGGTCTAACATTTACAACCTTACTATGACCTAGCAAAGCATTGGCTTAAATAGTTTGCAACTGCTAATGTCCAACACATTCCATGAAATGAAAATGCTATAGCTGATGCACTAGCAACATTAGCCCTAAGCATTGCACCTAACATGTTCCATGCATTGTGCACCTCAGTGGTAGATCGCATCATACCTATCACACAAATCACTGACATTGCATTCATAGCCACAGTAAGCACAACCCATGCAAGAGAGTGGTACAACAACATTAAGGCATATCTTCTATAGGGTGAACCTCCACAACATTTAACTATTGCTTAAGAAAATGTAGTGCATAAAAATTCATGGCAGTATGCCATAGTGGGCGATAACACATTATGTTGTAGATCTTATGATGGCATATTGCTAGCTTGTGTGAGTAACAACAAAGCACAAACAATCATTGAACAAGTCCATGAGGGACTGTGTAGAGGTCATATAGCACCTAGGGAAATAGCAATGAAAATTAGATAGTTAGGCTATTATTTGCTTTACATAGAGCATGACTACATCTCAAAGGTCAAAACATGTGACCTATGTCAATGGAATGGCAACTTAATGCACATGCCACCAACTGAACTGCACACAATGCAAATCACATGGCCATTCCAACATTGGGGCTTGGCCATCATTGGACCACTAACACCTAAGTCCTCCATAGGGCATAGCTTCATAATAACTACAACTAAATACTTCACCAAGTGGGTTGAGGCTATTCCCCTTAGGAAGAATACATCACAACAAGTTTGCAAATTCATGCTCAATAACATAGTAACCCTTTTTAGCTTACCTATGACCATAGTAATAGACAATGGGCCACAATTTAGTAGTGCCAAAACTAAAGCCTTTTATGAGTGCTTTGGCATTAAACATTCTTTTTTGTCACCATATTACCCTTAGGTGAATGGCCAAGCAAAGGGCACTAACAAATTCATCATTAACCTTCTCAAGAAGATGCTAAGCAACAACAAACAACAATGGCATGAGTAACTAGTCTATGCACTTTGGGCCTACCGTACAACACGTTGAATAGTAATAGGTAAGATGTCTTACAATCTTGTTTATGGGTCCAAATCAATTTTTTCCCTTGAATTACAGGTTCCATTGCTCCATGTAATCCTCTTGAACTTCATCGATGAAGCTCAGAACAATGAATTAAGGATCGTAGACCTCAACTTAATAGAGGAGGGGTGAATGTAAATGCTTGACTACATCGAATGGTACTAAGAAAAGTAATGGTAAAAACACCATCACAACCAACATCAACACCTGATCAAGAAAGGGGACCTACTCCTTAAGACCATTCATGAACCCATGGATAAATTCTTAGCCAACTAGGAAGGGCCTTTCTTGATTACTAAGGCCTACAACAATGGAGCATTTAAGCTTGCTAATCAAGATGGAAATGAATTTTCCAATCCAATGAACCATTCATATATGAAGCCATATTATTCCTAGCATTTAGTGCTGCATGTTAATTCAAAATGGTAGCCATTCATCCACTGTGATGTTAAACTGGTACCCAAACCTCTTATCTACTATGATGTTAAACTAGCACATACCATCCACTACAATGTTAAACTGGCATGACACACATCCACTAAGATGCTAAATTAGCATAGATCATCCTTGGGCCATGACATTAAACTAGCACAATAGCATCTATCTGCTATGATGTTAAATTGGCATAAAGTAAGCATTCCCTGTCATGACATTAAACTGGCACAGTTCATCTACTATGACATTAAATTGTCATCCACACCTCACATCTACCATGATGTTAAACTAGCATAGCATTCATCCTTGGGTTACAATGTTAAACTAGCACAATAGCACATTCATTACAATGTTAAACTACCATAGCACATCTACTACGATGTTAAACTGGCACTCACACCACACATCTACTACAACGTTAAGCTAGCGTAATAGTCCACTAGGACTATAAACTAGCACACCATGGTCTACCAAGACCTTAAACTGGGTTGTTCATCCATCATGCATAGTACCATGAGTAATCAAGTGAGAATAATTTTAACACCCCTGCCCCCTCCCTGAACACTGCCCCCCCCCCCCC
>MNCI01007823.1:221597-258344 GCA_015680685.1 Gnetum montanum
CCCCTCCCACCATTTTGTTGATTTTTTGACCTCTTATTGTCATTTTAACCTTTGGAGCATTCACAGCATCATCATCTCCTAGAATTTTTTTGTCTTTTTTGAACATTTGCAATTAGTGTAGCCTTTAGAGCATTTGTAGCATTATTGCCCCGAGGCATTTTGTTGGTTTTCTAAACACTTGCCATCATTTCAAACCTTTGGAGCACTCGCAGCATCATCACCCCTAACATTTGATTTGCATTTTGTATTTTGTGATTTTCTTGTCTTCTCATAGTTGTGTTTGCAGGATGAAGCCCTTGGATAGTCATGCAAAGGCACATCTCATCATAGGGATAAGTCATCACATTACTCCAATGTGCATGATTGGACTAACTAAGCCTTTCAATAGTGCACATACCTACTACCCTATTATGACCTACCTACACTCATCCCTATGTCCTAATACCTTTGCATTCCCTTGCATAGACAAGACTACAAACCCTTGTGACCACATGGCATACTCTTGCAAGTCAAATCATAGAAGCTAAGGTAGATATAACATAAGTTGTCCTATTAGGAGCCTCTATTGGCTAGTCAAAGCCTAGGCAGTTGGGAGCCTCTATTGGTTGGTCAAAGCCCAAGTAGATGTAACACAAGTTATCTTGGGGAGGAAACACATGTCCCATAGATGTGATGTGGTTTCACAAGTATCAAAGCAAAGCCCATATGGTGGAATGTAGTCAACTAGATGCAATGCATCCCATAGTTAGCATTTAGCAAAGTGCAGAACCCAAAGAAGGTTCACCTTGTAGCCAAAAAGCAAAATGAGAAAGAAGAAAACAAAGAGTAAAGGGAGGAAATCATGTCCCCAAGCAAATCAATAGAGCTATAATTTTACAACTGGTTAGGCCCTAAATCTACCTTGACTCTCTCATAAGCACTTCAATAAGAGGTCAATGTTTCCAGAGGCAAGCCACCCTAATGTGTTGACTTTGCATCCTACCTCATGACATCCTTGTTTGCACTTTGCCTCCCCTTTTATCCTCTAGAACATTACCTACATCATTTACTCCTAGCATACTGTTATCCATAGCACTCTTGAGCACAGTGCAGTGACATCTGACCATGCATGGAAGAGCGATGCTGATGCTAAGCCTACTATGGTGTTTTTTCATTCTTTACCAATGTCTCTCAAGCCACTCCTCTAGACATCGACAAAGAGGGGCCAATGAAACACCACCAAATTTGGGCTACTACGTCTTGACTACAAATTTGTCCAAGTTTCAACATGAGGCAATTTTTTTCTAAATGTTGGGACTATGCTATCCACTGCCCCAAAGTGTAGTCAGCTCAATAGAGAGCATAGTCAACACCAAAGGTCAGTTTTGTAAATTTTTCTAAGTGTTAAGCCAACAACTGTAGATTTTTCTCTAAGTGTCGAGACTATGCTTACTACCTTAGAGCATATTCAAGTGTAGTCAGTATGGAAGACCTAGTTTTGCAGAAATTTTGTAGGTATCAAGACTATGCTCTCCACTACCATGGAGCGTAGTCAAGTGTAGTCAATTGGAAGTCAATTCCTACAAGCTTCAACAAGTACTAGGACTACACTCAACTCCAATTGGGATCATAGTCAACCTCCTATGGAGAGCATAGTTAGCACAAATCCACTTTCTACAAAATTTCTCTAAGTGTTGTGACTACGCTCTCCCCTAGTCCGGAGCATAGTTAAGCATAGTTAGCTAGAACAATCTCCAATGGCCTCCACAATGCAAGATCAACATCTAGCTCAGCTCCAACACACCTCCAGCAAGTGTAGTTAACAAAATGCATCTTTGGTATACTACATTTTTGTCCCCAAATTGTCACTATGCTTGATCCCACTCAAGATAGTGGATAACATGGTCTGAAAAGTTGCATTTTTTAGGCATATTATGGTCTTTTTAGCACATGCATATGTAGTTGGCAGTGTAGTCACAATCTCATAATCTTGTAGATTCCATCAGAGCATAGTAGAGCATAATGTCACTTGCCTTAGTAGAGAGCATAGTTAGGTGTAGTGTAGTCCCAATAGTCCAATTGTCATCTAGCAGCCAATCCATATTTCACACTAACCCTAGGCATATAAATATCCCAACCCTCAACATCTAGGGGTTGGCAAATTTGAAAGTTGGTATTCTTGGCATTTGGCATTTTTGAAGCGCATTTGGCATTTTTGACAAGGCAAGGCATTTGTGCACCAACGTAGCTCACCGTAGGACACTACAAACCACTGTGGTTCACTACACACCATGATGGCCAACTCAACAAGCACAGAAACCATGGCAAAACATTAGTCTTCACAGCCATACACCCCTGAGACTATGACTACTCTATCCACTACACCTATTATACACCATGTACCTTCTCATCCCTTCTGACGTTAACTACACTCAACCCTAGTTGGGGTGATGTTTTTTTCTCTCTTACTCTCTTCCTATGTAGTTTCAACATTTCTACTTAAATGTTTTAGCATTTTACTTGCATTTTCTGCTATCTCTATGCATGGTCATGCATTGACACCTTCATTTTTCACCAAAAGACTTAACTACACTCACCCCCATTCACATCACTAACACCATGAACATTACTTGACACTTAGAACTGTTTGGCATTGCATTTGGTAAGTCCCTGTTCAATTAACAAGATTGTTCTAGGCACCCCATCTCTGCCTCTAGCAAGCCCTCACACGAACTTGGGTTTAGAACTATGTGCCCATATACCCTTTGGTGTTCTAGCCATCAACATTTTCAATTTCTATAGAGATGGGCCTAGGAGCTTCTCCTAACTCTTGAGCTCATATTCTAAATTATAGGATTTTGGCTCTTTCGCCCTTGTTTCTTTGGCACCATGGTAGGCTCAACGATGGGCATGGCTAAAAACCAAAAAGGATGAGGGATCAATGTTGGCTGTGAGGAAGGTGAAAGGCTTCCATGCTAAGAATTGGTTGTTGCTACAATAGGAACCTTTTCTAGAGCTCTCCTCCAATGCGTTGTTCATGTAAAATGATAGTTGTAATCAAAACATACAAAATTTGGCATATAAAACTCATCTAAAACCTAAACACATACATTAAAACCCTATCTGCTAATTTAGTGCACCATAAATATAAGTGCACTAAAGTGTAAGAGGAGAAAGTCTAGTTCACATTGGTTTTGGATGGGAAAAACTTCACTTTTCAAAATTTTAAATTTTTGAATTGTGGGCCCCACCCTATGCCTTCATTCTTAACCAAAACTTGCATCAGCACTAAGATTTTTGCCTATTTTGACTCTTAAAACCTTATGGCAACCTTAACCCCATGCATCCATGCTAGGAATACCATGCCTAGTATGGAAACATGCCTATTATTTTATAAAATCATTGGAATTACAAATATTTTGCTACTTTTGGTGACCCAAACTTGCCATTTTCAACCTTAGGCTTCCAAAAGTGGGTAAGACATGAGAAAGGATAGACACCATGGATTTCCATGCTAGGGTAGTAGTGCCTAAAATGGAAGAAATGGGGTAACACTCACTCTTACCCCCAACACCATATAGCACAAGTTTAGACTCCAAAATTGGCCCCACTTGACCTAGAATCTCTCCAAGTAACTTTGGTAGCCTGGGAACCCCACCAAACCTAGTCAAATTGGTAAAAAATGGCTGAAACTATTTTCCACACTAGGGGAGGCTTCTTCTAATTTTAGCCTCTTACCCTCAGTGTGGATAGATGGGGGAAAGACAAAAATGACCTAATGACTATTTCTTAATGCTTGGTGATTCTTAGACCTTGCCGGAATCCTCTAAGAGGTTCCAAAACCCCAAAAAGTAGTTAAATATGACATAAAACTACCATCCCCCTCTCATCCACACTAGGGAAACCATGCCCAATGTGGAAGAAAGGGGGATATTACATGAGACACTTAGAAGCCTCTAAACTGTTGAATCTTGACTATCAACATTGACAACCCTAGAGGTTGACATGCATGGTTGATTTGGCCTAGATCTAACTTTCTTCACTAAGAGAGACCTCTTTCACACTAAGCCTTCCACCCTCAACATGGAAAAAAGGAGGGAAGCCTGAAAACCCCCTCATAGCCTCCAAAATGATAAGATCTTGACCTTAGGCATGGATAGCTAACACTAGCAACCCTGTGGATAGTTATGCATAGCCAAAATGATCATAAAAGGCTAAAAATCAATTTCCACTAATTTTACATGCTAATCATGAAAGCACCAATGTGGAAAAAGTGGGGGAATCCAAAAAACATTGCCTAATGATCCTTCAAACAACCACATCTCGACATCAAATGTCAGCAGTTGGCACTAGCAACCTTAGAAGCTTACATGCATGACCAGAAGTGATAAAGATGATCAAAAATACTTTTCCCATAATTTTTCACACTAAGCATCAAAGCCCCAGTGTGGAAAAAGGGGGAAATCCCAAACTTTTCCTAATGATCCTTGAAACAACAAAATTTTAACATCAAGTATCAACAATTGATGCCATCAACCTTAAAAGCTTACATGCATGATTGAAAGTGATCAAAAAAGGATAAAATTCTTTTTCCCCAATTTTCCATGCTAAGCATGGAAGCCTCAGCATGAAAAAATGGGGGAAGTTAAAAAATCACTCACCAACCTTCAAAATAACAAAATTTTAATACTAGGCATTAACCATCATCACTAGTAACCTCAAGGACCTACATGCATGATCAAAAATGATGCAAAAAAATAAAAATCTATTTAACACCATTTTTCCATAGTGAGCATCCTATTCCCAATATGGGAAAAGAGGGGAAAGGTCAAAACCAACTTGCAAAACCTTTAAACTAACCAGTTTTAACTCCAAACCCTAGTCTTCAACCCTAGTAGCCTTGAGGACTGACATGCATGGTTGATTGAAGTCAAAACTAGGCTAGATCTAAGTTTTATGGTTTCTCCATGCTAGGAATTCCTTCCTCCATGTTTCATAGCATGGAAATTAAGGGAGAGACCCATTTGGAATCCATAACTACCTTAGAAAAATATTAACTAAGCTTGCAGGTGCTCTAGGACCTTGCTGACATCGTTTGGAGCTCTCAAACTTCAAGAAACTGATGTCAAAAGGCCAAAAAGTAATTCCCCCTAGTTTTCCATGCTAACCATCCTATTCCTAATGTGAAAAAAATTGGTAAGTCCAAAAAATACTTAGAAATACCCAAAATGGCCAAAATTTGACACCAAATCCTAATCCTCAATCATGGTATCCCTGGAGGCTAACATGCATACTAGATTGAAGTCAAAATTGGCCTAGATCTGAGTTGCATGGTTCTCCCATGCTAGGGATCCATTTTTCCACATTGAGGATAGTATCCCTAGTATGGAAACTCATGGGCGGGATGGGGGACTTTTTTGGGACTCCCAAACACCTCAAAATGATACTAAATGATCTTTAATGCACTTTAGAACCTTGGCAACAACCATTGGAGCCCTTAAACTTTACAAGATAGATCCAAATGGCCAAAAAGTTGTTCACCCTAATTTTCCATGCTGAGATTTCCATCCCCATCATGGAAAAAAGAGGAAAATCTAATAAAACCATTTGGGAATACCCAAAACATCTAAATTTTGACATGGATCCATAACACTTGACCTTGACAACTCCGAAAGGTAACATGCATGGTTGATTATGAATCGAATTGGCTTAGTTCTAGTATCCTTACTTCTTCCATGTTGGAGTGACTTCCCCATCATGGAAACAAAGGGAAAAATCTACTTTTCCACTTTTGAAGACAAGATGGCACTGTCGAAAGCCAAAGATCTACACTACAAAAGACTAGGATCTCATAGCCTCAAAATTTTACTTTTTTAACCTTATTTCAACGTCTAAAAC
The DNA here is from genome assembly GCA_015680685.1 of Gnetum montanum. Classification (NCBI taxonomy): domain Eukaryota; kingdom Viridiplantae; phylum Streptophyta; class Gnetopsida; order Gnetales; family Gnetaceae; genus Gnetum; species Gnetum montanum. Next base: position 227,475 of record MNCI01007823.1, read on the forward strand.
TCACTCCTCCTATTCTTCTTTGCTAGAGTAACTCCCCTAGTGTGGAAACATGGGAGTAAGACCTTAAGTACCCTTAAATAGCCTTCAAATGGACCCAAGATTAGCCAAAAACTTGTAGAATTAAAGTCTATAGCCCTACAAGCCTAGAAACCTAGTCAAAGTGCTTCTAAATCACTCTAAATTCATAAAATACATGTCCCCCTAGTTTTCCACTCTAAGGATATTATGCACAGCATGGAAAAAGGGGGGGAAGTAATTTTGACATATCTTGACAACAAAGCTAGAAGATGCACAAGTTCCAAATCTAGGTCATGACTACTTATTTGACCATGTTTAACCTCATTTTGGTTTTGATTTTGTTTCTCCATGCTAAGTCCCCTCTTTTCCATGCTAAAAAATGTAGAAACAAAAGGGGAAGGCTTCAGAACCTACTTTTTAGCCTTTACAAACCTCCAGAGTGCTCAATTTTGATGAACATGACCCTACACTACCTTAGAAAGGTCTAGGAACCTTAATTTTGGACCTCTAAGCATCCGAAAATATATTTTTCTTAATTTTCACACTTAGGGTCCATGTGTCCACGTTGAGCCTAGTGTGCAAGTCTCAAAACACTTGATTTTTGGGTCTAAATAGCCCAAAAATAACCCTAATTAATATCTAAACTTACCTAATAGCCTTGTAGCCTTGAAACATGGCCCACTAAGGCCTAAAACTAGCAAAACCTAACCATTTTTTACATCTATTAGCCAAATTTTATCATATATAGCCTATTTTGATTGATTTTTACATTATTACGTAATTTTTTGACCTATTTTTTGGACTTATGTTGCCTTGTTGACCTTGTTAACCTTCTCTGGCCATTATACAACCTTATATATTCATTATTTGTCTTATTACAGATCTATTTACCTTTCTTTGGCTTTTAAATGGTATTGGATAGTGGGGTTTAACCTTCCCTGACCACTATTTAACACCATATGACCATCACTCGCTAAGCCCTTAAACTGGCATCATAGTTCACCAAGATGTCAAACTAGCATCATGGCTCGCTAAGGCCTAAAACTAGCAAAATTTCGGCTTTTATTGATCATATGTAGCCTTATACTTTCCCTTGTTTGACCTTTATGTGATCTTTGTTTGCCTCTGTCACACTTTTTTGAATTGACCTTATCTCAATAATGACCTTAGATGGCCTTGATTACATTAGATTTGCATGTGTTTTATGGCATTTTAACATTATTTATTTAGTTTTACCCAAGTGCCACTAAATACGCTTTTAGTTGACATGTAGGATCAAAGTATGAGTGCTTGGGAGAAAATCAATTTACCTTTGTGTCTACATGGACCTCATGGTGATATTAAATGGTGTATCAACCTTGATTGCCTAGATCTTGATCCTAAGAGTCTTGTAGACCACATAGCCTTATTAGAGAAACATCTAGAATGGCCTAAAAACCCAGTTAAAACCCTTAACTTAGAAGCAAGATACATAACCAAAGACTCTCTAGTTGAGGTTCTTATCACAACACATAGTGGTGAGGAGAACACCCTTAAATTGAGTTTCTCACTAGAGCCTCAATGTGTCCAAGACATCACCAAAGTCTTACAAATGATAGTAGGGTATTTTCCTAGTGATATGAAGATATGAAATTCCTACACCCATGTCTAGGTAGTAGAACAATGTAATCTAGCCCCCATGACTAAGTTGAGTGCTCCAAGATCAACAGGATTCAAGAATTTTGAAAATTAGAGCTATAGGAATGAAGTTATGGCCTTGGGAAGTTAGTGTGCAAGAGCTTTGAGGAAAAACTGCAAAAAATTCTCTTACTACAAATGAGATGAATGAAAAATTTCACTAACTCCCATGTGTATATATACTATTTTTATATGTGCGACATCGTAGAGGCTACAACATTGTAGCTATGACATCACTCTAAAAATTATCAACTTTTTTATTAATTTCTTTGGAAAAAAATTAGTCAAATGGAATTTTTGGAAGATGTGAAGCTTGTCCAAAGGATCTTGGACCATTAATGATGCACAATTTTCAATAATTTGGCATTGAAAGTTCATAAGGAAGGAATCTGAGGGAACAAAAGTTTATTGAATGGATAAGAGATGGGTTAAGAATTTTAGGTGTATAGATAGATTATTAGATGATATGGAAAGTATTTATTGGATCTTGATAATTACAAAAGGCACAAGATGATGTGGAATTGCTTGCCAATTATAAAATACAAGAGTTATACAAGTGGATCATCCCCAAAGCAAACTCTAGCCCTTAGTTCCATTGTATAACCACATCTAAAAGTGTTCTTAGACACTCAAGGAGTTGAATGTAAGTCATACCTATCTAGCAAAACATAGATATTAGTATCGCTAGATTGGAAAAATAACATTATATTACAAAAAATCATAAAGTTATGATTAAATACACAATGAGGTGAGATGGACTGTAGAAGGGATTGTTAAAACCTCAGACATGAGGTATCTTACCATAAGCATAATGAATACTTGTGTGTGATCATGGTTAGAGTAATCATTAGCCCTTCTTTCCAACATTCAAACCAACTATAAACCATAATTTTAGTGACATTGCATTGTTTGTATTACCACTTGGCGTATTGTTCAAGGGAGAACTTTATTCATTGTACTCTTTATTTTTTTCTAAGTGTCCTGAGAAGCTACCTACCTTCAAGCATGGGTAACATGTCTTTCTAATGGAAACTTTAAAAATTTATTTTGTGCATGGATTTTATATTAAACTATGTTGACCTTACCAAAGCACTACCTTCACACATGGGTAACATGTCTTTCTAGTGACATGTTAAGGTAACACTTATTGTAATCTTACATCCATTTTTCATTATATCTACAATGATATAATACATCCTTAGTAATAGGATAGAACTTACATTAGTAATCCAAGAAAATTCATAAGATCCTTTAATGTCACACCCTTGTCATTTCCACTTGGTCTTTCACTCTTCTACCTAAGCATAATGATCACAAGTTTATTCTTAGTTTTATTGTGAAAAATAATATTATTATGGCCATGGTAAGAACCTCTTATTATTGGAATGGGTGGATGGATGTTGTCGTCTTACTATATAGGTAATCAATCCCTTATTATTTGATAATATAGAGAAATGTTCACCTTATTGAGACTACATCTTACTTTATTCCTTGTGTTTTATTGACAACTGACAAAAATATGTACAAGTGGAATGATGAAAAAGTATGAAAAATTATAAAATATATAAGGTATTAAAAAGATAAAAAGAATGAAAAATTATCCAAGAATTTGAAAATATCAAGAATTAAGAAATTATCAAGAAATTGAAAATTATAAAAGAATAGGAAATATATCAAGAAAGTAGGAATAAGTAGTAAGAAAGTGAAAAATTTAGAAGGTACCTACATGTCAAAATGAATATCCCCATGACTATGATTAGGATTGATTAACCAGAAAAGTGAACAAGTAGAGGGCATTCAAACAAGCTGGGTAGAATCCTTAGTGGATTTGGGATATTCATGGTAAGGTTTGACATGTTGGATGTTTACCAAGATAAGCTTGTGTGGGCTAGGTAGATGGTGAATATGCATAGCATCAAATGTTTAAGTTCCCTAGACGATGTATGATTCCTCCCAAAGCATTTGAAACTTAGCCTTTTTTTGGACATGACTAGGATTGTAATATGGGATATTATCGCTTGGTTGTATCAACACTTGTTGTATTCATGCATTGTGCCTATGCTTGCATTATTTCTTATTGATCTCATTACTCATAAGTGCTACTAGCCTATTTTCTTCTAATAGATTAAGATTTGTTAGGTGCTCTTTCTGGGCTAAGCTCAAGTTCAGGTCAAGTTTGCTAGTAGTAACTAGAGTTTGAAGCTACACTTGGTTTAGTAGCATGGGTAATTTACCATAAACTAGCTCATAGGATGAATATCCAATGGGAAGTTTTCACATTATTCTAGAAGCTCATATTTTCTACATGCAATTTCATCCATTATTGCTATATGTAATACATGGAACTCTATGTCTTTGAATGATTCCAAGCTCATCTTCCTTGAAGATTTCCAAGATAAGTCTTTAATACCAAGCTTAGCATCTACAATGCTAAGCCAAGCCCTTCCCATTATGATAGAAAACTCACCCTTGTTTTTACCCTCATGAATGACCAAAAAATCAAAAGGATAGGACTAGCCACTTATAGTAGTAATCATCCATTTTTCCTAGTGGAACTATGATTGACTAGTCTACAATCTCTAGTTGAATGTTAATTTTTTTTAATTATGATAGATTCAATGCCTAATACATATCTTGTGATATTAGGTTCACACTTGATCCAAAATCAAGTAGAGTCTTATACAATTTATGACCTGCTACTTGAAGGTATACCAATGGACTTCTTGGGTCTACTCATTTTTGAGGAAGTGCTCCTACCTTGATCCAATGTGTGATGGTATAAGTTAGCATGATAGTTGTCAAGTTTACATTGGAAAATAATAGAATCTTGTTGTTTCCCAAAGGATTGGATGTGGATGAAGTGGAATATATGTGATTCCCATTCTTTGAACCTTGTTTAGACTCATTTGGAAGAAAGGTCATTTCCTAGATTGTAGTTCATGCATGGTAGCTTCCTCCTACATGTTGACTACCCTAGTTACATTCTTTTTTTGGGGTTGTGATAACAATTCTCTCTGTGTTGCAGGTGGTGGTACAAGTGGTAAAGGATTAGAAGGTTGACTCAACAAACTAGCTACTTTTTAATGCACATATGGATTAGAATCCATGCTTGGAGGTGTTGGTCTATAGTATTTCAATGGATAGTATTGAGAATTCTAAATTGCTACATTTCTTGAAGATATAGAAAACTAGACATAATACCTATAAGGGTCTAGTTGTCAATATGGATACTGTTGACTTGGTGATGGCATTACCCATGATTGTGGTTGCTACCACTATTGATGGTACTACTCCTATGGTTGTAGGTAAGCTTCAATGGGATAGTAGGCTAGTTGGAAGGTTTGTCAATAATTTCCTTGAGGGTAAGGTAACTATTTTGGCATTTTCTTCTTAATGAATCTTGGATTAAGTGCATATATCTCTATTTCTTGCAAATGTGCCATTATAGGACAACACATTTGACACGTTTACAAGAAATAAAGGTATATGCACATAGGACTCCCTTCCTCACCACCTAAGATTAAATTAGAACATTCTACCACTACAAGAACTTTTCATTTTCATCCATAGTCTCTTTTCTTCTTTTTCTCCTTACCCTTATTGAAGGCTTTCTTAGTTCTTTCGTCTACAATTTTAAAGGTTCTATTGAATTTTGTGTCCACTAAATCCCACATCTTTTCTACCTTGATGGCTCTATAATTAATAGAATTTTAAATTGGTAGAGTCTTTTACTATATCACCTCCTCCAAGGTTTATTCCTTTTGCTTATTGCATACTCATACATCTCTTTTTTAGATGGATGGATTTATATTATACTCCTTAGATGATTCTCTTTTATTCAATTCACCTTCTTCCTTTACCACTTGGTTAATGAGTCTCTAAATTCAATGGAGAGTCATCTTAGATAGTCTGCCTTGGGCATAAACCCCAAATATTTTCTTTATTTTATTCCTTAGCCCATGAACAATATGTCTAAGTTGCTCCCTTTGAGAAAATCTATGGCCTAGGCACCTATGCAGAAGCAAATAGTCTTTGCCCATTACTAGATTTTTGAATCCCTTACTTACATCCCTGTATCTACTTCCTAAGATTGGACACCTGGAAGTAGGTTTGGTATTTATCATTGAAACATTCAAGCATGGTGCTCCATCCTCTAATTGATTCAAGTTCTAATGACCTATACTAGCTTTCTACCTCTTTGATGAGTGTCTAAGGGAGAAACTTAAGTTTCTATCAATCACTCTCTATATTCTATAGGACATAGGCATCATGAAAGGCTTGCAGATAATGTTGGAGATTTTTGTTATATCCACTTTCATACTTAGACATATTTTTCATATCAAGTCATGCGACTGTTCCTCACATGCCAAGTTAAAATATATAAAGCTTTTCTTATGTTTATCATGCTATGAGTAGCCAATAGGGATTATACTAGTGCCTCCTTTAATATTCATATCTCTCTCTTTCTTCGTGTCTATCCCTATTCCTTTGTGGTTCAACTTCTTTATCTTTGTCATCAAAATGTCTTGAGCAATAGTGATGTCTATCATGAGCTCTACGTTTCTCTCTATCATGATTTCTATACCTTTTTTTCCTTCTATCAAAGTTCAACAATGATCGTGAGTATGAAGATGAAGTAGTAAGAAAATGATGGTAGGTAGTTCTCCTTCTATGACTCTAGTATTCATCCCTTTGTGATCCAACAAAAGCTCTTGGCCTTGATTCTTGCTTGTACTTAGATTCTTTCTTCTCTTCCTTAGCTGAAGCCATATTATAAGTGTGATGCTTGGTTGAATATGTGTTATTAGAATTCTTTAAAGACTATAAAGATTAAATTTATTGTTCTTAATACAACAAACTTTCTAAGATCAACTACTTAGCACAAATTAATACATCCTTGACAATGGTACTAATGATGAGTGGTGGAGTAATCCCAACACTCTACCAAATAACTCATGAGTATTCACGAGCAATGAGATCATAATCCATAGACAAACAATGTAATTATGCTAGTAATTGATGTTAAGTTTGAGATTGTTGTCTTTCCGCTTTGAGCTAGTGAAGTTCAAGTGTATGGTTTAGCTCTTAGTGAGGCATATGATTAACTGATGTTGTAGACTCTTAGTACTCCTAAAGATAAACATAGTTGAAGGGAAAAGTCTAAGTCTAATTAACTAGAAATGCATAAATCTAACTTATCCTATTATAATGGATATTTGATCCTAGTCTACCATACACACCTTGGACTCATGTAGTCATCACTAGAATTACCAAGTGGTATTACTATTGAGCAAATCAAGAAACGCCACTCTTAGGTTACTAGATAACTATACTTAGTGCTTGAAACCAGTTGTATTCATACTGCTTACTAATGGCATGTAAAGTAAAATGCTTGAAATGTAAATAATTAACTACAAAAATAGTAAAGATTATGCTAAATAAACAAATGAAACTAAGGAAATGCAATAATGATGAAAGCAATCTCAATCTTTATTACCATCATGAACTGCACAAAGTACAATTCACTCAAATAAAGATTCTGGACAATTACCAAAAATCACACTACAAGCATTCACTCTCTATTAAAACTATGAAATAAAACTACAAGAGTTTCCCTAAGACTTGAAATGAAAAGTTATGTATTTTATATCCAAGTGTTGGGATTTATAGGGCTACACACATCCCAAGACATCACATCAATGATGATTTAACATGGGTTATGATATCATAGATACAATATCACATTGCAAAAAAAATTAACTTTATCAAATAGGAAAGAATGTTGGCAAGTTAGTGTTGATAGCACATTACTCTTGAAAACAAAAACTTCCAAGGTAATATTGTACCCACAAGTTTCACATATTTTTACAAAGAGGTAAGTTAAATTTCATTAGTTGGTAAAAAATATTAGTTAGCTTATCATGATCAAACTAACTCTAATGTGAATATGTAGGTTTATGAACCCAGAAATACAAGTTTTAAATAACTTGAAATTTTTGTAGAATCTATTACGAGACCTATTTCAACATCACAAGTGGTGAACAAAACTTATGTAACATTTTAAGACTCAATATAAGGGGTTAAGACTCCATACATTTTAGAGAAAGTACGAAAGTAGGGGGTGGTTTCATTCATTATGAGGTGAAATGCATTAAGAGAACACAAAATGACTAATGCAATCAAGAATCATTCTTAGGATAAAAGGTAAGCATCTATGCTTGATTTTTTGTTAGCAAAGAAAGAAAAAAAGTATTATACCATGCTACCTATTATATGATGGCTATTGCACCTCAAATAAGTCTCAATGATACCAAGTTCATTGACATGACTAAATTGGTAAAGAAATTCAAAGTTATATCCATTAGTAAGGTATAAAGTAACTAAAAATGATTTTCTAAGGAAGAGAATATAGAATATTTTAATAAATTTGATTAGCCAATGATTTTATATGCTTTATCCCTGAAGAACCCCTACCCTAGTGCAACAGAATGTGTAGGTCTAATAAAAAGTTATTCTACTAAGAAGGCCATTTTTATGATGTATGGATCATAAAAAAGTGATTATCACTTGGGATCCTACCACACTAAGATATTGGCTAGGCTTCTTCAACTAAGAAATAAAGATTGATACCTCAAAACTAGATTCAGTGAAGCTAGTAGTTGTAAAAGAGTGTGTGGGATCAGAGAAGAATACTATCAACATATGCAAGGGAAGTAATGAAGGCTTAAAGAAGTTATTTCCCTTGTTCATTAAGTAGATGTTTTACAAAAAAATTAATCAAAAGTAAATTTGGTTACCAAGTGGTTGTTTAGGCTATATGGAGCTATGTTCCAAGAAAGGGTGGTAGACTAGGCACTAGTAATCTATTAAGGGATAGTAGAAGAAATTACGAACAAGAAAGAAAGAAAAATATGGTGAGCAAGAGGCCTAATTTTGGATTTTATTATAATTTAATAAGGGTGGTCGCAAATTTTTTCCTAGGGAAGAAGAATAGCAATAAGACATTGCTTCAAAGAAAAACTCTAGGCCCCATTATACCAACATGTAGCATGTTTAAATTGTACATACAACATCTAACATGGATCCTTTGACATTAGAATTAAGAACTAGGGAAGAAGTGGCATAGTCAATAACTGAAAGCATTGAAGAACCATAGAAGAAAATAAGTAAAGATGTGGTAGCAATAAATAAGAAAATATTGAAGAGTATCTCCAAAAACATAGAGAATGGAAAGGCTTTAGAAAAAGTAAACCTACCTTTTAGAAGGAAGATGTGTTATAGAAACTTCAGAAAATCTATCTCAAGAGATACTTCAAGAGAAAATAAGTATCCCTAACATTTTTCTTCAATTTGCTAATTTCTTTGTAAGTGTAAATGACATGACATAGAATTTGAGTTACGTCAACTAGTAATGATATGATGTTAATGAGACTTTTTTCCTCTTTCAAAAGTCACTTGAGGAAAGAGGATGATGAAATAATAAGTCAAGAATATCTATTCTACTCTTTCTTCTACCCCTAAAGGCCAGAATGAGGTATGAATGAAGAGGAGCTAGACTTTCTTGTTGACTTACTTTTATGCAAGGAAAAAGAAAATGTTGACAAACAAAATTTTGATTCATTTTCTAACCTCTTTGAATTGGACCTAAATAAAATAGATCAATAATAATAAGAGAGTGAAAAAATGGAGGGTAGAAGGGATGAACTCTCAAAGACGAAAATTTCTCCTCTTATAGATAGCATCTTATCATTAAAAAAAAAGCCTTCTTTAAAAGAAGAATAGCTCTATAAATGTCTTAAGGAGGTGACCAGTTTGAAGCTCTCTAATTCATATGGTAAGTTAATTTCAACACAATGTTAAAATTTGATATAGTCTCATAGATATGTTTAAAATAACTTAGCAAATATTGTGCTTCTATATAGATGAAGAAAACAATATGGGCTTGCATCAAAGATAAGCAATTAATGCTGGAGTACTTGGCAAAAGATATGGAAAGGAAGTTAAACTTACTTTATTCATAATGATGTAAGTATGATTTCATGTTACCAAAATATAATGATCCTCATTATGGAAAGAGACTGAAATCTCTTATTTACTTACATAGATAAAGTTTAACTTAAATAAGGATTAGGTATCCTTCCATGATCCATTAATTAATATTAACATGGTAGCTGAAAGTATAGTTGTAGAGAAAATAAGCACCATCCTTAATTATGCCAAAGGTATGGTAGTATTAGCCATTGAGTAGGATAATAACAATGTCATATTATTGGATTCTCTAGAGGAGATGCAAAAAAAGGAAGAAAATAAGGTTGTTGTTAGACCAAGTGGTGTTTCTTGAAGCTAAGCTCAAGGGTAGCAACATGGTTAGGTATAATCCTCCCCATCCATACTATAGAGAGAAGAATAAGTCTTTGGAATTCTAGAAAAACTTAATGGAAGGAAAAATATATGCATTAGTCATGACATGTTTCATGAAAAGCCTAAGAAATAATACAACAGTATGGAAGATTTGGAGTAAGAAACATCAAATAAACAAAAGGTTTTACAAGTGAGATAACTACCAATTATTAAATGAGAATAAAGGATTATGTATAGACAAGGAAGCAAGAAGTTTGTTCATCTAACAAACTAAGCTAAGAGAATGGTTCTAGGATTTTTCCAATAGTATGGTAGTAACCACACTGAAAGAACAATAGAGAGGCCCACACAGAGAGCCTACAAAACATGGGAATGAAGATAACATCACTCCTAATAAACTAAAGGCCTACAAAGAAGAGTGGGCTAGCATCTTATTAAACATTCCCAGCTTAACATTGGATAGCTTAAACACATCCAACTTAAGCCTAGAGGAGATAGAAAAAAGGATCTTATAGATGTATAGGAATATCCGAGGTAACTTTTACATTACTTTAAAAATAGTTTTCCTAACTCTATATAATCAAAAATGAGACTAACTCTTTATTTGTATACTTTGTTATTGTGTGAAAAACTTGGATAACATAGTTAGAAACTAGTAGCAAACCCCACTTTTGTGAAGGTTAATAGTGACAATGAAAAGGAAGAAGATACTAGTAGTATAAATGAATAAAATAATTATAAATTTTAGTGTTTAGCATGAGTTTTCTATGCATAAATTGTATTTGACATGAAGCATTAGTCATTATTTAGTAAAACTTATTTAGTGTAAAGAACATAGAAAAAACATTTGAGATCAATTATTATGACATTCACTAATGCAAAATTTTTAAACTAATAAAAAATTCTCATATCATTTTATGTTACATATTATTGTAGATCGTAATAGTTATATAAATGATGTAGCATGCGAAATTTTATATTTATCTTTATCATTTAACATCATTAGTTAATAGTAAATAACAAAGTTGAAGTGAAAAAGAAAAATGACCACATATCAAATCCCATAAACTTATAACTTGATTCCTAACAAACACTAATAGATGTTTACCACTTGAAAGAAATGACAAAAAAATTCTTTTAGATTTACATGTCCAACATTATTATATTGGTGATAAATTTATGGGTAGCCATACAAGAAGGATAAGATGAAGCTTCTTCCTCAATAGTGGAGATATCAAGTTCTCCAAAGCCTAAGTTGATGAATCTAACATAAAAGATAGACTCATCATTTTGGACTATCAAGTCTTTAAAATTTTTAAAAGAAGAAGTAATTGTAGTTTTATCTTAAATTTTAGCATTGACACTAGATGAATTATCACTAGCTTGATAGGGTTATGCCTCATGATCAAAGCCAGAGACACTCAAAATTTGTATGTGAACAAGGATGACTATTTCATGGTCTCAAAGATAAAAGTATATTTCCTAATGTATAGAAGATGAAATTGCATTATGCTAAGCTAACCAAGGGCATACTAATATTTTTTTTACACCAAGACACTCATGTATGGTCATAAAGAAAGCTTCAAATTGCATAGAATCACCTACTATAAATGACAACCTAATGGAACCTATAACCTATACTCATCTAACACTAAAAAACATAATATTTTTGCATGTTTCATTAAATGTTACTTGATCATGAAGATTGAGATGTTTAATAACAACCCATGTGATCATGTTAGACCTAATGCCATCATTAGCATGTATAAGTAGGACAATAGCATTAAGTGATACCTTAATAGTAATGTAAATTGGTAACTTACAAGTATCCCCAATCTTCAAGTTAGTCTTAATGTTTTCACCATGGAAGTTTAAACTATCTAATCCATAGTAAGGAACTTAAATAAAGGATAAGATAGCCTCTATATGAGAAAGAAAATCTCTTGGGACCATAATCCTCTTAAGAACATCATATAGAGTAGCATGACTCTCTCTAGAGGTTGCTACGAGGTCATTCAAGGATAAAAATAGTTTCTTTCAAATAGATGATAGTAGTTATTTATTACAAAATTTTATTATATGCTATTTGAGATGATTGTGGAGTATGTGCCACTATGACTAGCTATATGGAATTAGACACAAATGGAAAACTACTTAAAGAAGTAAGTCTCTAACATTGTTAAAAAGAAATCTTATTTTGAGTTTTAGAAGGTTTCTTAGATGTATCAGCAATTTTTTCTTTCTACGTATTCAAGTATAATTCATTGGTCTAATGACTATGGGTAAGAATCCTCACTTGAGATGATGGAAAGGATTGATTAAATGATGAGGCTTTAGTAGGTGAAAGGATAGTTTGAGGTTCAATAGAGTAACATGGGATAGGATGAGATTAGGAATGATAGATGGGTTGAGGCAAAGTAAATGTTGCTTTAGGCTATCATAAGTTAGAATGGTCAGGTTGAAAAGTAATAGTAGCATGTTGAGAACATGTGAGTAAATGAGACAAATGAAAATATTGATTATTAGAGGCTACATCGATGTGGTATGGTACTTGGAAAAATTTAGCTAGTGGTAATGAAGAAGCAATATAATCTAACTAGTGAATTATTATGACTTATTAGGTTATGATGAATGTTGCTTATGATTGTTGTGGACTAACCAACAAATGATGTATGGTTCCTATGGTGGAGAGCTTTGATCATTTTGTTTCAACCTAAAAGATAAAATAACATTTCTAGTTCTCAAAGAATCTTGTAAAATCTCAAGTTTTTGATTATCCAAATGAATGGCGAATAGTTCATTTTCCACCACTATCTTTCCCTTATCTATGAGATCTTGTATGTCATCCCTTAGATTCTTGTAGCTATCTATGTCATGACTAGTAGTCTCATGATATTAATAGTATATTCTATAATAATACCACTTAGGCACTTTAGGATATCCTTCTTATATCTAAGAAGGATCCATTACTATTAGCTGAATGTGATAATAATGCATCCTTGCTTGATCAAAAACTTACTTTTTTTTAAGATTTTCATCCCTAACAAGGCTATTAAGGAGCAGGGAATACCTCATGGATATTTTAGTATACTGATCCCTATACCTTTGAGGCCTATGTTGTTGATTTGAAGAAGACATTGTTGAGAGACCACTATTTTATCCCTTTAAAAAGGAAGAAACATCTTGGAATGTTGGTTGTCCCTTCCCTTTCTTCACAACTTTGTTGGCTTTCTTACAGATTGATATAAATTCCTAGTCACCATGTTGGATTGCAACTTCTTCAATACATTTGGTGGCTAGAAAAGCATCATATAAAGAATGAGGCATAGGATAAGCCATCCTTTTCTAATTATAGTCAATCATTGTAGCTTCAAATTTGTTCTAAAGATGACATTCCTCTAAATGATATGGTAAATTATTTTATGTTTTTATCCATTGAAAAATGAACTTATTGATGGATTCATTTTAAGCTTGCTTAATATCCATAAAGAACATAACACTAATGCTTTTAAAAACATTGAAGTTGAAGCATTCAATAAAGGTTGCTAATAATTATTCCAAAGAGGTGATAGAACCATGAGCTAAGGATATATACCATTCCAGTACTCTTTCAAAAAGAGAGCTAGAGAAGCACCTAAGCATAATGTGAGAATAGGGAGTAAGAAGCATGTACTTATTTCTAAACATGACTACATGATTCATAGTATTTTCTATTTTACAATTGTACTTTGTAAAAGTTGTCAATTAAATTTCTTTAGGTGATACTAGCATAGAAATTATAGAACTTATAAGATCATTTAGAACTCAATCTAGAGAGATAGGATAACTTCCATGCATAGTTAATACCTTAGCTACTTTATCTTTAGTACTATAAAGATGAAACATAATGTCATTAAGCAATGCTAGGAGTTTTGGATTTATTTTGACAAAGTATGGTATAGGTTGAGCTATAGTAGTAGATGGAAAAGTTATGAGAGGATGCATGTATGAAATCAATCCAAGTGTTTTCAAAATAAGTAGGTCTAATGAACTAGGATTAGACAAATGTATAGGAGCAAGTTATGTGAAAATAGATTAGGAAACGCTAAACATGGAAGTAGTCATGATGGTAGGAATCAAAATGGAGCAAAATGATGGTATACTAGGTTGAGGTTGAGGAATGTAATATGATAGTCTAAGAAACAATTTTGGAAAGTAAAAAAAGAATTAGAATTACTAACATCATTGGGAGAAAACAAGTGATTGGGCAAAGGAATGGAGCTAACAAGGAGGCTAAGGCTAGGTTGTTCCATATTGGAAGGAACATGTTTAGGTAGAGAAATACAAGCTATAGTAACATTGGCATTATGTATCTAATAAGATAATGGATTAGTTTTACTAATCCCTTTCATTTGTGTTTCTTCATCTTCATTAGTGAGATCAATATTAGACTCTGAGGCCACATTTTCTCTTATTACTTTGATAGTAATGTTGAGGGCAAAAAGGTTAATCTAGAAAAGTTTTATCCTAGCTTCTTCAACCTACAAGTGTATCTTCTCTTGTGTTTTTTCTTATTTCATAATGAAATCCATAATCTCTTAGCTTCCCCATGATCTAGTTTACTTGGTTGTTCTACATTAGGAAGAAAAGAAGGAAGATCATTAGTCCTCTCATATTTTGTCATAATTTTAAACATCTCTGGTTTAAGTAGAAAGCTTAATTCTCACTTAGCATAGGCTATCTTATAATCTCTTTGACTCAGTCCTTCAAAAAATCCTTAATTCCTTTTTATGTTAATAAGCCTCAAAACCTTGAACAAATCAAAATTAAAAAAGAATGTTATTATTGTAATTCTTTTAAAAATCAATGTAGTTACATAGAATTTTTATTAAAGCTTCAATTTCCCTGCAAATAGAGTTAGAACTTAGGAGAAAATGTCAAAAAGTATCAGTCTAAACAATATATAAGTGTAATAGGAGAAATAATGTGATGTCAAAATTTTGACATGACACATTCGACAAACTTAGCAAAAATTTTATTAATGATTAGATCCTAGAAATGATGCTAATTTCTATGAATTGGCCCTCCTTCTAGTACTAAAGAAGATGTTCTATTGAAAATTTTCACAATTGAGATTCACAACAACTCTATGCAAAATAAGCTAAGCAACTCATAGCCATCAAAGGTTTAAATATTATTTTTAAAAATTGAAATATGACTCACATGTAATACCCTACTTCATAAATCTTGGGTTGGAGACTATTATGTTTTGAAAAAACTCAAATGAATGATTGGCCATGGTAAGAAGCAAGATAGCATATGAACTATGTAGCAAAAGGAAGTAAAAGAAACCTAGCATGAAGCCATGACCCAAGAAAAGAGATGAAACTAAGCAATGAAAGAGAAATAATATGTAAATACAAAAATTATGTTAAAGATATATGCTAGAAACTAAATCTAACTAGATAGAAAATAAACTAGATCATCTACTAAAAATATGAACTGAATAAGAGAAAAATAAATAAATTAGAAATCTATATTTCCATAAATATATGATCAACATAAAATTGAAGGTCTAGCCAATACAAAATCCATAAACCCAAAAGTTGAAAGAAAAAAGAAACAATGTCTAATATAATGCTGAAATATCTAATACATAAATAGTCAAAGCTCAAATCTAAAAATATGAAATCATCAATAACTCTAGAAACAACTCAATGAACCATCCAAAATCTCCAATCTCCATAAAACCTGATCAACTTATAATAAAAAGGAGATATTAGTATAAAACTAAGTGAGAAACCTTAGCATCATGTCCATCCAAAGAATAAACAAATCTCATGGAAGCTAGGTAGAACATGGTTATCATGCAAAACTTGTTGGCAAAATCACACAACCAACAACCAAGATCATAGAGTCATATCAATCCAAACCAAAAATTACTAGCTCAAATAAATTTTCAACTTAAACATATTAGCAAAGATACCCAACCAAAAATCAAGATTTTATATCCATATCAATCCAAACCAAACATTACTACCTCAAATAAATTTTCAACTTAAACATATTAGCAAAGATACCCAACCAACAATCAAGATTGTATAGGCATATCAATCCAAACCAAACATTACTAACTCAAACATGTTAGCAAAGATACCCAACCAATAACCAAGATTATATAGCCATATTAATCCAAACCAAACATTTCTAGCTTCAAGAAATAACCACTCCACCCATCAACCTACAAAGAATAATACTAGCACACACCACACTTAATGTCAAATCTGTATCAAAGTTATCATATGAAATTTTTCAAATTTCAAAGATAAAATGTATTCAAATCAAATATAAAACTACCATGTGCATGGATTTATTATTAGTTTTACACTAAATGAGAAACATCTTGAAGACTCACTTCATATGTTTCCAAAGTACCATTGCTAGAGGTATCTCCTAAGACTCACCTCTAATGTTCTAGATACATCAAACAAAAAGGATCAATAAGCCATGGAATCACTCTCATGTATAGAATGGGGCCTATAACAAAAGACACACTAATTCATCCTAGTTAGGATCATTCACCAAACATCTTTTGGGAGCCCATCTCCAACCAGTCATACAACTCAATGCTAACTCCATCATCCAAACACATAACAAATAGCTAAATATGAAAAACCAAATTTTTATGGGGGAGAGGTCAAAAACATCATTTTACATGAAAAAAACATTAAAATATCCAGTAGTATAATATATCTAAAAATAACCAAAAGATCCAACAATCGATCCCAAGCCAAAGTCGACATGCTAACAAACCCAATTTCATAAATTAAGTAGAATTAAACTAAAAGGGGATTAAACTATGTACCAATAATAAAATAGGTAAAAACATAGCAATAATAAGATATCATATCTAAACCATGATCACACATAACCAAACTTTTGATTTTAAAATAGGATATTAAGGCCTCTATCAATCCAAATTGAGTTTATAAACAACTAGTACACTAAACACATAATAGTGGGTGAAACTATTATAACTCTATCATTAATTTAAATTTTCTAACAATTTCATATTTTTATAAATGATAATATCCATACCTAGTCTCTGTTAAAACTTTAAGAATATATCTATCATAAAGAAAGTGATATTAAACCATTAATCTATGCTTTCTAAATCAACCTGAATAGAAACAAAAAAAGTGATAGAAAATAAATGGATTATAAATTAAAGATTACATAACCTTTTTTTTCTAGTTCCCAAGCTATTTAAAAGAAAAAAACTTTCATAATACACATTTAAAGTTTTAAATCAAGATCAACTACAAGCCTAGAGATATGGGTTTTTTAATCTACACTATGTAAATTAATGAAATTTCAGATAGTATAGAGAGATAAATTTATAAATTGATCAACCTATAACATTTTTAATTGATTATATTTTTATCTATAATCTATTACATATTAAAACATTCATGTAAAATTTTAGAGTTTTATTATTTACAACTTTAGAGATATAGTGTTCTAAATAAGCATCATAACATTTTCTATGATTTCAAATAGGTATGAAAGACTTACTAATAACTCAAAATATACAATAACTTTTAAGGTAATTATTTTTAAAAAATTATAGATGTTTCATGAGAATTTCAAAAACCTATATCTTTAACCCTAATTCAAATATATAAAAAGATATAGATATTTTACTAAGAGACATCTATTTTGCCAACACAATTCTCTATGCCTTAAAATCCTAGATCAATGAAATTACAACCCAAAAAATAGTAGATTAATAAAACCCATATATCTATATAATAAATCTTCAAAATTCATAATATAAATCAAAATTACAAAATGTGACTTCTCACATCATCAAAAATAATACCTAGATTTCCCATAAACACACACAAAATCTAAGAAATAAATTTGTAAAACCCATCCCATGTAATGTGCATTAAACCTACAATATAAAAATGGAGAAAGGTGCTAATATTACTTACCTCTCAATTACATGAAGAAATATTCATGAGAAGAATAAACACAACAAAGATCCAATCAAAAGTATAATCAATCCAAAATCCTACAACACCTCCACAAGCTTCAATCTCCAAAACCACATTTCCGTTGTGTTTCCAAAATCGTCATGGTGTGTGGAATGAAAGAGTCATGAGATTTTTAATGGAAGATTACCAAAAATCATGGAAAGGAAAAAAATAATTCAATTACCCAAAACAAGATTTGAACTAACAAAATACTTCCATTAATTTCTCTCATCACATATGTAACTTCCTCTACTATATTATAAGATACACAAACATCAAAAATATTTAATAAAGCATATGCTAATAAACCACTAACCTAAGCTATCATAATAAATATCATAAAATAAAATAAAATTAAAATTAAATTAATTAAATTAAATATGAATGAAGTAGTTAGCAACTCAAGATGTCAAACAAGGCCATCAAAATAGTTCATAAAGAATATCAAGCAAACCATAGATCATAAACCATGTAATGCTAATAACCAAACCTCCAATGAAATCCTACCATACTCAATAATAGGATTAGTACACACCTGTTGAATGGAAAATTACATATTTATACATAGATAGATGCCAAAAATATGTATAATAACATTAATTCATACATGTATCATAATTCTCATCAACATGAAATATCAGGTGCATCACGATAAAGCATATCAAACTACTACCATGCATAACACACTCAGGAACTAAGCAACACAATCTCAATAAAAGGACATACATAATAAGGATCCAAAAAATATGTGGTGTTACATTATAGATCATCAAAATTTGTAACAAACTAAGATGTATTTTTGCCAAAGACAAGTTAGAATTAAGAAAAAGAAGATCATGGGAATAGCTATTAGAAATGAATTGGATGTGACCTAGGAAAAATAGCCTATGCATAATAAAATGTTACTAACATTACACAAAATGAAATCTAAGAAAATACAAAGCATCTATGTAGCTAGAAAAGAGAAAAATATAATATAATAGAATCAAATCTAGCAAAAAAAAATCCCTAGTCCTAAATCAAAAGATTATAGAATAAATCCATGGTAGACAAATATAATACAAAAAAAAGATAGAATTTAAAAGACAATGAGAAACCTAGCAAGATACAACAAAAATTCTTGAGATGTAATTAGAGAATCAAGAGTGGCTAATAAGTAGTTGTGTTATACTTGTTCTCTTGCTAACATGTGTCCTTGATGAAGATCTCAACCAAAATAACAAAAGCTACTATAGATGGAAAAACTAGTAAAATAAAGAAAATGATTGAATCAGATTAATGTGTAGATCCAAATCCAATTAAATTCACCATGTTTCATGATGGCAACATGATGGGGATACAATGTGCTAGCAAGGTAAAAAAACAAGGATCAAAAACTCTAACAAGCTAAAAGCACTTAGAGATCCTGATGTTCACAAAAGAAATTGCATAGGAGAATTACTATTTTCATAGAAGCTATTTTATTATTTAGATATTTAGTAGATGCCCAACTAATGTCTCTAACCAATGGCTAATCCTTTTTTATTTAGAAGTATGCTCTTATATATAGCTCAGAAATGACTCATAGCTTGTGAAGGAATGATGCATCAAGCCCCATGAAATTTTCTAAAGGTTCTAAATAGGAGATATGATATGCATAGTTGCAAAAGATGTTGAAAATGTAGTTGATATATAAAACTAACATCAAACATCAAAAGACAAGATTGATACTAAACATTGAGAACAAAAATGACATTGAACATTGATCACTAAAATTGATGTTGAAACTAAACTTACAATAGATGTAGGAGACAATGCTAGACATCAAAACTAAATTCTAAGCAACATCTTAAAAGGATGTTGTAGATGATGTGAGGTATCATTTTTGGTAGACGTTAAAGATGAGAACTAGACACAATGTTACTCATTATGTAAGACATCGAAACTAGGATTTTTGAAGATAGCTTGAGTTAAAAAGTCATAAAATATACATGAAACTCTAACTTATGCAAAAAATTCAGAGTACAAAACTTTAAATTGCTATTTGGTTTCATGAGTAAGATTTACCTTTGTATGAACTCAATGCTATTCCAAGTGTTTAGCCAACTTAAACCAAGTATCTTTTTAAGAATGGGAGAAATGATGAGAACATCACCCAATCAATTATACCAATCCTCAATTGATTGTATGAGAGTTTCTTATTTGCATAGGTATCTTTTTTGTGTGTTTTTAGTATCCTTGCAAATTCCAAAAATGTTTAGTATCAAGGAAAGCTTAGTTAATGTACATGAAAAGTTTGCACTTCAAATTGGATATCTTGCTATTTTAGGTCCTACCTACAAAGATGTCTTCTCTCCCTATAAGACATCTTATCCTTGCAAAAGATATCTTTTCTAGTTGAAAGATGGCTTTTGTGCATTACTAATATTGTCTATGAAAACATCTTTTAAACTAAAAGACATCTTCTTTGAACTAAAATACATCTTATCTCTAGCAAAGGTATCTTCTCTACAACCTAATCACACATAGAAAAGATGTCTTATCTAATCATGATACTTTTTTGTATGGATTATAATAGACTTAAAATTCTAATTTTGAATGCCAAAACAGATGAAAAGATATAAGGAAAATTATAAATAGGTGTCTTTGGACTCCATTTGGTTAAGAGTATATAAGAGAGAGAGAGAGAGTAGCTAGTTACTTTAGATATCCTTCTTGAGTGTGGTTGCTTTGCTTAAGTGTGATGTGAGGGCAGGATTAAATCATTTATTTGTCCTTAAGAGAGTATGCTTTCTTTATGCTTATAATTCCATTTCCTTAGACCAAGAAATAAATATTTGCCTTTTATTTTCTTATTCAAATTGACTTTTTTTCATTTTGAAAGAGCGTGGATTATGGAATACAATGAAGCTTCTTATCACCTTTTTTATTGTTTGAACATGCTCAATGTTTTCATGTTCCTTTATTATGAATATTTAATTTCTTTTATTTGGATTTTCATATGGACATTAGTTGTCAAGAGTTAACACTAAGTTGTATGATTGGTTGGAGATGGACTCCCTTGAGATGTTTGGTATTTTACCCCTGATAGAATACGTTAATATGTCTTTTGTTGTAGGTTCTATCCTACACAAAAGGATGATCCATGGCAAATTGATCCTATTTTTCGATGCCTCTGGAATGTTAGAGATGAGTCCTCAATTACACCTCTAATACTAGTAGTTTGGTTTGAGACTAGTAATAAATCCATGCATATAATAGTTTGAAATTTGATTTGTCATTTGTTTTAAAAATTTGGACAAGTAGTCATAACAAAAATTCACATATTTAAAACTAAGCACAATGCATGCTAGCCTCTTTTTTTGTATGTTGATGGTTATAGTAGGAAATTCAATTTGGTTAGATTCATTAGTTGGTTCGATTAATGTTTGAATTGTTTGTGCATACTAACTTATCTTGTAGTATGTGCCATAAGACTTGCCCTTGATTCAACCAAAGAAGGTACCAAGGTTTCTTAATCAATGTATACTAACCCCCACTCTTATTTAGAATTAATCAAGACTAGGTGCAATAAGGAGATCCTTGGTGTTTGCTACTAATTTGGATTTTGTGCTTATTTATCTTTCTATCATTATTTTTTTATCTTTGGCATTATTATGACATTTTATAGACATGTATGTGATTATTTCTTCTTTCACATTTCATGTATTTGAATTAGAAATAATATGTATGACTAAGCATATTCATGTTTTTATATTTCTTTTCAGTTAATTTAAGTTTTTAACCATTTATATCTGTGTATTAATTAATTATATTTTTTTTCTTCTATTGTTATAATTTATTCTTTTTTATTTTTGATTATGGATTTAACATAAGTTTTCTTTCATTTCCTTATCACTACATTAGTTCATTTCAATTTTCTTGCTATAACCAATCATTCGTCAGAGGTTCTATACCCAATGTAATGCTCTCAAGCCTAAGGCTAGAAAGAAGGGTGTTACAAGCTAGTATTAGAGAGTAGGTTTAATGATTTCTAAATTTTATGTTATTATTTCTAGTGATAATAGATGCTATAGATGGACATGAACATGATAAATGAATAGATGTTGGGTCTAGCAACCCAAATCCAACACCTAATCCCATTCTTGATCAAACTAAGAAGCATACAAAAAATTCCTAATTATATCCTATATCCCTACTCCTACCCTAAATGAGGATATTAGTATTATCTATTTTAGTTCCTCCATTAACTTATAGAGAAGAGCTTGAACTCACCATCAATGCTCATTACTTTCAGACGCAATAGTGGTAGTAGATGATTAATGAAGCATGAGCTTATGGAGCAATTCCATAATCTAGAATCACCTACATTTCAGGGTGAAAATAATTCTACTATTATCATGGATTGGTTTGAGGATGTTATAAAGATCTTCAAGCTAACAGACTATACTTACATGTAGCAAACTCAATTAGTAGCCTATCAATTCAAATGTTCTATTAGTTATTAATGGGTTTCTTAGGAGGAGGTACATCATTAAGAAGCTTGTGATGTTCATTGGAGTGATTTCGTTTTCATTTTTAATGAGTATTATATTTCTTTAGAGTATGTAGAGATGAAAGAAATATAATACATTCAGGAAAATGATAGAGTATGGCCATAATTTTTTGGAGCTAAGTATTTATGTGCCTCATATACATTCAGGTAAGAGAGCTAGAAAAAACTATTTCATCCATGGTCTTTATTCATCCATTAAGGCCCACTTACTTCCTCTTCATCTTCATACATATGAGGATGCATGTGTTCATGTGATGGACATGCAATGTAGTTACTTGGCAAAGGTAATGTGACATGATCATTCTTTATAAAGGGTTCAAACCTCTTCCAAGAAGTCTAGTGAATTCAAATGAGACTAGGATTCAACATAGAGTAAGAAATAGCAATCAGTAGATGGTGGGTCCATTCATGGACCTGTTACTTATCATGCTTGTAAGAAGGTTAGGCATAACTATAGGGAATATCCCAATTACCGTAACTATGGCTAGTAGAGTAACAAGAGTTTTAAATATTTGAAGTGTTCAAGTGGTAAATATTCTCAACAAGATGATAAACGTATAGGTAATTAAACTAATGCTAAGAAATATGCACTTATATATGCTTTAACTAACTAGCTAATGGATGCTCAATTGAATACCATGATGAAGTCTAGAGGGGCAATTTTAGGTTTTTTATTCCTTTTTTGATCTATGGATAGTTAGAAGATTAGGTTTGGATAAGCAATCTCTTATTGAAGAACTTACCATTAGAACCATTGATTGAAATGTCTTCATTATGAACCAAGTCTATAGATATATACCTATGGTGATTCAGGATGTCTCCTAGCTCAGTGATTTCCATGTCATGAGTCTAAGAGATTATAACATCATCTTGGGTATGGATTAATTATCTCACTATTAGGATAGCTTAGTTGCTATCATAAGATATTTTTCTTGGTGACAATTGATGGTGTTCAAGTAACCATGCATATAAGGCCATACAAGATTAAGTTGGACATTATCTCTCTAAGGTCTTTTCATCATTTATTGCAAAAGGATCATTCTTGCTTTACACTTTTAGTTAGTGAATCTTCTTCTTCCCTTAAGATCGATCAAATTCCTATTGGTCCTAAGTTTGTCAATATCTTTCATTTGGAGTTATTAAATTTGGATTCAAGGAATGATGTTAAGTTTGAAATGGCTCTCAAACCCAATGATGAACATATCTTTAAGGTTTCACATAGGATGTTACATGTTGAGTTGGGAAAACTAAGTATTCAACTTCCAAATTTATTTCATAATATTCTCATTCATCCAAGTATGTCTCTTTGGGGTGCTCCTATCTCTCCATCAAGAAGAATGATGGTATCATGAGGTTTTACATTGACTATTAACAAGTGAATCAAGTGTTAGTGAAGAACAAATATCCTTTCAGTGAAGAACAAATATCCTTTCCCTAGTATATTTAATTTGTTCAATTAGTTGAGAGAAGCTTGGGTGTTATCAAAGATAGATATAAGTTAAGGTATCATCAAGTTCACATCAGAGAGAAGGATGTTTTCAAGATAGGCTTCAAGACATGATATGAGTATTATAAGTTCTTGGTTTATCTTTTGAACTCACTAATGCTCTTGCAATATTCATGCATTTCATGAATAGTATGATGATGTTCTACCTAGATCATTTTATCATTATGTTCATAGATTACATCTTGATCTACTTTTTATCAAATAATCTTCATGAGAAGCATTTAAGAATAGTTTTATAAAATCTCACAAATCATCAATTATTCATTTAACCTTTGAAATATTCAATTTGATACTATGAGATTCAATTATTAGGACATGTTTCTTTCGAGGTTGGTATAGTGGTAGATCCCACTAACATATCAACTATCTTGTATTGGCCTATTCCTAAGGATGTTAAGAAGATTCTCCATATCCTTGGATTAGTAGGTTATTATAAGAGGTTCATCAAGAACTTCTCCAACATCACTTTTCCTTTCATGAACCTATTGCAAAATAATATTTGGTTCTTATCAGACCCATGTCGTTAGGTCATTTTTAATAAATTACACTAGCTAAGGACATTAGTAAAAATCTAATTTATGCTAAAATTTAGTATTCTTTTCTAATCTAATTTTATATTTTTCACCAATCTTGGGATTTGAGGATTTTGTGAAAATTACTTTATTGACTATTTGAGGTACGGGTATTACTCATTCTATTAATATTAAGGTATCAATACATTTTTCTTGGTATAGACACTATTGGATCCTAGTCATTTTGTGAGATTTAAAGTCTTCGCAGCCTTGTGAGTTTTCATTGAGTTTTCGTAGGATTTGAATCATGTTACTATGCCATTGTCTTGTGTTCTTTTTTTCCATAGTTTCATGAGTTATTTATGCTTGCTCAACCTTGCTCCCTATGTCCCTGATGTTCCTTGATAATTTTTCATTATTTTTTAATCTTTTTTATTATTTTTACACTTTTAAAAAATTTGTGTCGAAACCATAAGTCAGTCATGAGTTGTGGTGTAACTACCAACATTGACCACAAGTCTTGATTAGTTCATGGTCCATCACGACAAGCCACAGTGGTGTCATGGTGAGGTCAGATCTATCCTTTAGTTGTCCTATATTTTTTCATTTTGTGTTTCTAAAAACTTGCAATGTCACAAGTCATGATCCAATCATAGTCTAATTTTGATTAGCCATCACAAGTTGTGGTGAGGTCATGGTCAAGTCTTTCTTATCATTTTCATCATTCTGCATAATTTTGTAATTTTTTGTCAATCATGAGTCAAAGTGAGGTTATGGTTTATCACTATGAGTTATGATAAGTTCATGATATACATTTCCTTTGTTTTTTTTATTATCTTGATTTGTTTCTTGAGAATTTATGTCAACCATGGATCACAGTCAGGTCATGGTCTATCCACCATGGGTAATTGTTAGGTCATGGTCCAGTCATAATCAAGGACTTTCATTGTATTTTCTACTAGTGGATATTCTATAAATACCATGAGTTATGGTCATGTTATGGTTGGGTCATGATTAACCACAGGTTGTAATAAGGTAGTGATCAAGTTATGGTATTTCAATTTTGTTATTCTTTATCCCTTCTTGCCATTAGAGCTTAGTTTAATACATTTCAACATTTTTCAACCTTGTCCAAATTATTTTGTTGGACCTAGACTATGTTGACATATTTGATTCACTTTGGAGTCAATTGTTGAAGCTTTTGGATTATTTGAACATGTTGAATAATGTTGTATCCCTCCACCATCAACGTTTGGTTGCTTTTGTTTGGATATCCATATGGATGTTAGTTGTCAAGAGCTAGCACTAAGTCTTGTGCCCATCCATTGAGATGTTTGACATTTGACCCCTACTAGGATGCATCAATGTATCTTTTATTGTAGGCCTTATCCTACACAAGATGGGTATGCATGGCTCATTAGTACTTTTATTCAATACGTCTAGAATATTAAAGGTGAATCTTAGATGGTACCTTTAGTACTGATAGTTTAGTTTGAAACTAATAATAAATCCATGCACATTGTAGTTTGGCATTTGGTTTGGAAATTTGGACAAGCACATATGATAACAATTCATACATTTGAAATTAAGTTTAGTGCATACTAGCCTCCTTATTTGTAGGTTGAAGGATGGAGTGGCAAATTTGATTTGATTAGACTAGTTAGTTTCTTAATGTTTGAATTTTTTAAGCATACTCACTTGTCTTGTAGTTCATTATGCCATCACCTAGCCATCATCAGACTTGCCCTCAATTCAGCTAGAGAAGGTGCCAAGGTTTCTCACTCAGTGTACACTAATCCCCTCTCTTATTTATAGGTTACTAGGGCTAGATAGAGCAAGGAGATTCTTGTTGTTTACTATTGATTTGGATTTTATGCTTATTCATCTTTCCAACATTAGTATTTTATCTTTGACATTATTATAACATTTGATATACATATATATAATTATTTCTTCTTTCACATTTCATGTATTTGGTTTATGGATATTATGGATGGCTAAGCATATTTTTATATTGTTGAATTTTAATGATGCTTTTATAATTTCATATTTATGTGTTTATATCTATTTTTAGTTAATTTTAGTTTTTATCCTTATATATATATATATATGTATTAATTAATTATATTATTTTCTTTCTTTATTCTAGATTCCTCTTTTCCTTTTCAATTATGGCTTCAATGTAATTTTTCTTTCACTTTCTTATCACTACATTAGTTCTTTTCAATTTCCAATTTCCTCACCATGGCCAATTATTCTTTAGGAATTCTATACTGAACATAATGCTATTAACCATAAGACTAAGAAGGAGAATATTACAATGACAAACATCTCCTTTTTCTGCACCAACCAATGTTGTTCTGTGAGATTCAACTTCTTTGATTCATGTGCCATAAGATGGTTTTCTTGTAAGTAAACACCTCCAATTGTCTTATTCAAAGCATTAGTATAAACTTCAAATGGCTTAGATAAGTTAGGAAGGACCAACATAAATGAGTTATAAGGGTCATCTTAATCCTGTTGAAATCTTCCTAGCACTTAGCATTGCACTTCCAAGGAATATTCTTCTTTTGTAAATTGATCAAAACCATAGTTATTTCCTAGAATTCAAAATAAATTTTTAATAATAACTAGCAAACCCTAGGAATTGATGCATCTCATGTACACCCTTTAGAATAAGCCAAGTGGCAATGACCTTCACCTTCTTTGAATTTAGCTTCATTTTTCCTCCATCAATGATGTGCAAGGAAATTTAATTTAGGCTTTTAAAACAGGTACTTCTCTTACTTAATATACATCTTCTACTCTCAAAATTTAGAGAACACCAACTCCAAGTATTAAATGTGCTTCTTCATAGAGTGAGAATACACAAAAATATCATCAAGATATACCACTACAAACTTATCAAAGTACTCATAACACAAATTGTTCAGGAATGTGAAAAAGTTAAACTATTGCACAACCCAAAAGGCATGATTGTCCACTCATAAGAGTCAACATAAGTGATGCATGTCATTTTCTCTTCATTCCCTTATATGATGTGCACCCAGTAGTAACCTTAGCAAAGGTTAAGTTAAAAGAGAACTTAATCCTATATTAGTTGATTAAATAAGTTTGACATCAAAAATACCATATACATGTTCTTAATGGTGTATTTATTGAGCACATTAAAATCATAATACAACTAAAACATGTTATCTTCTTTTTTTGCAAATAATATTGAGGCTTGATATGAAGATTTTGAGGGTATGATATAACCCTTTTTTTATAAGGGTTTCTAATTACTTTCTTAATTCTCCTAATTTGGAAGCAATCGATCTATATGGATGCTACTTGAAAGGGATAATTCCCAACAACTCAATTTTGTGATCCATAACACTTCTTTTGGATAATTCTCCTAGCAACTCTAACACCATCATATCCTTATACCTCCCAAGAACTTATTTGATCTGCATATCCACCTAGGTAGAATCATTTACCATTACCTTCCTCAAGACCACCAAAAACATCTTTTAGATTGGATATTGGATGATATTTTCATCACCATCAAAGATGCAATCTAAATGTCATGAGGCATGCTAACTGCTCAAGGTGAAGAATTTTTTTTAGAATATAATCATAAAACATGTGTACAATCATTAGTTTCTCATTAACATAATGATTTAACAACATGTGAATATATGAAAATTTGTTAATAGAGAGATGTAATGGTTCATGAATAGTTGTAACTTCATACAAAAAATATGTCATAAATTCAATCATTCTCATTCCATCATCACAACATACAACACATCATAAAGGAATGTGAAAAAAAGACATTCAAGGAAGAATAAGGAAAGAAGAAATGGTATCAATCAAAGTTTCATAATAAACATCTATATGTCATTGTATGAAGAAGAAAGCAACCACGAATGAACTTTAACTTATAAGTTGCAACAATAAAATACCATAGTCTATGAAAACCAAGTAGAAGCTACAAAAACCATTTAGAAGAATGTAGATGATAACCACAAAGAAAATACATGAGATCATAAGTAAACATAGCATTCATAACATGTGATGCTTACGTGAATAATTGAATAACATAAATGATGAAGTAACAACAATGCATTATGAAACAATAAAAGAAGTGGAACAAGCATTAAAAAAGGAATGGAGTCTAGGAATAAAAGGAAGTTCGTAATACCATTCATACAATTGTATTTATAAACATTCTAGTAATTATAAATATTAAGATAAATTAATAATAGTTGATTCAATTTGTAGAACTGATAAGTAAGTATTACAAGAGACAAGCACGATCACTACAATGCAGGATTCGATTTCTGAAAGAAGAAGAGCAAATGCAAGTTGTGCATATGTAGTTTGGTCCATTTTCTTAAACAAGAAGAGAATTGGTCTAGAAGATTATAATGAAATAAAAGAAGAAATACTTATGAGGTGTAATCAATAAGCACAATGAAGTTAAGTCAATCATGACTCAGTGAACTATGAGAGATGTTTGCAAAGTTAAGTTCAAAGGGAACCTAATGAAGTGCAATGAACAATGTGAAGTTAAGTTAATTAGGAACTTAGTAAAGTATGAAACTTTGGCTATGACAAGTTAGAACAAAGGTGTTCATACCAAAACATAAGTTATGAAAAACAACTAAGATAAAGGTATTCATAACACACTATAATAAAAGTAATACAAGAAGGTTTGAGAAGAAATCCTACAAATAAATATTATGGTGTATGAATGGTGTTATTCTCAGTTATGAATAATGCATCTCCCTATAAAAGATCTTGGGGCAATAACATTATGATACAAGTGCAATGAAAATAAATGAAAAATTAAATAAGTCTTCACTAAGCAAATGATTCCTCATGTGAAATGTACAAAACATTAAGGTAGGATACAACCAACACTTTCACATTTTTTAAGAATCCTTGTCCAAGAGTGAATTAGAAAGAGTTGATATCTAGGACTGAAAAATCTAACTTTTCACTCTACTATCCAACATTCACATCCACTCCCTTCACCAATCCAATGCATCTATTTAGGTAAAACTTAGCTAACTTATCAGATGTTGATGATGACTCCACTCACAAATTGAGGACACAAGCTCAATGAAGATCTAACTTATAGAATTGCCTGGGCAAAATTTTTCAATGAGGATCTTCTTGAGGTCTTCCCATAGCTCAATTGATATCCATGATATCTCAAATTTTATTTCCTAAATGATGTCGAACCACCAAATTTTTTCATCTCCTCCCAAGAATTAGAAAGGAATGTTAACATAGATCTCCTTAAGGAACTCATTCATCTTTAAGAACAACAACATTTTATAAAGGAAAGCATTGGTGATTTTACCGTCACAATCAACCTTGTAGACCTTTGATTCCTTACCCTAGAGTTTAAGCATAAATCACCTAGACTTGTATACAACTATCATTTCCTACACAATTAATTATGTCTTCAAATTTTCATTCTCAATTCCCATGTTCCTAAACTTGGCTAGGATGTCTCCCATGGAGACTTGCATGTCAACAACATCTCCAATTTGCTCCACATGATTTCATAGCATAAAGTTTTGGGCTAGAGAGATCTTGTGTTTTATGCATGAATTCAACACCCACAAGTAGGGCACATCCATAGTGTTCATAATTTCCTAAACCATCCTTGCTTGTTTAGTAGTAAGCAAGTAGTGTAGGATTACATAATCAACTTCCATTAGTTAGTTCCATAGCTCTTACACCTTGTTGAAGGATTGATCAAAATCCCTTTCATTAGTCATTTCCACATCCTTGTCCTCATGCACCTATTCTTTCATATTATTAGCTCCATCTAGCTAATTTTGAGGATTAGGACTAGGAGGAACAACATGTGAATTTCAACTTCTCTTATTCTTACTCTTACCCACACAAACCATGAATCACAAAACACCAACCACAAACAATAGCATCAATTCTATTACTAAGTGTTACGATGTCACCTTTGAAAAGCACTATAAGGCTTCACCCTTAAGTTCTAAGACAATAATAAAAGAAGGGTAGACTGAAGATGAATTATGCCTTAGAGTTCACAACACCTACGTCCACCATAAGAGTCATAGCATCCATTAGTTATTAGTTAGAAGTGTATCAAAAATTCCCTATGCACATGAACACATATACACATGGGACACACCATAACATAACATGATGTGAGACCGACACCCCCACCCCACCATGCCCGCATGCCCGCCGCCATGCCTGCCCCCC